>CM035142.1:68558998-69093169 GCA_020205605.1 Panax ginseng | reverse complement strand
TTGTCGATTTAGTTTTACAACTCATATAACTCACCGATAACGGATTCGAGTCCTGGTAAGTTCTAACGTATGTTCATTACCTTCACGCCAGTGCTATGTGTGTTTGCTTGCGGTCATTCAAACGGACGGCTCGGTTTCTTTGACTTTCTTTTTGCCTTTTTTTGCCTAAGCCGGTTTAATGTAGTTTTTGGTAACCGGACGATAACTTCAGTCTTCCGTACGCTTTAATCGAAACCCGTAGTTCTAACGCTGTATGTTCATTACTTCCACGCTGTGCTACGCAGCGTACGGGTGTTATTCTGGACGGGTCATGCGAAGTTCTCAATTTCCTTTTTTCACTTCTTGTTCGCCGGCGCTGTCGGCGAAGCTTCAGAACCGGGCGAGCAACACTGGCTCGTGAAGGCCTAATCGAGTCCCGTAAGTTCTAACGCATGTTCGATACTCTACGCCGGTGCTTATGTGTGTTCTTGCTGGTTATTCTGACGGGCCGGCGCGCGGGTTTTGACCTCTTTTTGCTGGCTCAATCGTCTGGCAAGTCAGTAAACCTGGCGATAACTCGGGCCTCTCAGACGCTTGAATCGAGTCCCGTGAAGTTCTAATCGCCAGAGCGATACTTCCACGCGGGTGTTACGTGTGCGCTTGGCGTCATATTCGAATCGCCGATGCGGGTTTTCAATTACATTTTCAAATCTTCACTCTAAGTGTCGTATGAGTTCAGGGTCAAGGAGCGGGCGACATATGGGCCGAATCGAGTCCCGAAGTTCTAACATACGTCTATTACCTACGCGGGTGCTATGGGTGTGTTTAGCCGTCATTCGGATTACCGGCGCGGGTTTTGAATTTTTATTTTTTTGCCTTAGTTGTCGCTTTAGCTTTGCAAACTCGGCGATAACTCTGCCCTCCCAGATGTCTGGAATCGAGTCCCGTGAAGTTCTAAACGCGTGGTTCATTACTCTACGCGTGTGCTACGTGTGTTTGCAGGTCATCTGGACGCACCGGCAAGTGGCAGGTGAATTCTATTTTCATTTTTTCATTCTAAGTTGTCATGTAGTTTTGCGAACCTGGCGATAACTTCGATATCCACGATGCCTGAATCGAGTCCCGAAGTTCTAACGCGTGCTCTATTACCCACGCTGGTGGTATGTGTGTGTTCAGATGTCATTCGGGTTACTTGGCGCGAGTTTTGACCTCCTTTTCGCTTTTTCGGCTAAGCTACGGCAAGTTTTATAAACTGGGCGAGCAATCTTGGCCCGTGATGTCGTGAATCGAGTCCCGTGAAGTTCTAACGCTGTTCATTACTCTCCACGCCGGGTACTATGTCTGTGTTTGCGCGCTCATCTCGACGGCCGGTGCTATAAGTTTTCACCTCATTTTTCGCTTTTTCGCCCAAGCTATTTTGCTGAAGCGAACAACTCCGCGATAACCCTGCCTCGTGATAGTTGAATCGAGTCCCGAAGTTCTAACGCGTTGGTTTATTACCTACACGGGTGCTATGTGTGTTTGCAGTGGTCATTCGTGGATTTGGCCGCCGGCGGAAGTTTTGACTCATTTTCTAGCTTTTTGCACGTTAGTCGGCATGAAGTTTTGCAACCGGCGATAATATCGCCTCAGATGCCGTAAATCGAGTCCCTGTAAGTTCTAACATGTGTCTATTACCCACGCCGTGCTATGTGTGTTTGCAGTCATCATTCCGGACGCTACGCATGGCGGTTTTGACTCTTTTTCGGCTTTTTTCCTAAGTCATGCGTAGTTTTCAGAATCGACGACAACCCTGCCTCTCAGATGTCTGAATCGAGTCCCGTAAGTTCTAACACGATGTCTATTACCTACGGTGCTATGTGTGTGTTTGCGTGTCATTCTGACGGCCTAACGGTCGGGGTTTTGACAATTTCTTTTTTCTTGTCTACCGTTGTCATGAAGTTTTATAAATCACGACACCTGCCTTCGTGATGTCGGAATCGAAGTCCCGTAAGTTCTAACGCGTGTTCTATTACCTACGTGAGGTGCTATGTGTGTGTTTGCGGTGTCATTCTGGATGACAGACGGCGGGTTTTGACCCTTTTTGGCTTTTTTGCCTAAGTTGTCAATGAAGTTTTGCAAATGGCTATGATAACTCTATCTCCGTGATGTCTGAATCGAGTCCCGTAAGTTCTAACGTTGTTTATTACCCACGCTTGTTATGTGTGTTGTTTGTGGTCATTCGAACTTCATTCGATATGGTTTTTAACTCTTTTTTCTACTTTTTGCCTTAAGTTGCTTCATGAAGTTTTGTAAACTTGACGATAACTCTGGCCTCCAGATGTCAAAATCGAGTCTCGTGAAGTTCTAACGTTGTGTTCATTACCTACGCTTGGCTATGTGTGTTCATGTCATCTTGACTCACGGATGGGTTTTGACCTCTTTTTTGGCTTTTTGCTCAAGTTGGTCGGGCGAAGTTTTCAACAACCGGAAGATAACCTGGGCCTCCAGATGTTGGAATCGAGTCCCGTAAGTTCTAACGCGGCTTCATTACCTACGCGGGTGCTATGTGTGTGTTGCGTGTCATTCGTGACTACCGCCAAGTCGGTTTTGACCTCTTTTTTCGCTTTTGCCTAATTTGCTGACGAAGTTTTGTAACCTCACGATAACTCCTCCGGGATGTCTAATCGAGTCCCGTAAGTTCTAACGGTGTGTTCATTACTCTACGCGGTACGCTATATGTGTTCATGCTGGTCATACGGATCAAGTATCGCAGCGGTTTTGACCTCTTTTTTCGCTTTTTTGCCTGGAAAGTTGTCGGTGGAGTTTTTCAAACCTGGGCGATAACTCGCCTCATTGAGACGTCTGAATCGAGTCCCGTGAAGTTCTAACGCTGCTGGTCTATTACCTACGCGGTGTACATGTGTGTGTTTCATGTCATTCTTGGATTTTACCGGTAAGGGTTTTGACCTCATTTTTGGCTTTTTGCTCCAAGTGTTTGGGCGTAGTTTTGCATAACCGGCGATAACTCTGACTCTCAGTGATGTCGGAATCGAGTCCCGAAGTTCTAACGCTGCGGTCTATTACCTACACGGTGCTATGTGTGTGTTTCACGTGGTCATTCTGACGGATCGAGGCATTTCTATGGGTTTTGACCTCATTTTCTGGCTTTTTGCCTAAGTGTCGGCGAGTTTTATAAACCGGGCGATAACTCTGGCTCGTGATGTTGGAATCGAACCCGCGAAGTTCTAACGCTGTTCATTAGTTTTCCACGCTGGGGCTATATGTGTGTGTTCAATCGTATCATCTCGGATACCCACAAAGGCAAGTTTACACCTCTTTTTCGCTTTTGCTTCAAGTTGTCATGAAGTTTTTTCAAACCGGGCGATAACTCATTCAGATGATCGGAATCGAGTCCCGTAAGTTCTAACGCATGTCTATTACCCATGCGGTGCTATGTGTGTTTCATGGTCATCGGACGACCGATGCGGTTTTGACCTCTTTTTTCGCTTTTTTGTCAAGTTGTCATGAAGTTTTGCAACCTGGCGATAACTCTGATCTCCAGATGTCTTAATCGAGTCCCGTAAGTTCTAACGCGGTTCATTACCTACGCTGGCATATGTGTGTGTTTATGCGTGTCATCTTGACTACCATGCGGTGTTCCTCTTCTTTTCGCTTTTTGCCTAAGTTGTCATGAAGTTTTGTAAATCGGGCGATAACTCTCATTCGTGATGTCCTAATCGAGTCCCGTAAGTTCTAACGCTGCGGTTCTAATACCTACGCTGTGCTATGTGTGTGTTTTGTATGTCATTCGGACGACCGAGGCGGGTTTTGGACCTCTTTTTCGCTTTTTTGCCTAAGTTGTCATGAAGTTTTGCAACCGGGCGATAACTCTGGTCTCCGATATCGGAATCGAGTCCCGTAAGTTCTAACGCTGTGTTAATACCTACCGGTGCTATGCGTGTGTTTGTATGTCATTCAGACAACCGGAGGCGTGGTTTTGACTCTCTTTTTCGCTTTTTTCTAAGTTGTTGGCGAAGTTTTGCAACCGGGCGATAACTCTGGCTCGTGATGTCTGGAATCGAGTCCCGTAAGTTCTAACGCTGTCTATTACCTACCGTGCTACGTGTGTGTGTTTGCAGTATCATCTTGGACGGCCATGCGGTTTCGACTTCATTTTCGGCTTTTTGCCCAAGTTGGCGCCAGTTAGTTTTGTAACCGGGCGATAACTCTGGCCTCCAGATGTCTGAATCGAGTCCCGTAAGTTCTAACATTACGGTTCTATTATTCACGCGGGTGCTATGTGTGCTTGCGTGGTCATCTTTGGCCGGACGGCTTTGGGGTTTTGACTTCTATTTTCGCTTTTTAAGTTCTAAGTTGTTATACCCATGAAGTTTGGTAAATCGGGCGATAACGGGTTTCTGTTTCCGTGATGTCGACGAAGTTTTGTAAATCGAGTCCCGTAAGATCTAACGAGTCCCATAATTTCCACGCGGTGTTCATTGTATGGTGTGTTTGTCATTCTCGGACGGCCCGGCGGCGGTTTTGACCTCATTTTCGCTTTTTTGTCAAGTTACGGCGAAGTTTTGTAAACCGGGCGATAACCTGGCTTTCCTCAGATGTCGTTAATCGAGTCCCGTAAGTTCTAACGCTGTTCTATTACCTACGCGGTGCTATGTGTGTGTTTCAATGTGTCATTCGGACGACCGGCGCGGTTTTTCACCTCTTTTTCGCTTTTTGCCTAAGTTGTCATGAAGTTTTTACAAACCGGGCGATAACTCGGCTCTCAGGATATCTGGAATCGAGTCCCGTAAGTTCTAACGCGTTTCTATTATCTACGCGGGTATGTGTGTGTTTGCATGTCATGTGCATTTGGACTACGGATGTGGGTTTTGACTCTGGCGGTTTTTTTACAATTTGCGAGCAACTGTTGTCTAATCGCATGAAGTTTTGCAACCGGGCGATAACTCTGTCTTCCAGATGTCGGAATCGAGTCCCGTGAAGTTCTAACGCTGTTGTCTATTACCTACGCGGTGTTATGTGTAGTTCTAATCGCGGTCATTTACGGACTACGGCATATGGTTTTGATCTTCTCTTTTTTGGCTTTTTTGTCTAAGTCGTTGCTAAGTTATTTTTGCGTAACCCGGCGATAACTCCTGGCTCAGTGATGTCGGAATCGAGTCCCGTGAAGTTCTAACGCTGCTGTTCATTACCTACGCGGCATATGTGTGTTTTTATGCGGTCATTCTTGACACGTACCGAGGCGGTTTTGACCTCTTTTTCGCTTTTTGCCTAAGTTTGTCATGAAGTCTTTTGTAAACCTGGCGATAACTCTACCCATAGATGTGTGAATCGAGTCCCGTAAGTTCTAACGCTGACGTCTATTACCCACGCTGGTGCATGCTTATATGTGTGTGTTTCATGGTCATTCGGATGCACGGCGCGGTTTTTGACCGTTCATTTTTCTGCTTTTTTCTGTTGCCAAGGTAGTTTTGTAACCGGGCGATAACTCCTGGCCTCCGTGATGCTGGAATCGAGTCCCGTAAGTTCTAACGCGTAGGTCTATTACCTACGTTGTGCTATGTGGTGTGTTTATGCGGTCATTTGGAGATCACCGATGCGGTTTTGACCTCATTTTGCTTTTTGCCCAAGCGTTGGCGAAGTTTTGAGAACCTGGCGATAACTCTGGCCTCGGATATTGGAATCGAGTCCCGTAAGTTCTAACGCTGCGGTTCATTACCTACGCGTGCTATATGTGTGTTTGTGTCATTCATTGACGGCCGGTATGGTTTTCGACCTGCCTTTTTTCGGCTTTTTGCCTGGTCATGCAGTTTTGCAACCTCAAGCGATAACTCTGCCTTCGATATCTAATCGAGTCCCGTAAGTTCTAACGCTGTTCATTACTCTACGCGGTGCTATGTGTAGTGTTCATGTCATCTGGACGGCCGAATATGGGTTTTGACCTCTTTTTCGCTTTTTTGCTTAAGTTGTCATGAAGTTTTGCAAACCGGGCGATAACTCCGATTCGTGATGTCGAATCGAGTCCCGTAAGTTCTAACGCTGTTCATTACTCACGCTTGCATATGTGTGTGTGTTGCGGTCATCTTGACTACCAAGTGTTTTCGACTTTTTTCGGCTTTTTGCCCAAGTTGTCATGTAGTTTTGCAAACCGGGCGATAACTCTGGCCTCAGATGTCTAATCGAGTCCCGTAAGTTCTAACGTTGTTCATTACCCACGCTGGGTGCTATGTGTGTGTTTCAGATGCGGTCATTCGGATTTCCACGGCATGGTTTTGAACCTTTTTTTCTGCTTTTTGCCCGTTGTTGGCGTAGTTTTTGTAAACCGGGCGATAACTCTGGCCTCCGTGATGTTCTAATCGAGTCCCGTAAGTTCTAACGCTGCTTCATTACTCACGCAGTGCTATGTGTGTGTTTCATGCATGTCATCTTGGACGACCGGCATGGTTTTGACCTCATTTTCGCTTTTTTGCCCTGTTGTCATGAAGTTTTGTAAATCGGGCGATAACTTGGCCTCTCAGATGTCTGAATCGAGTCCCGTAAGTTCTAACGCTGCGGTTCATTACCTACACGGTGCTATGTGTGTTTGCGTGTCATCATCTTGACGGGCAACCGATGCGGGGTTTTGACCTCTTTTTTTCGGCTTTTTGCCCAAGTTCAGCGTAGTTTTGCAACCGGGCGATAACTCCCTGCCTCTCCAGATGTCTGAATCGAGTCCCGTAAGTTCTAACGCGTGTCTATTACCTACGCGGTGCATGGTGTGTTTCGCATGTCATTCGGACCACGGCATGGTTTTGACCTCATTTTTTGGCTTTTTTTGCCAAGTTGTCATTGCGGAAGTTTTGTAACCTGGCGATAACTCGGCTCGTGATGTCTAATCGAGTCCCCGTAAGTTCTAACGCTGTTCATTACTTTTTGTTTACGCGGTGCTATATGTGTGTGTTTACGTCTGTCATCTCGATTGACCGGCGTGGGTTTTGAATCTCATTTTCGCTTTTTGCCTAAGTTGTCATGAAGTTTTGCAAACCGGGCGATAACTCGGCCTCCGTAGGTCGGAATCGAGTCCCGTAAGTTCTAACGCGTTGTTCATTACTACCACGCGGGTGCTATGTGTGTGTTTGCGTGTCATTCTGGACGACCCGCATATGGTTTTGACCTCTTTTTCGCTTTTTGCCAAGTGTTGTGGCGAAGTTTTGTAAATCGGGCGATAACTCTTGCCTCAGATGTCTAATCGAGTCCCGTAAGTTCTAACGCTGCGGTAGTTCATTACCCACGCTGTGCTATGTGTGTGTTTACAGGTCATTCTCACTTTTTTGACGGGCATGGGTTTTCGACTCTTTTTGGCTTTTTTGCCCAAGCAGTCATGTAGTTTTGCAACCTGGCGATAACTCTTGCCTCCAGATGTCTTAATCGAGTCCCGTAAGTTCTAACGCGCTGTTCATTACCCACGCTGCATATGTGTGTGTTTAATTTCATGCGTATGTCATCTCATATTTACATGTAGGTGTGTTTTGACCTCATTTTGGCTTTTTGCCCAAGTTGTCATGAAGTTTTGCAAACTGGCGATAACTCCTGGCCTCCGTGATGTCTAATCGAGTCCCGTAAGTTCTAACGCTTGGTTCATTACCTACGCTATGTGCTATGTGTGTGTTTCGTATGTCATTCTTGGACTGGGCCGGCAGGCGGTTTTCAATTTCTTTTTTCGCTTTTTGCCTAAGTGTTGCGGTGAGTTTTGTAAACCGGGCGATAACTCTGGCCTCCGTGATGTCTGAATCGAGTCCCGTAAGTTCTAACGCTGGTTCTATTACCTACGCTTTGCTATGTGTGTGTTTCATGTCATCTCTGGACTACTTGGTGTGTTTTCGACTTTTTTTCTAAACTTTTTGCCTAAGTTGTCATGAAGTTTTGTAACCTGGCGATAACTCGCCTCTCGTATGTGTTTAATCGAACCCAGGAAGTTCTAACGCGTGGTCTATTACTTCTACGCGGTGCTATGTGTGTTTTCGTGATATCTCTTGAGCGCAATTGGCATGGTTTTGAAGTTCATTTTCGATTTTTGCCTAAGTGGCATGGTGTAGTTTTTGCAACCTGGCGTATAACTCTGCATTTTCAGATTTTCTGTAATCGAGTCCCGTAAGTTCTAACGCTGTCTATTACTTCTACGCTGAGTCCCGTGAAGTTATGTGTGTTCATGTATGTCATCTGGGACTACGACAAGGCGGTTTTGACCTCTTTTTCTACTTTTTTTGCCCAAGTTGTCATGAAGTTTTGCAACCGGGCGATAACTCTGCTCTCTCCAGATGTCGGAATCGAAGTCCCGTAAGTTCTAACGCGCTGTTCATTACCCACGCTTGGTGCTATGTGTGTGTTGTATGTCATCTTGACTACCATGGTTTTGACCTTTTTTCGCTTTTTGCCTCAAGTTGTTTCGCGAAGTTTTGTAAACCGGGCGATAACTCTGGCCTCCGTATGTCTAATCGAGTCCCGTAAGTTCTAACGCGGTTCATTACCCACGCTGGTGCTATGTGTGTTTTCATGTCATCTCGGACTCACGGTATGGTTTTGACCTCATTTTTTTTTGTTTTTTGTTGTTATGGTAGTTTTGGTAAACCTGGGCGATAACTCGGGGCCTCTCAGATGCTGAATCGAGTCCCGTAAGTTCTAACGCTGTTCTATTACCCACGCTAAGCTATGTGTGTTTCATATGGTCATTCTTGACGTCACGGCTAAGTGGTTTTGACCTCTTTTTCGCTTTTTGCCTGTTGTTTCATGAAGTTTTGCAAATCTGGCGATAACTGGCCTCAGATGTCTGAATCGAGTCCCGTAAGTTCTAACGCGTGTCTATTACCTACGCGGTGCTATGTGTGTTTCGTGGTCATTATTGACTTGACACGGCAAGGCGGTTTCTCGATTTTTTCTGGCTTTTTGCCAAGTTGTCATGTAGTTTTGTAAATCGGCGATAACTCTGGTCTCCAGATGTCTCAATCGAGTCCCGAAGTTCTAACGCAGTTTTGTCATTACCTACGCTGCGTGCTATGTGTTTCGCGGTCATTCTTGACTTTATTTGGCAGGTTTTGACCTCATTTTCGCTTTTTTGCCAAGTTGCCGCATGAAGTTTTGCAAATCTGGCGATAACTCTGCTCCGTATGTTTAATCGAGTCCCGTAAGTTCTAACGCTGTCATTATTACCTACGCGGTGTTATGTGTGTTTCGCATTGTCATTCGGACTTCGGTACCATGGTTTTGACCTCTTTTTCGCTTGGCTTTTGTCTATGTTGGCGAAGTTTTGCAACCTCGGGCGATAACTCGGCCTCCGATGTCGGAATCGAGTCCCGAAGTTCTAACGCTGTTCATTACCCACGCGGTGCTATGTGTGTTTGCGCGGTCATCTTGATTTCTACGGTGGGTTTTGACCTCTTTTTCTCGCTTTTTGCCTAAGTTGTCATGCGAAGTTTTGCAAACCGGGCGATAACTCTGGCCTTTCAGATGTCTGAATCGAGTCCCGTAAGTTCTAACGCGGTGTCTATTACCACGCGGTGTTATGTGTGTTTATGAATATTCTGGATATGCGGTTTTGACATTTTTTCTTTTTTAAGGTGTCGGGCGAAGTTTTCAACTTCATTTTCGCTTTTTTGCCTAATCGAGTCATGTAAGTTTTGCAACCTGGCGATAAACTGGCCTCCAGATGTCGGAATCGAGTCCCGTGAAGTTCTAACGCGATAACTGGGTCTATTACCCGCGCCGTGAAGTATGTGTGTATTATACGCTGGCTATATTCATATCAGATTAATTCACGGCGGGTTTTGACCTCTTTTTCTTTTTTGCCTGTTGTTGGCAAGTTTTGCAAATCGGGCGATAACTCTGGCCTCAGATGTCGGAATCGAGTCCCGTGAAGTTCTAACGCGGTTCATTACCTACGCGGAAGCTATGTGTGTTTTCATGTCATTCTCTGACGGCCGGCATGGGTTTTGAATTATTTTCGCTTTTTGCCTAAGTTGTTGGCGAAGTTTTGCAAACCGGCGATAACTCTTCTCCGTGATGTCTGAATCGAGTCCCGTAAGTTCTAACGCACGTGTCTATTACCTACGCGCTGTGCTATGTGGTGTGTTTGTATGTCATTCTGGACGCCGATGCGGGTTTTCGACCCATTTTCGTAAGCTTTTTTTGCCTGTTGTCATGAAGTTTTCAAACCTGGCGATAACTCTTTGTCCTCAGACAGTCTGAATCGAGTCCCGTAAGTTCTAACGCTGTGTTCATTACCTACACGGTGCTATGTGTGTGTGTTTACGCGGTCATTCTGACGGCGGCATGGTTTTCGATTTCATTTTTTCGCATTTTTTGCCTAAGCTGTGGCATGGTAGTTTTGTAAACCTGGCGATAACTCTGGCCTCAGATGTTTGAATCGAGTCCCGTAAGTTCTAACGCTGTTCTATTACCCACACGCGGCATATGTGTGTTTATGCGGTCATCTCGGATTCACGGCATGGGTTTTGAATTCTTTTTTCGCTTTTTTGCCTAAGTCGGCGTAGTTTTGTAAACCTGGCGATAACTCGCTTCTCAGATGTCTGAATCGAGTCCCGAAAGTTCTAACGCTGTGGTCTATTACCTCACGCTGTGCTATGTGTGTGTTTGCGTTATCATTCGGATGGCCGGCATGCGGGTTTTGACCTCTTTTTCGCTTTTTTGCCTTAGTTGTTGGCGAAGTTTTGGTAACCGGGCGATAACTCTGGCTCCAGATGTTGAATCGAGTCCCGAAGTTCTAACGCTGTCTATTACCCACGCGGTGCTATGTGTGTGTTTATGTGTCATTCTGGACGGCACGGCATGGGTTTTGACCTCTTTTTTCGCTTTTTGCTTTCTAAGTGTCATGTAGTTTTGCAAACCTGGCGATAACTCTATTCTCCTTGATGTCGGAATCGAGTCCCGAAGTTCTAACGCTGTTCTATTACCCACGCTGTGCTATATGTGTGTGTTTGCGTGTTGTCATTCGACTAGCCTAAGTAAGGGTTTTGAATTCTTTTTTCGCTTTTTGCCTAAGTGTGGCGAAGTTTTGTAAACCGGGCGATAACTCGGCCTCCGTGATGTTTAATCGAGTCCCGTAAGTTCTAACGCTGGTTCATTACCTACGCGGTGCTATGTGTGTTTATGCAGTCATCTCGGACCACGGCAATGGTTTTGACCTTTTTTCGCTTTTTGCCTGTTGTTGTCATGAAGTTTTGTAAACCGGGCGATAACTCTGGCCTCCGGGATGTTCTAATCGAGTCCCGTAAGTTCTAACGCTGCGGTTCATTACCCACGCTGCGTTAGGTGTGTGTGTTTGTCTATTGTCATGCTTAGGTTTTGACCGACGCAGGTTTAGGTTTTGACCTGGCATTACCTCCGATGTCTGCCTGGTAAGTTCTAACGTAGTTTTGCAAACTGGCGATAACTCTGCTTCTCCAGATGTTTTAATCGAGTCCCATGAAGTTCTAACGCTGGTTCATTACCCACGCTGTGAATAGTGTGTGTTTCATGTGTCATTACCTCGCGACGGCGATGGTCTATTCGACGGTTTTGACCTCTTTCGCTTTTTTGCTCGTTGTTCATGTAGTTTTCAAACCGGGCGATAACTCTATTTCTCGTCAGATGTCGGAATCGAGTCCCGTAAGTTCTAACGCGCTTGGTTATTACCTACGCTGCTATGTGTGTGTTTCAAGGTCATCTTGGACGGCCACGGCATGGTTTTGACTCTTTTTTCGCTTTTTGCCTAAAGGTGGGCGTAGTTTTATAAACTGGCGATAACTCTGGCCTTCAGATGTCGTGAATCGAGTCCCGTAAGTCTAAGTTCTAACGCTGCGGTTCATATTACTACACGGACCTCTTTTCGGTATATGTGTTTTTCGGCTTGTCATTCGGATCACCGGCATGGGTTTTGATTTCTTTTTCGCTTTTTGCCCAAGTATCGGTTCGGGCGGTTGAAGTTTTGTAAATCCAGCGATAACCTCGGCTCCGTGATGTCTAATCGAGTCCCGTAAGTTCTAACGCGTTGTTCATTACCCACGCTGGTGTTATGTGTGTTTTGGTGTCATCTGGACCGCCGATGCGGTTTTGACCTCTTTTTTCGCTTTTTTGCCTAAGTTGTCACGTAGTTTTGCAACCCATGATAACTTGGCCTCCGAGATGTCTGGAATCGAGTCCCGTAAGTTCTAACGCTGCGGTTCATTACCTACACGGTGCTACATGTGTGTGTTTGGCGTCATTCTATTTCCACGGCCGCGGGGTTTTGACCTCATTTTCGCTTTTTTGCTAAGTGTCGGGCGTAGTTTTGCAAATCGGGCGATAACTGTGCTCCGTGATGTCTGAAATCGAGTCCCGTAAGTTCTAACGCTGTTCATTACCTACGCTGTGCATGTGTGTGTTTCGGCGTGATGTCATTCCGGATTACTTGGCGTAGTTTTTGACTTTTTTCGCTTTTTGCGTTCAAGTCATTACCTGGCACGGGCGGAAGTTTTGCAAACCTGGCGATAACTCGGCCTCCAGATGCTGGCGATAATCGAGTCCCGTAAGTTCTAATAATGCTGTTCATTACCCACGCGTGTATATGTGTGTTTGCGGTCATTCGGATCGGCCGCCAAGCGGTTTTTAACTCTTTTTTCGGGCTTTTGCCTAAGTTGTTGGCGAAGTTTTGCAACCGGGCGATAACTCGGTCTCCTCGTGATGTTCAATCGAGTCCCGTAAGTTCTAACGTTGTTCTATTACCCACGCACGGTGTTATGTGTGTGTTTCACGGTGGGTTTTGACCTCTTCGACTTTTTTGCCAAGTGCGGGTTTTAGCTTAACCGGGCGATAACTTTTGTCTTTTTAAGCTCTAACGCTGTCATTACCCACGCGGCTATGCGGTAGTTTTGCAAATTGGGCGATAACTCATTTTCGCTTTTGCCTAAGTTCGTCAAGCGAAGTTCTAATCGAGTCCCGTAAGTTCTAACGAGTCTTGTCTATTACCTACGCTGCTATGTTGTGTGTGTGTTTGTTTGTCATATTCTTCCACGGCCGCGGTTTTGACCTTATTTTCGCTTTTTGCCTGTTGTTGGCGAAGTTTTGCAACCGGGCGATAACTCTTGCCTCCGTGATGCCTGGAATCGAGTCCCGTAAGTTCTAACGCTGCTTTATTACTCCACGCGGGTGCTATGTGTGTGTTTATGTGTCATTTATCACCGGTATATGGGTTTTGACCTCATTTTTTCGCTTTTTGTTTTGGTTGTCGGGCGAAGTTTTGCAAACTGGCGATAACTCCTGGCTCAGATGTTTAATCGAGTCCCGAAGTTCTAACGCGGTGTTCATTACCTACGCCGGTGCTATGTGTGTGTTTTCACATGTCATTCTGACGCTTCGCCATGTGTAGTTTCGACTTCTTTTTCGCTTTTTGCCTACGTACAGTTTTGTAACCTGGGCGAATAACTCGGTTCCGTGATGTCGTAATCGAGTCCCGTAAGTTCTAACGCTGTTCATTACCTACGCGCTAGAGTGTGTGTGTTTGCGTTGTCATCTTGACGGGCTTCATATGCGGTTTTGACCAATTCTTTTTCGCTTTTTGCCACGTTGTCATGAAGTTTTAAACCGGGCGATAACTCTCCCCGATGTCTAATCGAGTCCCGTAAGTTCTAACGCTTGTCTATTACCTCCACGCGGTGCTATGTGTGTGTTTCATGTTCATCTTGACTCACGGTATGGGTTTTGACCTCTTTTTTCTGGCTTTTGCCTGTGGTCATGTAGTTTTGTAAACCGGGCGATAACTCACTGATGCCTGAATCGAGTCCCGTAAGTTCTAACGCAGTTATGTCTATTACCCACGCTGTGTTATGTGTGTTTTATGTGTCATTCGACGGCTTCATATGGTTTTGACCTCTTTTTTCGCTTTTTGCCTGTGTTGTTTATGAAGTTTTGCAACCGGGCGATAACTCTGGCCTCCGTATATCTCAATCGAGTCCCGTAAGTTCTAACGCGTTGTTCTATTACCCACGCTGAGCGGCGTGTGTGTGTTTTGATGTCATTCTTGACGGCCGGCGCGCGGTTTTGACCTCTTTTTCTACTTTTTGCTCCAAGTGTCGGGCGTAGTTTTGCAACCTGGCGCTTATAACTCTGGCTCTCCAGATGTCTAATCGCTTGAGTCCCGTAAGTTTTAACGCTGCTTCTATTACCTCACGCGTGCATGTGTGTGTGTTTCGTCATCGGACGGACTTCTAAGATGCGTGGTTTTGACCTTTTTTCGGCTTTTTTTGCCATAAGGTGTCATGTAGTTTTGTAAACCGGCGATAACTGGATTCCGTGATGTCGAATCGAGTCCCGTAAGTTCTAACGCATGTTATTACTCCACGCTGTGCTATATGTGTGTTTTCGTCATTCTGATCACCGTAGGCGGGTTTTGACCTCTTTTTCTTTTTTTGCTTTTGTTGTTGTCATGAAGTTTTGCAAATCTGGCGATAACTTCCTGCCCTCCGATATGTCTGGAATCGAGTCCCGAAGTTCTAACGCATGTTCATTACCCACGCAGTTGCTATGTGTGTGTTTGCTTGTCATTCTGACCACCGGCGCGGTTTTGACCTCTTTTTCGCTTTTTTGCCTGTTGCGTGGAAGTTTTGTAAACTCGGCGATAACTCTGGCCTCCGTATGTCGGAATCGAGTCCCGTAAGTTCTAACGCGATGTCTATTACCCACGCTGGTGCTATGTGTGTGTTTGCGGTGTCATTCTGATGCCTAATCGTCATGTGGGTTTTGACCTTTTTTTCGCTTTTTGCCTAAGTTGTCAGCGAAGTTTTGTAACCCGGAGTTTTGATAACTCTGGCTTCAGATGTCAATCGAAGTCCCGTAAGTTCAAACGCTGCGGTTATTACCTACGCGGTGCTATGCGTGTGTTTGCGTGTCATTCTGACCGCCGGCAAGTGTTTTGACCTCTTTTTCGCTTTTTTGCCTAAGTTCGGGCGAAGTTTTGTAACCTGGCGATAACTCTGGCCTCCGATGCTTGGAATCGAGTCCCAGAAGTTCTAAATGCGGTCTATTACCCACGCGGTGTTATGTGTGTTTTTATGTCATCTCGGACGGCCGGCAAGGGTTTTGACCTCTTTTTCTATTTTTCAAGCTTTTTGCCTGTTGTCAAGTTTTGCAAGTTTTTGGTAAATCCTGGCGATAACTCTGGCTCCAGATGTCGCTCAATCGAGAGTCCCGTAAGTTCTAACGCGTTTATTACCTACGCGGGTGCTATGTGTGTGTTTATGTCATTCTGATTTCCGCCGTGGCGGGTTTTGACCTCTTTTTCGCTTTTTTGCCTGTTGGTCATGGAAGTTTTGTAAACCTGGCGATAACTTGCTCAGATGCTCAATCGAGTCCCGTAAGTTCTAACGCGTGGTTCATTACCCACGCGGTGCTATGTGTGTTCATGCGGTCATCTTGACGGCCAGTGCGGGTTTTGACCTTCTTTTTCGCTTTTTGCCCAAGTTGTCATGAAGTTTTGCAACCGGGCGATAACTCTGGCCTCCGTGACGTTTAATCGAGTCCCGTGAAGTTCTAACGCTTGTTCTATTACCCACGCTGTGCTATGTGTGTGTTTCATGGTCATCTCGGACGGCTGGCAAGCGGCAATTTATGGTTTTGACCTCTTTTTTCGTAGTTTTTTGCGCTCAAGTTGTCATGTAGTTTTGTAAACCTGGCGATAACTCCTGGCTTCCGATGTGTGTAATCGAGTCCCGTAGAAGTTCTAACGCGGTCTCATTACCTACGCTGTGCTATGTGTGTGTCATGTCAATCGAAGTCCTTCATTCTGGACGGCCGGTGGTAGTGTGTTTATGGTCATTTAGACTACCTCAATTTTCGACCATTTTCGCTTTTGCCTGTTGTCAGCGTAGTTTTGCAACCTGGCGATAACTCGGCCTCCGATATCTCAATCGAGTCCCGTAAGTTCTAACGCGGTCTATTACCCACGCTGGTGCATGTGTGTGTCAGGCGGTGTCATTCTGGACGGCCTATGTGGTTTTGACCTCTTTTTCTGGCTTTTGCCCAAGTTGTCAGGTAGTTTTGCAAACTGGGCGATAACTATCTCCTCGATGTCTGGAATCGAGTCTCGTGAAGTTCTAACGCTTGTTCATTACCTCACGCGGGTGTTATGTGTGTGTTTCATGTGGTTATCTGATGACGATACCGGTATGGGTTTTGACCTCTTTTTCGCTTTTTGAAGCCAAGTGTCACGAAGTTTTGCAAATGGCGATAACTGTCTCCGTGATGTCGGAATCGAGTCCCGTGAAGTTCTAACGCTGCGTGTTCATTACCCACGCACGATGTGCTATGTGTGTGTTCATGATGTCATCGCGGCTGACCGGGCAGGTGGTTTTTGACCTCTTTTCTCGCTTTTTGCCAAGTTGTTCATGAAGTTTTGCAAACCGGGCGATAACTCTGGCCTCCGTATGCTCGGAATCGAGTCCCGTAAGTTCTAACGCTGTTCATTACCTCACGCGGTTATATGTGTGTTTTCGCGGTCATTCTGGACGGCCACATGGTGTTTTGACTTCATTTTCGCTTTTTTACCAAGTTGTCATGTAGTTTTGTAAACCGGGCGATAACTCGGTTCTCCAGATGTCGAATCGAGTCCCAAAGTTCTAACGCTGCGGTTCATTACTTCCACGCGGTGCTATGTGTGTGTTTTCAGGTGTCATCTTGGACGGCCATGGTTTTGACCTCTTTTTCGCTTTTTTGCCCAAGTTGTCATGTAGTTTTGCAACCGGGCGATAACTCGGCTCTCGATGTCTGAATCGAGTCCCGTAAGTTCTAACGCTGCGGTTCTATTACCCACGCGGTGCTATGTGTGTGTTATGTGTCATTCGGACTTCGCCAAAAGCGGGTTTTGACCTCTTTTTCGGTTTTTTTTGCTTCAAGTTGTCATGTAGTTTTGTAACCTGGCGATAACTCCTGTTCAGATGTCCTAATCGAGTCCCGTAAGTTCTAACGCATGTCTATTCATTACCCACGCGTGCTATGTGTGTGTTTGCGTGTCATTCTGACGGCCGGCGGGTGTTTTGACCTCTTTTTCTTTTTTTCGTCTATATATTGGGCGTAGTTTTGCAACCGGGCGATAACTCTTGCCTCCTCAGATGTTCTGGAATCGAGTCCCGTAAGTTCTAACGCTGCGGTCTATTACCCACGCTGTTATGCATGTGTGTTTGCATTCATCTTATCGGCAAGTGGCGCGGGTTTTGACCTTTTTTCGCTTTTTTGCCTAAGTTGTCATGTAGTTTTGCAAACCGGGCGATAACTCTGGCCTCCCAGATGTCCTGAATCGAGTCCCAGAAGTTCTAACGCTGCGGTTATTACCTACGCGTGGTGCTATGTGTGTGTTTGCGGTCATCTCGGACTCACGGCATGGTGTTTTGACCTCATTTTCGCTTTTTGCGTTGTCAGCGAAGTTTTGCTAAATCGGGCGATAACTCGCCTCGTAGATGTCGAATCGAGTCCCGTAAGTTCTAACGCTGTTCATTACCTACGCACGTGCTATGTGTGTGTTTATGGTCATCTGACGCCATGGCAATGTGGTTTTGACTTCTTTTTTCGCTTTTTTGCCTAAGTGTGGTCATGAAGTTTTGCAAACCGGGCGATAACTCTGGCCTCCGTAGACGTTCTAATCGAGTCCCGTAAGTTCTAACGCTGCTGTTCATTACCCACGCGGGTGCTATATGTGTGTTTTTCATGTCATTTGACGGCCGGCAGGCGGTTTTGACCTCTTTTTAAGCTTTTTTGCCTAAGTGTCGGGCGAAGTTTTGCAACCTGGCGATAACTCTTTGGCCTCCGATATGTCTGGAATCGGTAGTCCCGTAAGTTCTAACGCTGTCTATTACCCACGCGTGCTATGTGTGTGTTTATGTCATTCGGACGGCCATAGCGTTTTGATTTTTTTTTTCGCTTTTTTGCCTGTTGGCAAGTAGTTTTAAACTCGGGCGATAACTCTGCCTCCGTGATGTCTAATCGAGTCCCGTGAAGTTCTAACGCTTGTTCATTACCTACGCGGTGTTATGTGTGTGTTTACGGTCATCTCTGACCGCCGCAGTGGGTTTTGACCTCTTTTTTCGCTTTTTGCCTGTTGGTTGAGCGAAGTTTTGTAAACCGGGCGATAACTCGCCTCCCGATGTCGGAATCGAGTCCCGTAAGTTCTAACGCTGTTCTATTACCTACGCGTGCAAGTGGTATGTGTGTTTAAGGTTGTCATCTCGGACGGCCGATGCGGTTTTGACCTCATTTTTCTGGCTTTTTACCTGTTGTTGGCGAAGTTTTGTAACCGGGCGATAACTCGGTCTCCAGATGTCGGAATCGAAGTCCCGTAAGTTCTAACGCTGCGGTTATTACCCACGCTGCTAAGTGTGTGTGTTTTGCGTGTCATTCTGGACGCGCTATGGTGGGTTTTGACCTTTTTTTTTTTTTTTTCAAGTTGTCGGGCGAAGTTTTTAAACCTGGCGATAACTCGGGCCTCCAGATGTCGGAATCGAGTCCCAGAAGTTCTAACGCTTGTTTATTACCTACACGGTGCTATGTGTGTGTTTTCATGTTGTCATCTTGGACTCACCGGCGTGGTTTTGAACTTTTTTCGCTTTTTTGCCTAAGTTGTTACGAAGTTTTGCAACCGGGCGATAACCTCGGCTCCGTGATGCTCGGAATCGAGTCCCGTAAGTTCTAACGCTGCTTCTATTACCCACGCAGTGCTATGTGTGTGTTTCAGGTGTCATTCGGACTACCGGCATGGTTTCGACCTCTTTTTTCGCTTTTTGCCTAAGTGTTGGCTGAAGTTTTGTAAATCCTGGCGATAACTCTTGCCTTCCGATGTCTGGAATCGAGTCCCAAGAAGTTCTAACGCTGCGGTTCATTACCCACGCGGTGCTATGTGTGTGTTGGTTGTCATTCTGACCAACGGCAAGTGGTTTTGACCTCTCTTTTTTCGCTTTTTGCTGTTGTCATTGCATGTAGTTTTGCAACCTGGGCGATAACTCTGGCCTCCAGATGTCTGGAATCGAGTCCCCGAAGTTCTAACGCTGGTGTCATTACCCACGCTGGTGCTATGTGTGTGTTGCGTTGTGGTCATTCGGATGACCGATATGGTTTTGACCTCTTTTTCGCTTTTTTCATTTAAGTTGTCATGTAGTTTTGTAACCTGGCGATAACTCTGGCCTTCAGATATGTCTGAATCGAGTCCCGTGAAGTTCTAACGCTGCGGTCTATTACCCACGCTGTGCTATGTGTGTGTGTTTATGTGTCATTCTTGGACGACCGATATGGGTTTTGACCTCTTTTTCGATTTTTTGCTTGTTGTTGGCGTAGTTTTGCAAACCGGGCGATAACTCTGCCTCGATGTCTGGAATCGAGTCCCGTGAAGTTCTAACGCTGCGGTCTATTACCTACGCTGGTGCTATGTGTGTGTTTGTGTCATTCTCTTGGACTAACGGCGTGTGGTTTTGACCTCTTTTTCGCTTTTTTTGCCTGTTGTCATGTAGTTTTGTAAACCGGGCTATAACTCTTGGCTCCGATGTCGAATCGAGTCCCGTAAGTTCTAACGCTGTGTCTATTACCCACGCTGCATATGTGTGTGTTTGCGTCATTGGACGGCATGCGGGTTTTGACCTCTTTTTCTGGCTTTTTGCCTAAGTTGTCGGGCGTAGTTTTGCAAACCGGGCGATAACTCGGTTTTCGTGATGTCTAATCGAGTCCCGTAAGTTCTAACGCCGCGGTTCATTACCTACGGTGCTATGTGTGTGTTTGCGTGTCATTGGACGGACCACGGCGGGTTTTGACCTTCTTTTTTTCGCTTTTTGCCAAGTTGTCATGAAGTTTTGTAAACCTGGCGATAACTCGGCCTCCAGATGCTCGAATCGAGTCCCGTAAGTTCTAACGTTGCGGTCTATTACCACGCGCGGTGCTATGTGTGTTTTCAATGTCATTCGGAATTCCCGAGGCGGTTTTGACCTCTTTTTTCGCTTTTTGCTCTGTTGTCACGAAGTTTTGCAACCGGGCGATAACTCGCCTCCGTCAGATAATTTAATCGAGTCCCGTAAGTTCTAACGCTGTGGTCTATTACCCACGCGGTGCTATGTGTGTTTTTATGTCATTCTTGACTAGCCATCAGGGGGTTTTGACCTCTTTTTTGGGCTTTTTTGCCCAAGTTGAAGTTTTGCAACCGGGCGATAACTGGCCTCCAGATGTCGTAATCGAGTCCCGTGAAGTTCTAACGCTGCTTTATTACCCACGCGGTGCTATGTGTGTTTTCGTGTCATTCTTGGACGGTTATGCGGGTTTTGACCTCTTTTTCGCTTTTTGCCCAAGTTGTCGGGCGTAGTTTTGTAAACTGGCGATAACTCTCTATTCTCAGATGTCTTAATCGAGTCCCGTAAGTTCTAACGCTGCGTGTTCATTACCTACGCGGTGGCTATGTGTGTTTCAAGTCATTCGGACGGACTACCGGCACGGTATGGTTTTGACCTCTTTTTTTCGCTTTTTGCTCAAGTTGTCAGCGTAGTTTTTGCTAAACCGGGCGATAACTCCTGGCCTCCGTATGTCGTCGAAATCGAGTCCCGTAAGTTCTAACGCTGCGTTCTATTACCCACGCGGTTATGTGTGTGTTTGCGTGTCATTCGGACTACCGCCAAAGCTAGTTTTGACCTCTTTTTTCGGCTTTTTGCCAAGTTGTCATGAAGTTTTGCAAACCGGGCGATAACTCTGGCCTCCGTGATGTCTGAATCGAGTCCCGTAAGTTCTAACGCTGTGTTCATTACCGCACGCTGGTGCTATATGTGTGTGTTTGCGGTCATTCTGGATACCGGGCATGGGTTTTTGACTCTCTTTTTTCGCTTTTTGCCCAAGTTGTCATGAAGTTTTGTAACCGGGCGATAACTCGCCTCTCAGATGTTCAATCGAGTCCCGTAAGTTCTAACGCGCAGTTCATTACCCACGGTGTGTTATGTGTGTGTTTATGTGTCATTCTGACGCCGGCGGCGGGTTTTGACCTCTTTTTCGCTTTTTGCCTCAAGTGTCATGGTAGTTTTGGCAACCGGGCGATAACTCTGATCTCTCGATGTCTGAATCGAGTCCCGTAAGTTCTAACGCTGCGGTCTATTACCCACGCTGGTGCTATATGTGTGTTTCAAGGTTATCTTGACGACGGCAAGTGGTTTTCGACTTTTTTTCGCTTTTTGCCTAAGTTGTCATGTAGTTTTGCAAACCTGGCGATAACTCTTGGTTCTCCAGATGCTTTAATCGAGTCCCGTAAGTTCTAACGCTGTGTTCTATTACCCACGCTGCAGCTATGTGTGTGTTTATGCGGTCATTCTGACGGATTATCACGGCGGTGGTTTTGACCTCTTTTTCGGCTTTTTGCCTCAAGTTGTCGGGCGTAGTTTTGCAAACTGGGCGATAACTCTGGCCTCCGATGCTCAATCGAGTCCCGTAAGTTCTAACGCTGCGGTTTATTACTCCACGCTGGTGCTATGTGTGTTTAAGCGTGGTCATTCGACGGCCGGTGCGGGTTTTGAATTTTTTTTCGCTTTTTTGCCAAGTTGTCATGAAGTTTTGTAAACCGGGCGATAACTCTGGCCTCCAGATGCTTCAATCGAGTCCCGTAAGTTCTAACGTGTGTTTATTATTCCACGCTTAAGGTTATGTGTGTTTTGCGTGTCATTCTGACTACGCCGGCAAGCGGGTTTTGACCTCTTTTTTGGCTTTTTGCCCTTTGTTGTCATAGTTTTAGAACCGGGCGATAACTCTGGTCTTCGTGATGTTTCTAATCGAGTCCCGTAAGTTCTAACGCGCGGTCTATTACCTACGCTGGGTGCTATGTGTGTGTTCAAGGTGGTTATCATTCGGACGGCCGCATGCTGTTTTGACCTCTTTTTTCTTTTTTGCCTAAGTTGTTACGTAGTTTTTAAACCGGGCGATAACTCTATCTCCTCAGATGTTTAATCGAGTCCCGTAAGTTCTAACGCTGTGTCTATTACCCACGCGGTGCTATGTGTGTGTTTATGGTCATTTGACTACCGGCATGCGGGTTTTGACCTCTTTTTCGCTTTTTGCTGGTTGTCAGGTAGTTTTTGTAAACCGGGCGATAACTCTGGCCAGATGTCTGGAATCGAGTCCCGTGAAGTTCTAACGCGTGTCTATTTACCTCACGCGGTGCTATGTGTGTGTTCGCATGGTCATCTTGGACTCACGGCGCGGGTTTTGACCTCTTTTTCGCTTTTTTGCCTAAGTGTCATGAAGTTTTGTAAACCGGGCGATAACTCTGGATCTCCAGATGTCGGAATCGAGTCCCGTAAGTTCTAACGCTGTTCATTACCCACGCGGTGCTATGTGTGTGTTTGCAGATGTCATTCGACTACCGATGGGTTTTGACCTCATTTTTTCGACTTTTTACTCAAGTTGTTGGCATGTAGTTTTGCAACCGGGCGATAACTCTGGCCTCCGATGTCGGAATCGAGTCCCGTAAGTTCTAACGCGTGTCTATTACCTCCACGCACGGTGCTATATGTGTGTTTGCGTGTCATTCCGGACTACTTGCGGCGGTTTTGACCTCTTTTTCATTTTCGCTTGTTATTGTTCATGTAGTTTCATAACCGGCGATAACTCGGCTCCAGATGTCTCAATCGAGTCCCGTCAAGTTCTAACGCTGTTCTATTACTTCCACGCGGTGCTATGTGTGTTTGCGTGTCATCTCGGACTCACGGCATGGTTTTCGACCTCCTTTTTTCTGCTTTTTGCCCTGTTGTCATGAAGTTTTGCAAACCGGCTTATAACGTTCTCCTCAGATGTCGGAATCGAGTCCCAGAAGTTCTAACGCTTTGTCTATTACCCATGCTGTGTTATGTGTGTTTTCAGGTTATCTTGATCAGGCATGGGGTTTTGACCTCATTTTCGCTTTTTGCCTAAGTTTGTCATGTAGTTTTGTAACCCGGCGATAACTCTGGCTCTCCGATGCTTCGGAATCGAGTCCCGTAAGTTCTAACGCATGTCTATTACCCACGCAGGTGCTATATGTGTGTTTCATGGTCATTGACTTGGCCAAGTGGGGTTTTGACCTCTTTTTTTTGCTTTTTGCCTAAGTTGTCATGAAGTTTTGCAACCGGGCGATAACTCCTGCCTCCGATGTCTGAATCGAGTCCCGTAAGTTCTAACGTGGTGTTATTACTCACGCAGTGCTACGGTTTTGTGTGTTTGCTGATGTCATTCGACTACCGATGTCAAGTTTTGACCTCTTTTTGGCTTTTTGCCTAAGTTGCCTTGGCTTTAGTTTTGCTAAACTGGGCGATAACTCTAACTCTCACCTCTCAGATGTCTGAATCGAGTCCCGTAAGTTCTAACGCGCGGTTCATTACCCTACGCACGGTGCTATGTGTGTTTATCGCATGTCTTGACTGGCTTGCATGGGTTTTGACCTCTTTTCGCTTTTTTGCCTTAAGTGTTCAAGCGTAGTTTGGTAAACTCGGGCGATAACTCCTATTCTCCGTGATGTCTAATCGAGTCCCGTAAGTTCTAACGCGTGTTCTATTACCTACGGGTGCTATGTGTGTGTTTCATGCGTGTCATTATCTGACTCACCGCCATGTAGTTTTGACCTCTCTTTTTCTGACTTTTTTTGCCTAAGTTAATATGGCGAAGTTTTTGCAATCAAGATAACTCTACTCCGCTTGTCGGAATCGAGTCCCGTAAGTTCTAACGCTATGTCTATTACTCCCACGCTGCTATATGTGGTATTCGTGGTCATTCTGGACCACAGCATGTGGGTTTTGACCTTTTTCTTCGGCTTTTTGCCCAAGTTGTCGGGCGAAGTTTTGCAACCTGGCGATAACTCTGGCCTCCGGGGATGTCTGGAATCGAGTCCCGTAAGTTCTAACGTTGGTTCATTACCTACGCGGTGTTATGTGTGTGTTTCATGCATGTCATTCGGACGCACGGCGGGTTTTCGACCTCATTTTCGCTTTTTTGCCTGTTGTTGGCGAAGTTTTGTAAATTGGGCGATAACTCTGCCTCCAGATGCTCTGAATCGAGTCCCGTAAGTTCTAACGCGCGGTTCATTACCCACGCGGTGCTATGTGTGTGTTTGCGGTCATTCTGACTGGCACGGTGCGGGTTTTGACCTCTTTTTCGCTTTTTTAGCTGTTGTCATGAAGTTTTGTAACTGGCGATAACTCGGTTCCGTGATGTCGTAATCGAGTCCCGTAAGTTCTAACGCTGCGGTTCATTACCTACGCGTGTGCTATGTGTGTTTATGTGTCATTCTGACTACCGATGTGGGTTTTGACCTCTTTTTTCTGGCTTTTTAAGTTACGAAGTTTTGCAAATTGGCGATAACTCGGCCTCCGTGATGCTCTGGAATCGAGTCCCGTGAAGTTCTAACGCTTGTTCATTACCTACGCGGTGCTATGTGTGTGTGTATGCGCGGTCATTTGACGGCCGATGCGTGTTTTGACTCTTTTTCGCTTTTTGCCTAAGTTGTCATGGAAGTTTTGTAACCTGCTGATAACTCTGGCCTCCGTATGTCTGGAATCGAGTCCCGTGAAGTTCTAACGCGCGGTCTATTACCTACGCCGGTGCTATGTGTGTGTTTGCGTGTCATTCGGATTACCGCCATGCATGGTTTTGACCTCTTTTTCGCTTTTTTGCCTAAGTGTCATGTAGTTTTGTAAACTGGCGATAACTCTTGGCCTCCGATGTCGTAATCGAGTCCCGTAAGTTCTAACGCCAGGTCTATTACCCACGCTGTGCTATGTGTGTGTTTATTCGTCATCATTCGTACTACCAGATGCGGGTTTTGACTCTTTTTCGCTTTTTTTACTCAAGTTATTGGCGGAAGTTTTGTAAATCGGGCGATAACTCGGCTTCAGATGTCTAATCGAGTCCCCGTGAAGTTCTAACGCGTTGTCTATTACCTACGCGGTGCATATGTGTGTTTGCGGTGTCATTCGAACTACTGCGGCGTTTTGACCTCTTTTTCGCTTTTTTGCCTAAGTTGTTGGCGAAGTTTTGCAACCGGGCGATAACTCGGCCTCCGATGTCGAATCGAGTCCCGTAAGTTCTAACGCTGCGGTTCATTACCTACGCCGGTGCTATGTGTGTTTATGCGGTTGTTTTGGATTTTACGATGCTATGGTTTTCGAACTTCTTTTTCGCTTTTTTGCCTAAGTTGTCGTCTGAAGTTTTGCAAACCGGCGATAACTCTGGCCTCCGATGTCTCGAATCGAGTCCCGTTTAGAAGTTCTAATCGCGTTGTTCATTACCCACGCTGGTGCTATGTGTGTTTGCGTGGTCATTCTTGTGTTCACCGATACTGGGTTTTGACCTCTTTTTTTACTTTTTTGCTTAAGTGTCATGTAGTTTTGTAAACCGGGCGATAACTCTGGCCTCCAGATGTCTGAATCGAGTCCCGTAAGTTCTAACGCATGACTATTACTTCCACGCGGTGTTATGTGTGTGTTTGCATGGTCAATCGAATCTACCGATGGGTTTTGACCTCTTTTTCGGCTTTTTGCCTAAGTTGTCGGGCGAAGTTTTGTAAACCGGGCGATAACTCTGCCTCCGTGACAAGTCGGAATCGAAGTCCCGTAAGTTCTAACGCTGATGGTTCATTACCCACGCGGTGCTATGTGTGTGTTTATGCGGTCATTCGGACGGCCTGGCATGGGTTTTGACCTCTTTTTCTGGCTTTTTGCCTAAGTGTTGGCGTAGTTTTGTAAACCGGGCGATAACTCTGGCCTCCTCAGATGTCTAATCGAGTCCCGTAAGTTCTAATCGCGTTGTTCTATTACCCACGCGAAGCATGCTATGTGTGTGTTTATGGTCATTCGGACGGCCGATATGGTTTTTGACCTCTTTTTCGACTTTTTTGCCTAAGTTGTCGTCATGAAGTTTTGTAAATCTGGGCGATAACTCGCATTCTCAGATGTCGGAATCGAGTCCCGTAAGTTCTAATTACATGTCTATTACCTACGCGTGTTACGCGTGTGTGTTACGCGGTCATCTGGGACGACATATGCGCGGTTTTGACCTTTTTTCGCTTTTTGCCTAAGTTGTCGGCGAAGTTTTGTAAACCTGGCGATAACTCTGCCTCTCAGATGTCGGAATCGAGTCCCAGAAGTTCTAACGCTGTTCTATTACCCCACGCTGTGCTATGTGTGTTTCAGCGTCATATTTCGACTCACCGACATGGGTTTTGACCTCTTTTTCGCTTTTTTTAAGTTGTCATGAAGTTTTTGTAAACCGGGCGATAACTGGCCTTCAGATGTCGGAATCGAGTCCCGAAGTTCTAACGCTTGTCTATTACCTACGCTGGCTATGTGTGTGTTTATGTCATTCGGACGCCACCGATGCGAAGTTTTGACCTTTTTTCGCTTTTTTGCCCAAGTTGTCATGTAGTTTTGCAAACCGGGCGATAACTCTTGCCTCAGATGTCGAATCGAGTCCCGTAAGTTCTAACGCTGTTATTACTTCCACGCGATACTATGTGTGTGTTTGCGGTCATTCTGATGACCGCAAGGGTGGTTTTGACCTCTTTTTCTGGCTTTTTGCCCAAGTTGTCATGTAGTTTTGCAAACTTGGCGATAACTCTGGCCTCGTGATGTCGTAATCGAGTCCCGTAAGTTCTAACGCTTGTTCATTACCTACGCGGCATATGTGTGTTTTTGCATGTCATTCGGATCACCGCGCGGGTTTTGACCTCTTTTTCGCTTTTTGCCTAGTGTTGTCACAGAAGTTTGGTAAACCGGGCAATAACTCGGGCCTCCGTATGTCTGAATCGAGTCCCGTAAGTTCTAACGCATGCGGTCTATTACCCACGCGCATATGTGTGTGTTTGCATGTCATTCGGACGACGGCGGCGAAGTTTTGACCTCTTTTTCGCTTTTGCCAAGTTGTTCGACGGTACAAGTAGTTTTGCAATCGGCGATAACTCTGGCTCAGATGTCGGAATCGAGTCCCGTAAGTTCTAACGCTGCTAATTACCGACGTTCCACGTCCTTATATGTGTGTGGTTGTCGTGGTCATTCGGACTACCGATGCGCGGTTTTGACCTCTTTTTTCGCTTTTTTTGCTCAAGTTGTCATGAAGTTTTGCAACCGGGCGATAACTCCTGCCTCCGTGATGTTTAATCGAGTCCCGTAAGTTCTAACGCTGCGGTTCATTACCTACGCGGCGGCTATGTGTGTGTTTGCATGTCATTCGGACTACCGATGCGGTTTTGACCTCTTTTTTCGCTTTTTTGCTTGTTGTCATGAAGTTTTGTAAACCGGGCGATAACTCCTGGCTCCGTGATGTCTAATCGAGTCCCGTGAAGTTCTAACGCTGTCTATTACCTACGCGGCGGTGCTATGTGTGTGTTTCGTGTGTCATTCGGACGGCCGGTTATGGTTTTGAATTCTTTTTCGCTTTTTGCCTCAGTGTGTCATGAAGTTTTGTAACCTGGCGATAACTCTTGCCTCAGTGATATCGGAATCGAGTCCCGTAAGTTCTAACGCTGTAGGTTCATTACCCACGGTGCTATGTAGTGTTCATGGTCATTCTTGACACGATATGGTTTTGACCTCTTTTTTCGCTTTTTTGCCTAAGTGTTCATGTAGTTTTGCAACCGGGCGATAACTCGATCTCCGTGATGTTCTAATCGAGTCCCGTAAGTTCTAACGTGTGTCTCATTACTACACGCTATGCTATGTGTGTGTTTCACGATGCGGGTCATTCTTGGACTACCGGTCATGTATGGTTTTGACCTCTTTTTCGCTTTTTGCCTAAGTTGTCATGTAGTTTTGCAAACCGGGCGATAACTCTGGTCTCAGATGTCGAATCGAGTCCCGTAAGTTCTAACGCTGTCTATTACCCACGCCGTTTGCATGTGTGTTTTCGTGGTCATCTTGGACTACGGCGATGGTTTTGACTTTTTTTCGCTTTTTTGCCTAAGTTGTTCATGAAGTTTTGCAACCTGGCGATAACTCTGGCCTCGTGATGTCGGAATCGAGTCCCCCGAAGTTCTAACGCTTGTTCTATTACTCTGTTTACGCTGGTATGTGTATGTGTGCGTCATTCGGACGGCCGATGCGGGTTTTTGACCTCTTTTTTCGCTTTTTGCCAAGTTGTCGGGCGAAGTTTTGCAACCTGGGCGATAACTCTGCCTCCGTGATGTCTGAATCGAGTCCCGTAAGTTCTAACGCTGTTCATTACTCACGCGGTGCTATGTGTGTGTTTTTGCGGTCATCTGGGATCAACGGCATGGTTTTGACCTATTTTTCGCTTTTTGCCTAAGTTGTTGGCGAAGTTTTGCAACCGGGCGATAACTCGGATTCTCAGATGTCGGAATCGAGTCCCGTAAGTTCTAACGCTGTCTATTACCTACGCGGTGCTATGTGTGTGTTTCGTATGGTCATTCGGACGACCGACGGCATGGTTTTGACTGCTTTTTTTCGCTTTTTGCCTGTTGTTGCATGGAAGTTTTGTAAACCGGGCGATAACTCTGGATTCAGATGTCTAATCGAGTCCCCGTAAGTTCTAACGCGATGTTATTACCTCCACGCTGTATATATGTGTGTTTATGGTCATTCTGACTACCGATGCGGCGGTTTTGACCCTTTTTTCGCTTTTTTTGCCGTTGTCATGTAGTTTTTGTAACCTGGCGATAACTCGGTCTCCTCAGATGTCGGAATCGAGTCCCGTGAAGTTCTAACGCGGTTCATTACCTACGCGGTGTGCCATATGTGTGTTTCGCGGTCATCTTGACTTCGACCAAGTGGTTTTGACCTCTTTTTCGCTTTTTGCCCAAGTGTTCATGTAGTTTTGCAAATCGGGCGATAACTCGATTCTCCGATGTCGGAATCGAGTCCCGTAAGTTCTAACGCTGCGTCTTATTACCCACGCTGGTGTATATGTGTGTGTTGCATGTCATCTTGACGACCGATGCGTGGTTTTGACCCTTTTTTCGCTTTTTGCCTAAGTTGTTGTCATGAAGTTTTGTAAACCGGGCGATAACTCTATGATCTCCGTGATGTCGAATCGAGTCCCGTAAGTTCTAACGCATGTCTATTACCTACACGGTGTTATATGTGTGTGTTTTGCGTTATCTCGACGGCCGAGCGAAGGGTTTTGAATTCTTTTTCGCTTTTGCCTAAGTTGTCATGTAGTTTTCAAACCTGGCGATAACTCTGGCTCAGATGTCGAATCGAGTCCCGTAAGTTCTAACGCGGTTCTATTACCCACGCGTGCTATGTGTGTGTTTGCGCGTCATCTCGGACGACGGATGCGTTTTCGACCTTTTTTCGCTTTTTCGCCTTTTGTTGTTACGTAGTTTTGCAACCGGGCGATAACTCCTGGCCTCGTCAGATGTCGAATCGAGTCCCGTAAGTTCTAACGCATGTTCATTACCTACACGGTGCTATATGTGTGTTGTCGCATGTCATTCGACGCTGATGCGGGTTTTGACCTCTTTTTTCGCTTTTTGCCTCAATGGCGTAGTTTTGCAAATCGGGCGATAACTCGGCCTCCAGATGTCAAATCGAGTCCCGTGAAGTTCTAACGCGTGTTCATTACCCACGCGGTGCTATGTGTGTGTTTGATTATCATTCTGACTACCGATCGAAGCGGGTTTTGACTTTTTTTCGCTTTTTACCTGTTGTTGTCATGAAGTTTTGTAAACTGGGCGATAACTCTGGATTCCGTGATGTCTAATCGAGTCCCGTAAGTTCTAACGCATGTCTATCTATTACCTACGCCATTGCTATATGTGTGTTTTCGTTGTCATCTTCTGACGGCCTAATGATCGAGGCGGTTTTGAACTCCTTTTTTCGCTTTTTTGCCTAAGTGTCATGTAGTTTTGTAAATCATGCGATAACTCGCCTTCCGTGATATCTAATCGAGTCCCGTGAAGTTCTAACGCGGTTCATTACCCACGGTGCTATGTGTGTGTTTGTGTGTCATCTTGACGACCGAGATGCGGGTTTTGACCTCTTTTTCGCTTTTTGCCTAAGTGTCATGTAGTTTTGCAACCGGGCGATAACTCCTGGCTCTCAGATGTCTAATCGAGTCCCGTAAGTTCTAACGCTGTTCTATTATACCTACGGCATGCTATGTGTGTTTTGCGGTCATTCTGACGACCGATGCGGGTTTTGACCTTCTTTTTCGCTTTTTTGCCTGTTGTTGGCGAAGTTTTGTAACCGGGCGATAACTCTGATTCCGTGATGTCTGAATCGAGTCCCGAAGTTCTAACGCTGTTCATTACCCACGCTGGTTATGTGTGTGTTTCATGCGGTCATTCGGACTCACCGAGGCGGGTTTTGACCTATTTTTTCGCTTTTTTGCCTGTTGTTGGCGAAGTTTTGTAACCGGGCGATAACTCTCTATCTTAATCGAGTCAGATGTTCGCTAATCGAGTCCCGTGAAGTTCTAACGCATGTTCTATTACCTACGCGGTGCTATGTGTGTGTGTTAATCGAGTCCCGTAAGTTTCGACTCTACCGGCGCGTGGTTTTGATTTATCTGGATTTTTTCGCTTTTTGCCTAAGTTATTGGCGATGTAGTTTTGCAACCGGGCGATAACTCCTGATTCCTCAGATGTCTGAATCGAGTCCCGTAAGTTCTAACGCTGCGGTTCATTACCTACGCGGTGCTATGTGTGTGTTTGCGTGGTCATTCTTGACGACCGAGGCGTGGTTTTGACCTGCTTTTTTTCGCCTTTTGCCTTAAGTTGTCATGTAGTTTTGCAACGGGCGATAACTCGATTCAGATATCTAATCGAGTCCCGTAAGTTCTAACGCGCGGTTCTATTACCTACGCGGTGCTATGTGTGTGTGGTGTCATGCGGTCATCTTGGACGGACCGAGGCGTGGTTTTGACCTCTTTTTTTCGCTTTTTTGCCTAAGTTGTCATGAAGTTTTGCAACCGGCGATAACTCGATTCCAGATGTCTGAATCGAGTCCCGTAAGTTCTAACGCTGCTGGTTCAATTACCCCATTTTGTGCTATTGTGTGTTCATGGTATGCTCGGACTAATTCGAGGCGGGTTTTGAACTCCTTTTTTTAACGCTTTTTTGCGTTGTGTTTCATGTAGTTTTGCAAACCGGGCGATAACTCGGATTCCAGATATCGGAATCGAGTCCCGTAAGTTCTAACGCGGTTCATTACCTACGCTGCGGTGCATATACACGGTGTGTTTTTATGGTCATTCGGACGATGATCGAGGCGGGTTTTGACCTCTTTTTTCGCTTTTTGCCCTGTTGTCATGAAGTTTTGTAAACCGGGCGATAACTCTTGGATTTCAGATATCTAATCGAGTCCCAGAAGTTCTAACGCTGCGGTCTATTACCTACCGGTGCTACGTGTGTGTTCATGTGTCATTCGACGAACCGAGATGCGGTTTTGACCTATTTTTTCGCTTTTTGCCGTTGTCGGGCGTAGTTTTGCAAACCTGGCGATAACTCGGATTCCGTATGCTTTAATCGAGTCCCGTAAGTTCTAACGCTGTGTCTATTACCTACGCGGCATACGTGTGTGTTTTGCGTGTCATTCTCGGACTACCGACGCGGGTTTTGACCTCTTTTTTCGCTTTTTGCCTGTTGTCAAGTGTAGTTTTGCAACCGGGCGATAACTGATTTCGTGATGTTCTAATCGAGTCCCGTAAGTTCTAACGCATGTCTATTACCTACGCTGTGTTACGTGTGTTCATGCGTATGCTCGGATGACCGAGGCGGGTTTTGACTCTTTTTTCGCTTTTTGCCTAAGTCATGAAGTTTTGCAAACTGGCGATAACTCGATTCTCAGATATCGGAATCGAGTCCCGTAAGTTCTAACGCTGCATGTCTACATTACCTACGCGGTGCTATATGTGTGTTCAATGCGGTCATTCGGACGGCCGATGCGGGTTTTGACCTCTTTTTCGCTTTTTGCCTGTTGTCATGTAGTTTTGTAAACCGGGCGATAACTCGGATTCCAGATATCGAATCGAGTCCCGTGAAGTTCTAACGCTGTTCAATTATTACCCACGCGGTATATGTGTGTGTTTCATGCGGTATCTCGACGACCGATGCGGTTTTGACCTCTTTTTCGCTTTTTTGCTCGTTGTTGGTATAGTAGTTTTGCAAATCGGGCGATAACTCTGATTTCCGATATCTAATCGAGTCCCGTAAGTTCTAACGCTGTTCATTACCTACTTTGCTACGTGTGTGTTTGCGTGGTCATTCGGACGACCGACGGGGTTTTGAATCCTTTTTCGCTTTTTTGCCTAAGTGTTGATGAGTAGTTTTGCAAACCTGGCGATAACTCTCGGATTCCAGATATCGAATCGAGTCCCGTGAAGTTCTAACGCTGTTCATTACCTACACGCGGTGCTACGTGTGTTTTCGTATCATTCGGACGACCGAGGCGCTGGGTTTTGACCTATTTTTACGCTTTTTGCCCAAGTTGTCGGGCGAAGTTTTGCAACCGGGCGATAACTCGGATTTCGTGATATCGAATCGAGTCCCGTGAAGTTCTAACGCTGTCTATTACCTACTTCTTACGGTGCTATGTGTGTGTTTGCGTGGTCATTCGGACGGCCGATCGGCGGGTTTTGACCTATTTTTGCTTTTTTGCCAAGTTGTCGCATGTAGTTTTGCAACCGGGCGATAACTCTGATTCCAGATATCGGAATCGAGTCCCGTAAGTTCTAACGCTGTGGTTCATTACCTACGTGCTACGCTGTGTGTGTGCGTGCGTCATCTCGGACGACCGAGGCGGGTTTTGACCTGCTTTTTTCGCTTTTTGCCTGGCGTTGTCATGTAGTTTTGCAACCGGGCGATAACTTGATTCCAGATATCGAATCGAGTCCCGTAAGTTCTAACGCTGCGGTCTATTACCTACGCGGTGCTACGTGTGTGTTCATGGTCATCTTGACGACCGAGCGCGGTTTTGACCTATTTTTTCGCTTTTTTGCCCAAGTTGTCGGCGAAGTTTTGCAAATCGGGCGATAACTCTGATTCCGATATCTAATCGAGTCCCGTGAAGTTCTAACGCGTGTCTCATTACCTACTGGTGCTACGTGTGTGTTTGCGTATGCATTCGGACGACCGAGGCGGTTTTGAACTCTTTTTGGCTTTTTTGCCTAAGTGTTGTCATGTAGTTTTTAAACCGGGCGATAACTCGATTCCAGATATCGTAATCGAGTCCCGTAAGTTCTAACGCTGTCGGTTACCTACACGCTGTGCATACGTGTGTGTTTTGCATGTCATTCTTGATGATCGAGATGCGGGTTTTGAACGCTTTTTCGCTTTTTTGCCTAAGTTGTTGCGTAGTTTTGCAACCGGGCGATAACTCTGGATTCCGTCAGATATCTAATCGAGTCCCGTAAGTTCTAACGCTGTTGTTACCTACCACTAACGGTACTACGTGTGTGTTTGCGTGTCATTCTTGATCCACCGAGGCGGTTTTTGACCTGCTTTTTTCGCTTTTTTGCCTAAGTTGTTGGGTAGTTTTGGTAACCGGGCGATAACTCTGGATTCCAGATATCGGAATCGAGTCCCGTAAGTTCTAACGCATGTCTATTACCTACGCGGGTGCTACGTGTGTGTTTGTGTCATTCTGGATGACCGAGGCGCGGGTTTTGACCTGCTTTTACGCTTTTTGCCTAAGTTGTTGGCGAAGTTTTGTAACCTGGCGATAACTCGGATTTCAGATATCGGAATCGAGTCCCGTAAGTTCTAACGCATGTCTAATACCTACGCGGTGCTACGTGTGTGTTTGCGTGATATCTCGGACGGCCGAGGCGGGTTTTGACCTTTTTTTTCCTTTTTTTGCCTAAGTGTCATGGCGTAGTTTTGTAAACCTGGCGATAACTCAGATCTCCAGATATTTAATCGAGTCCCGTAAGTTCTAACGCGGTTCATTACCTACGCTGGCTATGTGTGTGTTTATGCATGTCATTCGGACGGCCGATGCGGGTTTTGACCTCTTTTTACGCTTTTTGCCTAAGTTGTTGGCGTAGTTTTGTAAATCGGGCGATAACTCTGATTCCAGATATCTCGGAATCGAGTCCCGTAAGTTCTAACGCTGTCTATTACCTACGCGTGCTATGTGTGTTTGCGTGTCATTCGGACGACCGATGCGGGTTTTGAACTCTCTTTTTCGCTTTTTTGCCTGTTGTTGGCGAAGTTTTGCAACCGGGCGATAACTCGGATTCTCAGATATCGTAATCGAGTCCCGTAAGTTCTAATGCATGTTCATTACCTACGCGGTGTATGTGTGTGTTTGTGTTGTCATTCGGATGACCGGCGCGGGTTTTGAATTCTTTTTTCGCTTTTTGCCTAAGTTGTTGGCGAAGTTTTGTAATCGGGCGATAACTCTGATTTCGTGATATCGTAATCGAGTCCCGTAAGTTCTAACGCGTGTCTATTACCTACGCGTGCTATGTGTGTGTTTGCGGTCATTCGGACGACCGAGGCGTGGTTTTGACCTCTTTTTCGCTTTTTGCCCAAGTGTTGTCATGAAGTTTTGCAAACCGGGCGATAACTCTGGATTCCGTGATATCGTAATCGAGTCCCGTAAGTTCTAACGCTGTGGTCTATTACCTACGACGGTGCTACGTGTGTGTTGGCGGGCATTCTTGACGACCGAGGCGGTTTTGATTTCATTTTCGCGCTTTTTGCCCAAGTTGTTCATGTAGTTTTGCAACGGGCGATAACTCGGATTCCAGATATCTAATCGAGTCCCGTAAGTTCTAACGCTGTCATTACCTATACGGTGCTATGTGTGTGTTTTCATGCGGTCATTCTTGACGACCGACCGCGTGGTTTTGACCTTTTTTCGCTTTTTTGCCTAAGTGTCATGAAGTTTTGCAAACCGGGCGATAACTCGATTCCAGATATCGAATCGAGTCCCGTAAGTTCTAACGCTGCGGTTCTATTACCTACGCTGGTGCTACGTGTGTGTTTGCGGTCATTCTGGACGACCGAGGCGGGTTTTGACCTTTTTTCGGCTTTTTGCCTAAGTTGTGGGCGAAGTTTTGTAAATCGGGCGATAACTCGGATTCAGATATCGAATCGAGTCCCGTGAAGTTCTAACGCATGTCTATTACCTACGCGGTGCTATGTGTGTGTTTGTGCATGTCGAATCTGACGACCGAGGCGGGTTTTTGACCTCTTTTACGCTTTTTTGCCTAAGTTGTCATGAAGTTTTGCATAACCGGGCGATAACTCGATTCCGTGATATCTAATCGAGTCCCGTAAGTTCTAACGCGTTTGTTCATTACCTACGCGGTGCTATGTGTGTGTTTGCGGTATGCGATTGGACGACCGAGGCGGGGTTTTGACTCTTTTTTCGCTTTTTTGCCCAAGTTGTTGGCGAAGTTTTTAAACTGGCGATAACTCTGCCTTTTCAGATATCTAATCGAGTCCCGTAAGTTCTAACGCTGCGGTTCATTACCTACGCTGTTATGTGTGTGTTTGCATGTCATTCTGACGGACGACCGAGATGGTTTTTGACCTTTTTACGCTTTTTGCCTAAGTTGTGGCGAAGTTTTGCAACCGGGCGATAACTCGGATTCCGATATGTCGGAATCGAGTCCCGTAAGTTCTAACGCATGTCTAATACCCACGCGGTGCTATGTGTGTGTTTGTAGTGTCATTCGGACGATACCGAGGCGGGTTTTGACCTCTTTAACGCGCTTTTTTGTTGGTGTTCATGTAGTTTTAAACTCGGCGATAACTCGGATTCCGTGATATCTAATCGAGTCCCGTAAGTTCTAACGCTGTCTAGTTCATTACCTACGCTTGCTACATGTGTGTGTTTGCGTATCATTCTGACGATCGAGGCGGTTTTGAACTTTTTTTCGCTTTTTTGCCTAAGTTGTCATGAAGTTTTGCAACTGGCGATAACTCTGGCCTCCGATATCGAATCGAGTCCCGTAAGTTCTAACGCTGCGGTTCATTACCTACCGGTGCTACGTGTGTTTGCGTGTCATTCTGATAACCGAGGCGTGGTTTTGACCTCTTTTTTCGCTTTTTTGCTCAAGTTGTTGGCGTAGTTTTGGTAACCGGGCGATAACTCGGGATTCAGATATCTAATCGAGTCCCGTAAGTTCTAACGCTGTCTATTACCTACGCTGTGTTACGTGTGTGTTTTGCGTGTCATTCTTGACAACCGATGCTGTTGGGGTTTTGAACTTCTTTTTTCGCTTTTGCCTAAGTTGTCATGTAGTTTTGTAAACCGGGCGATAACTGGGATTCAGATATCGAATCGAGTCCCGTAAGTTCTAACGCGGTCTATTACCTACGCTGGTGCTACGTGTGTGTGTTTGCGGTCATCTCGGACGACCGGTGAGCATGGTTTTTGACCTCTTTTTTCCGCTTTTTGCCTAAGTGTTGCATGAAGTTTTGCAAACCTGGCGATAACTCTCGATTCCAGATATCGTCGGAATCGAGTCCCGTAAGTTCTAACGCGTGTTATTACCTACGCGGTGCTACATGTGTGTGTTTGCGTATGCATCTCGGATTTACCGAGGCGGGTTTTGACCTTTTTTTTTTTTTTCTAAGCTTTTTGCCTGTATGTCATGAAGTTTTGCAAACCGGCGATAACTCTGATTCTCAGATGTCGGAATCGAGTCCCGTGAAGTTCTAACGCTGTTCTATTACCCACGCTGTGCTGCTATGTGTGTTTGCGTATGTCATTCTGACGACCGAGCGCTAATAGTTTTGAACTCTCTTTTTCGCTTTTTGCCTAAGTTGTTGGCGAAGTTTTGCAACCGGGCGATAACTCGGCCTTCAGATATCGGAATCGAGTCCCGTAAGTTCTAACGCGGTCTATTACCTACGCTGGTGCTACGTGTGTGTTTTGCATGTCATTTGGACGACCGGCGCGGGTTTTGACCTCTTTTTTTGGCTTTTTGCCTAAGTTGTTGTCATGTAGTTTTGCAACCGGGCGATAACTCTTGATTCCGATGTCGGAATCGAGTCCCGTAAGTTCTAACGCTGTGTCTATTACCTACCATGCGGTGCTATATGTGTGTTTTGCGATCATCTCGGACGACCGAGATGGGTTTTGACCTCTTTTTCGCTTTTTTGCCCAAGTGTTCATGTAGTTTTGCAAACCGGGCGATAACTCTGGATTCTCAGATATCTAATCGAGTCCCGTAAGTTCTAACGCGTTGTTCAATACCTACACGCGGTGCTACGTGTAGGTGTGTTGTGTGTCATTCTCGGACGACCGAGGCGGTTTTGACCTCTTTTTCGCTTTTTTGCCTAAGTTGTCAAGTAGTTTTGTAAACCTGGCGATAACTCGGATTCCGTGATATCGTAATCGAGTCCCGTAAGTTCTAACGCGCGGTCTATTACCTACGCGGTGCTACGTGTGTGTTTGCATTGTCATTCTCTGGACGACCGAGGCGCGGTTTTGACCTGCTTTTTCGCTTTTTGCCTAAGTGTCACGTAGTTTTGCAACCGGGCGATAACTCTGATTCAGATGATATCTGAATCGAGTCCCGTAAGTTCTAACGCATGTCTATTACCTACACGCTGTGTTACGTGTGTGTTTATGGTCATCTCGGACCACCGATATGGTAGTTTTGACCTCTTTTTTCGGCTTTTTGCCTGTTGTCATGAAGTTTTGTAAACCGGGCGATAACTCGGCCTCCAGATATCGGAATCGAGTCCCGTGAAGTTCTAACGCGCGGTTCATTACCTACGGTGCTATGTGTGTGTTTGTCGATGTCATCTTGGATTCACGACCGATGCGTGTTTTGACCTCTTTTTCGGCTTTTTTGCCTAAGTTGTCATGCGTAGTTTTGCAAACCGGGCGATAACTCGGCTCCGATATCGAATCGAGTCCCGTAAGTTCTAACGCTGCGGTCTATTACCTACACGCGTGCTACGTGTGTGTTTGTGTCATTCGGACGGCAGATGCGGTTTTGACCTCTTTTTCGCTTTTTTGCCTAAGTGTCATGAAGTTTTGCAACCTGGCGATAACTCTGATATCTTAATCGAGTCCAGATGTCGGAATCGAGTCCCGTAAGTTCTAACGCATGTTTCTAATTACCTACGCGTATGTTGTGCTAGTTGTGTTGATTGTGTCATCGAATTCACCGATGCGAAGTTTTGAACCCTTTTTCGCTTTTTGCCTTTGTTTTGCATGAAGTTTTTTGCAAACCGGGCGATAACTCTGATTCCAGATATTGAATCGAGTCCCGTAAGTTCTAACGCTGTCTATTACCTACTTGGTGCTATGTGTGTTTATGCGGTCATTCTGGACGACCGAGGCGGGTTTTGACCTTTTTTTTCGCTTTTTGCCTAAGTTGTTGGGCGAAGTTTTGCAAACCGGGCGATAACTCTGATTTCGTGATATCGGAATCGAGTCCCGTAAGTTCTAACGTGTTCAATACCCACGGTGCTACTATGTGTGTGTTTGCGGTCATTCTTGACGACCGAGGCGTGGTTTTGACCTTTTTTTCGCTTTTTGCCTAAGTTGTCATGAAGTTTTGCAAACCGGGCGATAACTCGGATTCCAGATATCGGAATCGAGTCCCGTAAGTTCTAACGCATGTCTATTACCTACGCGGTGCTACGTGTGTGTTTGCGGTCATCTGGGATGACGACCGACGCGGTTTTGACCTCTTTTTCTGGCTTTTTGCCTAAGTGTTGGCGAAGTTTTGCAACCGGGCGATAACTCGGATTCTCAGATATCGAATCGAGTCCCGTAAGTTCTAACGCGCGTTCATTACCTACGCGGTGCTACGTGTGTGTTTGCATGTCATCTCGGACGACCGAGGCGGTTTTGACCTCTTTTTTCGCTTTTTTGCCTAAGTTGTTGGCGAAGTTTTGCAACCTGGCGATAACTCTGGATTCCAGATATCGGAATCGAGTCCCGTAAGTTCTAACGCTGCGGTCTATTACCTACGCGGTGCTACGTGTGTGTTTGGCGTGCATGCTCGGACGACCGAGGCGGGTTTTGACCTCTTTTTTCGCTTTTTGCCTAAGTTGTGGGCGAAGTTTTGCAACCGGGCGATAACTCTGATTTCAGATATCGTAATCGAGTCCCGTAAGTTCTAACGCTGTCTTTGACCTCTTACCCACGCGGTGCTATTATGTGTTTTGTTTGCGGCGATCATCTCGGACGACCGAGGCGGGTTTTGACCTCTTTTTTCTACTGGCTTTTTTGCTCAAGTTTTGTTGACGTAGTTTTGTAAACCGGGCGATAACTCATTTCTCAGATGATATCGAATCGAGTCCCGTAAGTTCTAACGCTGTTCTATTACCCACGCGGTGCTATGTGTGTGTTTCGTATGTCATTCGGACGACCGAGGCGAAGTTTTGACTCTTTTTCGACTTTTTTTTAAGTGTTGTTGTCATGAAGTTTTGCAAACCGGGCGATAACTCGGATTCCAGATATCTAATCGAGTCCCGTAAGTTCTAACGCATGTCTATTACCTACGCGGTGCTACGTGTGTGTTTGCGTCATCTTCGGATGACCGAGGCGGGTTTTGACTCTTTCTTTTTTCTGGCTTTTTGCCCAAGTTGTCGACGAAGTTTTGCAAATCGGGCGATAACTCTTGATCTCCGATATCTAATCGAGTCCCGTAAGTTCTAACGCTGTTGTCTCATTACCTACGGTGCTACGTGTGTGTGTTTGCGTGTCATTCTCGATCACCGATGCGGGTTTTGACCTCGCTTTTTCGAGCGCTTTTTGCCTAAGTTGTTGGCGAAGTTTTGTAAACCGGGCGATAACTCGGATTCCAGATATCGGAATCGAGTCCCGTAAGTTCTAACGCTGCGGTCTATTACCTACACTTGCTACGTGTGTGTTTGCGGTGTCATCTCGACGACCGAGGCGGTTTTGACCTCTTTTTTCGCTTTTTGCCTAAGTTGTGTGGCGAAGTTTTGCAAACCGGGCGATAACTCTGATTTCGTGATATCTAATCGAGTCCCGTAAGTTCTAACGCGCTGTCTATTACCTACGCGGTGTTATGTGTGTTTGCGTGCATTGCATGACGACAAATCGAGGCTGGTTTTGACCTATTTTTCGCGTTTTTTTTGCCTAAGTTGTCATGTAGTTTTGCAAATCGGGCGATAACTCGGATTCCATATCGGAATCGAGTCCCGTAAGTTCTAACGCGGTTCATTACCTACGCGGTGCTATGTGTGTGTTTGCATGTCATTCGGACGACCGAGGCGGGTTTTGAACTCTTTTTTCGCTTTTTGCCTAAGTTGTTGGCGAAGTTTTGTAAACCGGGCGATAACTCGGCCTCCGTGATATCTAATCGAGTCCCGTAAGTTCTAATGCATGTCTATTACCTACGCGGTGTTACGTGTGTTTGCGTGTCATTCTTGACGATCGACGGTGGGTTTTGACCTATTTTTCGCTTTTTGCCTAAGTGTTGTCGCGTAGTTTTGCAAACCGGGCGATAACTCTGGATTCTCAGATATCGGAATCGAGTCCCGTAAGTTCTAACGCGTGTCTAATACCCACTGGTGCTATGTGTGTTTTTATGATCATTCTTGAGTTTTTACCGAGGCGTAGTTTTGACCCTTTTTCGCTTTTTGCCTGTGTTGTCATGAAGTTTTTAAACCGGCGATAACTCTGGACTCGATTCAGATATCGTAATCGAGTCCCGTAAGTTCTAACGCGTGTTCTAATACCTACCGGTGCTACGTGTGTGTTTCATGGTCATTCGGACGACCGAGCGCGGTTTTGAACTCTTTTTTCGCTTTTTGCCTAAGTTGTTGGCAGTAGTTTTGCAAACCGGGCGATAACTCTGGATTCGTGATATCGTAATCGAGTCCCGTAAGTTCTAACGCTGTGTTCATTACCTACACGGTGCTATGTGTGTGTTTATGCGTGTCATTCGGACGACCGAGGCGGGTTTTGACCTCTTTTTTCGCTTTTTGCCTAAGTTGTTGGCGTAGTTTTGCAAATCGGCGATAACTCGATTTCCAGATATCGGAATCGAGTCCCGTAAGTTCTAACGCGGTTCATTACCTACGCTGTGCTATATGTGTGTGTTTATGTCATCTTGACGACCGAGGCGAAGTTTTGACCTGCTTTTTCGCTTTTTGCCTAAGTTGTTGTCGAAGTTTTGTAAACCGGGCGATAAACTGGATTCAGAGATATCGGAATCGAGTCCCGTAAGTTCTAACGCTGTGTCTAATACCTACTACGGTGTTACGTGTGTGTTTATATGGTCATCTCGGACGACCCGCGCGGGTTTTGACCTTTTTTCGCTTTTTGCCTAAGTTGTCAGCGAAGTTTTGCAACCGGGCGATAACTCGGATTCCAGATATCGAATCGAGTCCCGTAAGTTCTAACGCGTGTCTCATTACCTACGCGGTGCTATGTGTGTGTTTTGCGGTCATTCTTGGACGACCGAGGCGGGTTTTGACCTCATTTTTTCGCTTTTTTGCCTAAGTGTTGGCGAAGTTTTGCAACCGGGCGATAACTCGGATTCCTCAGATATCGAATCGAGTCCCGTAAGTTCTAACGCTGCGGTTCATTACCTACACGGTGCTATGTGTGTGTTTCGTGTCATCATTCGGACGACCGAGCGGTTTTGAACTCTTTTTTTTCGCTTTTTGCCTAAGTGTGGCGAAGTTTTGCAACCTGGCGATAACTCTGGATTCAGATATCGGAATCGAGTCCCGTAAGTTCTAACGCTGCGGTCTAATACCCTACGCGGTGTATATGTGTGTGTTCGTGTCATTCTGGACGACCGAGGCATGGTTTTGACCTCTTTTTCGCTTTTTTGCCTAAGTGTTGTCGGGCGAAGTTTTGCAACCGGGCGATAACTCTGGATTTCGTGATGTCGTAATCGAGTCCCGTAAGTTCTAACGCGTGTCTATTACCTACACGCCGGTGCTATGTGTGTGTTTTCGTGGTCATTCGGACGACCGATGCGGGTTTTGACCTCTTTTTTCGCTTTTTTGCCAAGTTGTCATGAAGTTTTGCAAACCTGGCGATAACTCGGATCTCAGATATCGGAATCGAGTCCCGTAAGTTCTAACGCGTGTCTATTACCTACTTGGTGCTACGTGTGTGTTTGCGGTCATTCTTGGACCACCGATGGGTTTTGAACCTTTTTTCGCTTTTTGCCTAAGTTGTGGGCGTAGTTTTGCAACCGGGCGATAACTCGGGATTCAGATGTCGAATCGAGTCCCGTAAGTTCTAACGCGTGTTCATTACCTACCTATGGTGCTGTGTGTGTTTTGCGCGGTCATTCGATCACCGATGCGGGTTTTGAACCTTTTTCGCTTTTTTGCCTAAGTTGTCGCGAAGTTTTGCAAACCGGGCGATAACTCGGATTCCGTGATATCTAATCGAGTCCCGTAAGTTCTAACGCTGTGTCTATTACCTACGCATACGGTTATGTGTGTGTGTTTATGCGTGTCATCTCGGACGACCGAGGCGGGTTTTGACCTATTTTTCGCTTTTTTTGCCTAAGTGCATGAAGTTTTGCAACCGGCGATAAACTAATAACCTCTAGATATCGGAATCGAGTCCCGTAAGTTCTAACGCTGCGGTTCTATTACCTACGCGGTGCTATGTGTGTGTTTGCATGTCATCTCGGACGACCGAGGCGAAGTTTTGACCCTTTTTTCGCTTTTTGCTAAGTTGTCATGAAGTTTTGCAACCTGGCGATAAACGGCCTTCAGATGTCTAATCGAGTCCCGTAAGTTCTAACGCGTGTTCTATTACCTACGCACGGTAATATACGGTGTTTTTGTGGTCATTCGGACGACCGAGGCGTGGTTTTTGACCTCTTTTTTCGGCTTTTTTGCCTAAGTTGTCATGTAGTTTTGCAAACTCGGCGATAACTCGGATTCGTGATGTCGTAATCGAGTCCCGTAAGTTCTAACGCTGTCTTTATTACCTACTGTGTGCTATTAGTGTGTTTCTTTTTGCGCGGTCATTCGGATAACCGATGCGAAGTTTTGACCCTTTTTCGACTTTTTTGCGCTCAAGTTTTGTCGTTGTCGGGCGTAGTTTTGCAACCGGGCGATAACTCGATTCTCCAGATGTCTGAATCGAGTCCCGTAAGTTCTAACGCGTGTTCATTACCCACCGGTGCTACGTGTGTGTTTGGTATGTCATCTCGGACGACCGGTACGGGTTTTGACCTCTTTTTCGATTTTTTTTGCCTAAGTGTTGCGAAGTTTTGTAAACCGGGCGATAACTCGGCTCCAGATATCGGAATCGAGTCCCGTAAGTTCTAACGCTGTGTCTAATTACCTACGCGGTGCTATGTGTGTTTGCGTGGGTCATTCGACGACCGAGGCGGGTTTTGACCTCTTTTTTCCGCTTTTTGCCCTAAGTTGTGGCGAAGTTTTGCAAACCGGGCGATAACTCGGATTCCGTATGTCGGAATCGAGTCCCGTAAGTTCTAACGCGGTCTATTACCTACGCTGTTGCTACATGTGTGTTTGCAGTGTCATTTCGGACGACCGAGGCGGGTTTTGACTCTTTTTTTTTTTTTTGCCTGTTGTTGGCGTAGTTTTTGCAACCGGGCGATAACTCGGCCTCCGTGATGTCGTAATCGAGTCCCGTAAGTTCTAACGCATGTTCATTACCACACGCCGTGCTATGTGTGTGTTTCATGTCATTCTCTTGACGACCGATGCGGTTTTGACCTCTTTTTTCGCTTTTTGCCTAAGTTGTTGGCGAAGTTTTGCAAACGGGCGATAACTCTGATTCAGATATCGGAATCGAGTCCCGTAAGTTCTAACGCGGTTCATTAATACCCACCGTGCTATGTGTGTTTTGCGTGCTTCATTCTGGATCACCGATGCGGTTTTGACCTATTTTTCGCTTTTTTTAGTTGTTGACGAAGTTTTGCAAACCGGCGATAACTCGGATTCCAGATGTCTAATCGAGTCCCGTAAGTTCTAACGCTGTCTATTACCTACGCGGTGTTATATGTGTGTTTGCGTGTGCATTCGGACTACCGAGGCGGGTTTTGACCTATTTTTCGCTTTTTTGCCTAAGTTGTCATGAAGTTTTGCAAACCGGGCGATAACTCTGCCTCAGATGTCTAAATCGAGTCCCGTAAGTTCTAACGCGTTGTCTATTACCTACGGTGCTGTGTGTGTGTTTGTGGTCATCTCGGACGACCGGCGGGGTTTTGACCTGCTTTTTCGCTTTTTTTTGCCTAATGTTGTTTTGAAGTTTTGCATAAACCGGGCGATAACTCTGGCCTCGAGATATCGGAATCGAGTCCCGTAAGTTCTAACGCATGTTCTATTACCTACGCGGTGCTATGTGTGTGTTTACGTGGTCATTCTGTTTTTCACCGATGCGGGTTTTGACCTGCTTTTTCGCTTTTTTGCCTAAGTTGTTGACGTAGTTTTGGTAACCGGGCGATAACTCTATTCTCAGATGTTTGGAATCGAGTCCCGTGAAGTTCTAACGCTGTTCATTACCCACGCTGTTCTATGTGTGTTTGCGGTCATTGACGACTACCGATGCGAAGTTTTGACCTCTTTTTCGGCTTTTTGCCTAAGTTGTCATGAAGTTTTGCAAACCGGGCGATAACTCTTTGATTCAGATGTCTAATCGAGTCCCGTAAGTTCTAACGCTGTCTATTACCCACGCACGGTGCTATGTGTGTGTTTCATGGTCGGAATGTCATTCGGACATTAACCGAGTGCGGGTTTTGACCTCTTTTTCTGGCTTTTTGCTAAGTTGTCATGTAGTTTTGCAAACGGCGATAACTCTGGCCTCCGATGTCTGTAAATCGAGTCCCGTAAGTTCTAACGCTGTGTTCATTACCTACGCTGTGCTATGTGTGTTTTGCGTGTCATTCTGACTACCGATGCGGGTTTTGACCTCTTTTTTCGCTTTTTGCCTAAGTTGTTGTCATGAAGTTTTGCAACCGGGCGATAACTCGGCCTCAGATGTCGTAATCGAGTCCCGTAAGTTCTAACGCTGCGGTTCATTACCTACGCGTGTATATGTGTGTGTTTCGCGGTCATTCGGACGACCGATGCGGTTTTGACCTCTTTTTTCGCTTTTTGCCTAAGTTGTCATGTAGTTTTGTAAACCGGGCGATAACTCGGATTGCTCCTCAGATGTCGGAATCGAGTCCCGTAAGTTCTAACGCGTTGTCTATTACCTACGCGGTGCTATTAGTGTGTTTCAATGGTGGTCATTGGACTCACCGATGCGAAGTTTTGACCTCTTTTTCGCTTTTTGCCTAAGTTGTCGGCGTAGTTTTGCAACCGGGCGATAACTCCTGCCTCCGTGATGTCTAATCGAGTCCCGTAAGTTCTAACGTATGTCTATTACCCACGCGGTGCTATGTGTGTGTTTGCGTGTCATCTTGGACTTACCGAGGCGTAGTTTTGACCTCTTTTTCGCTTTTTTTGCCTGTTGTTGGCGTAGTTTTGCAAACCGGGCGATAACTCTGGCCTCAGATGTTTAATCGAGTCCCGTAAGTTCTAACGCATGTTCATTACCTCACGCGGTGCTACGTGTGTGTTTGCGGTCATTCGGACGACCGATGCGGTTTTGACCTTTTTTTGGCTTTTTGCCTAAGTGTGTCGTATGTAGTTTTGCAAACCGGGCGATAACTCGGGCCTCCCAGATATCTAATCGAGTCCCGTAAGTTCTAACGCTGCGGTCTATTACCTACTTTGGTGTTATGTGTGTGTTTCATGCGGTCATTCTGGACGACCGATGCGGGTTTTGACCTATTTTTCGCTTCTTTTTGCCTAAGTTGTCATGAAGTTTTGCAACCGGGCGATAACTCCTGATTCCGATGTCTAATCGAGTCCCGTAAGTTCTAACGCTGCGGTCTATTACCCACGCGGTGTTATGTGTGTGTTTGCATGTGTCATTGGACAACCGATGCGGGTTTTGACCTATTTTTTTTTCGCTTTTTGCCTAAGTTGTCATGAAGTTTTGCAAACCGGGCGATAACTCTGGCCTTCAGATATCTGAATCGAGTCCCGTAAGTTCTAATGTGGTCTATTACCTACGCGGTGCTACGTGTGTGTTTATGCGGTCATCTTGATTACCGGCGCGGGTTTTGACCTCTTTTTCGGCTCTTTTTTGTCAAGTTGTCAAGAAGTTTTGTAAACCGGGCGATAACTCTGGATTCCCAGATGTCTGAATCGAGTCCCGTAAGTTCTAACGTATGTCTATTACCTACGCGTGTTATTGTGTGTGTGTTCATGTGTCATTCGATAACCGAGGCGGTTTTGACCTATTTTTTCGCTTTTTTGCTCAAGTTGTCATGTAGTTTTGCAAACCGGGCGATAACTCTGATTCCGTGATATCGTAATCGAGTCCCGTGAAGTTCTAACGCGCGGTCTATTACCTACGGTGCTATATGTGTGTTTCGTGGTCATTCGGACGGCGAGGCGGGTTTTGACCTCTTTTTTCGCTTTTTGCAAGTTGTCATGAAGTTTTGTAAACCGGCGATAACTCTGGCCTCAGATGTCGGAATCGAGTCCCGTAAGTTCTAACGCTGTCTAATTACCTACGCGGTGCTATGTGTGTGTTTGCGGTCATTCTGACGACCGATGCGGGTTTTGACCTTTTTTCGCTTTTTTTGCCTAAGTTGTGGGCGAAGTTTTGTAAACCGGGCGATAACTCTCGCCTCCGATATCTAATCGAGTCCCGTAAGTTCTAACGCTGCGGTTCATTACCTACGCGGTGCTATGTGTGTGTTTATGGTCATTTGACGACCGGCGGCGCGGTTTTGACCTCTTTTTTCGCTTTTTGCCTAAGTGTTGGCATGAAGTTTTGCAAACCTGGCGATAACTCGGCCTCCGTGATGTCGAATCGAGTCCCGTAAGTTCTAATGCATGTCTATTACCTACGCGGTGTTACGTGTGTGTGTTCATGTGTCATCTCGGACTACCGATGCGGGTTTTGACCTACTTTTTTCGCTTTTTTGCCTAATTGTCATGAAGTTTTGTAAACCGGGCGATAACTCTGGCCTCCGATGTTTGAATCGAGTCCCGTGAAGTTCTAACGCTGCGGTCTATTACCTACGCGGTGCTATGTGTGTTTTGCGTGGTCATTCGGACGACCGATGCGGGTTTTGACTTATTTTTCGCTTTTTTTTGCCTGTTGTTGCGTGAGTTTTGTAAACCGGGCGATAACTCTGGCTCTCAGATATCGGAATCGAGTCCCGTAAGTTCTAACGCATGTCTATTACCTACGCGGTGTTATGTGTGTGTTCATGCGGTCATCTGGATAACCGGCGCGGGTTTTGACTTTTTTTTTTTTGCTTTTAACCTAAGTTGTCATGAAGTTTTGCAAACCTGGCGATAACTCTGGCCTCCAGATGTCGAATCGAGTCCCGTAAGTTCTAACGCTGCGGTCTATTACCCACGCGGTGCTATGTGTGTGTTTGCGTGTCATCTGATCTACCGATGCGAAGTTTTGACCTCTTTTTTTCGCTTTTTTGCCTAAAATGTTGGCGTAGTTTTGCAAACCGGGCGATAACTCGGCCTCCAGATATTTAATCGAGTCCCGTAAGTTCTAACGCTGCGGTTCATTACCACTGCGGTGCTAAATGTGTGTTTCGCGTGTCATTCGGACGACCGATGCGGGTTTTGACCTTTTTTCGCTTTTTTTGCCAAGTTGTTGTCATGAAGTTTTGCAACCGGGCGATAACTCGATCTCCGTGATGTCTGAATCGAGTCCCGTAAGTTCTAACGCATGTTCATTACCCACGCGGTGCTATGTGTGTGTTTGCGTGTCATCTCTGACTAACCGATGCGGGTTTTGACCCTCTTTTCGACTTTTTTGCCTAAGTTGTGGCGAAGTTTTGCAAAACCGGGCGATAACTCGCCTCCGTGATGTTTAATCGAGTCCCGTAAGTTCTAACGTATGTCTATTACCCACGCGGTGTTATGTGTGTGTTTGCATGTCATTCGGACGACCGATGCGGGTTTTGACTTCTTTTTTCGGCTTTTTGCCTAAGTTGTCATGAAGTTTTGCAAACCGGGCGATAACTCTTGGCCTCCAGATGTCGGAATCGAGTCCCGTAAGTTCTAACGCTGCGGTTCATTACCTACGCGGTGCTACGTGTGTGTTTGCGTGGTCATTCGGACTACCGATGCGCGGTTTTTGACCTCTTTTTTTCGCTTTTTGCCTAAGTGTGGCGTAGTTTTGTAACAAAACTGGCGATAACTCGGCCTCCGTGATGTCGGAATCGAGTCCCGTAAGTTCTAACGCATGTCTATTACCTACGCGGTGTTATGTGTGTTTATGTGGTCATTCGGACCGATGCGGGTTTTGACCTGCTTTTTTCGCTTTTTTCGCTTTTGTTGGCATGTAGTTTTGCAAACCGGGCGATAACTCTGGCCTCAGATGTCGTGAATCGAGTCCCGTAAGTTCTAACGCTGTTGTTCATTACCTACGCGGTGCTATGTGTGGTTTCATGTGTCATCTCGGACGACCGATGCGGGTTTTGACCTCTTTTTCGCTTTTTTGCTTAAGTTGTCATGAAGTTTTGTAAACCGGGCGATAACTCGGTATCTCCGATGTCGGAATCGAGTCCCGTAAGTTCTAAACATGTCTATTACCCACGCGGTACGTGTGTGTGTGTTTATGCGGTCATTCGGACTAACCGATGCGGGTTTTGACCTCTTTTTCGCTTTTTGCCTAAGGTTGTCATGAAGTTTTGCAAACCGGGCGATAACTCTGGCCTCCAGATGTCGGAATCGAGTCCCCGAAGTTCTAACGCTGTCTATTACCACGCGGTGCTATGTGTGTTTTGCATGTCATTCTTGACCACCGATGCGAGTTTTGACCCTTTTTTCGACCTTTTTTGCCTGTTGTTGTCATGTAGTTTTGTAAACCGGGCGATAACTCTGGCCTCCGATGTCTGAATCGAGTCCCGTAAGTTCTAACGCTGTGTTCATTACTCACGCGTGTTATGTGTGTGTTTATGGTCATTCGGACTACCGATCGATTCGAGGGTTTTGACCTCTTTTTCGCTTTTTTGCCTAATTGTTTGGCGAAGTTTTGTAAACGGGCGATAACTCTTGCCTCGATGATGTCGGAATCGAGTCCCGTAAGTTCTAACGCATGTCTATTACCTACGCGGTGTTATGTGTGTGTTTTGCGGTCATTCTGGACGACCGATGCGGGTTTTGACCTCTTTTTTCTGCTTTTTGCCTAAAGTGTTGGCGTAGTTTTGCAACCCTGGCGATAACTCTGGCCTCAGATGTCTCGAATCGAGTCCCGTAAGTTCTAACGCATGCGGTCTATTACCCACGCGTGCTATGTGTGTGTTTTGCGGTCATTCGGATTTACCGATGCGTAGTTTTGACCCTTTTTTCGCTTTTTTGCCTAAGTGTTGTTGGCGAAGTTTTGCAAACCGGGCGATAACTCGGCCTCCGATGTCGGAATCGAGTCCCGTGAAGTTCTAACGCTGCGGTCTATTACCTACGCACGGTTCTATATGTGTGTTTACGTGTCATTCGGACGGACAGATGCGCGTTTTGACCTCTTTTTTCGCTTTTTGCCTAAGTTGTTGGCGAAGTTTTGCAAACCGGGCGATAACTCATGGCCTCAGATGTCGGAATCGAGTCCCGAAGTTCTAACGCTGTTCATTACCTACGCTTGTGTTATGTGTGTGTTTGCGTGTCATTCTGATTTCACCGATGCGAGTTTTGACCCTTTTTCCGCTTTTTTTGCCCTGTTGTTGGCGAGTAGTTTTAAACCGGGCGATAACTCTGGCCTCCGTGATGTCGGAATCGAGTCCCGTAAGTTCTAACGCTGCGGTCTATTACCCACGCGGTGCTATTAGTGTGTGTTTCATGGTCATCTCGGATCACCGATGCGGGTTTTGACCCTTTTTTCGCTTTTTGCCTAAGTGTTGTCATGAAGTTTTGCAACCGGGCGATAACTCGCCTCCAGATGTCGTTTAATCGAGTCCCGTAAGTTCTAACGCTGTCTATTACCTACACGGTGCTATGTTATGTGTGTTTCGCGTCATATCGGACGAACGATGCGGGTTTTGACCTACTTTTTTCGCTTTTTGCTTAAGTTGTCATGAAGTTTTGCAAACCGGGCGATAACTCTGATTCTCCAGATGTCGGAATCGAGTCCCGTAAGTTCTAACGCGTGTTCATTACCCACGCGGTGTTATGTGTGTGTATTCGTGTCATCATTGGACTACAGAGCGCGGTTTTGACCTCTTTTTTTCGCTTTTTTGCCTAGTTGTCGGCGTAGTTTTGCAACCTGGCGATAACTCTGGCCTCAGATGTCGGAATCGAGTCCCGTAAGTTCTAACGCTGCTGTTCATTACCTACGCCGGTGCTATTAGTGTGTTATGTGTGTCATTCGGATCACCGATGCGGTTTTGACCCTTTTTTCGACTTTTTGCCCAAGTGTTGGCGAAGTTTTGTAAACCGGGCGATAACTCGGATCTCTCCGTGATGTCGGAATCGAGTCCCGTAAGTTCTAACGCATGTTCTATTACCTACGCGGTGCTATGTGTGTGTTCATGTCATTCGGACTACCGATGCGGGTTTTGACCTCTTTTTCGCTTTTTGCCTAAGTTGTCATGAAGTTTTGCAAACCGGGCGATAACTGGCCTCAGATGTCGGAATCGAGTCCCGTAAGTTCTAATACATGTCTATTACCCACGCGGTGCTATGTGTGTTTTATGGTCATTCGGACGACCGATGCGGGTTTTGACCTCTTTTTGCGCTTTTTGCCTAAGTGGTCATGAAGTTTTGTAAACTGGCGATAACTCCTGGATCTCAGATGTCTGAATCGAGTCCCGTAAGTTCTAACGCGTGTTCATTACCACGCGGTGCTATGTGTGTGTTTGCGTGGTCATCTGGACTGACCGATGCGGGTTTTGACCTCTTTTTTCGCTTTTTGCCTAAGTGTTGGCGTAGTTTTGTAAACCGGGCGATAACTCGGCCTCCGATGTCGGAATCGAGTCCCGTAAGTTCTAACGCTATGTCTATTACCTACGCGGTGCTATGTGTGTGTTTTGCGGTCATCTGAATCGATGGATGGTTTTGACCTCGCTTTTTCGGCTTTTTTGCCTAAGTTGTTGGCGTAGTTTTGCAACCGGGCGATAACTCGGCCTCCGTGATGTCGTAATCGAGTCCCGTAAGTTCTAACGCGTGTTCATTACCTACGCTGGTGCTATGTGTGTGTTTGCGGTCATTCGGACTACCGACGATGCGGGTTTTGACCTCTTTTTCGCCTTTTTTTGCCTAAGTTGTCGGGCGAAGTTTTGCAACCGGGCGATAACTCGGGCCTCAGATGTCGGAATCGAGTCCCGTAAGTTCTAACGCATGTCTATTACCCACGCGGTGCTATGTGTGTGTTTGCGGTCATTCTCGGACTACCGATGCGGTTTTGACCTATTTTTTTCGCTTTTTGCCTAAGTTGTCATGAAGTTTTGCAACCCGGCGATAACTCTTTTCTCCGTGATGTCGGAATCGAGTCCCGTAAGTTCTAACGCATGTTCATTACCTACGCGGTTATTGTGTGTGTTTCAGCGTGTCATCTCGACTACCGATGCGGGTTTTGACCTTTTTTCGCTTTTTTTGCCTAAGTGTTGGCGAAGTTTTGCAAACCGGGCGATAACTCGCCTCTCAGATGTCGAATCGAGTCCCGTAAGTTCTAACGCATGTCTATTACCTACGCTGGCGTGTGTTATGTGTGTTTTTTATGTCAATCGGACTACCGATGCGGGTTTTGACCTATTTTTTCGCTTTTTGCCTAATTTGTTCACGCGAAGTTTTGCAACCGGGCGATAACTCGCCTCAGATGTCGAATCGAGTCCCGTAAGTTCTAACGTTGTCATTATTACCTACGCTGTGCTATGTGTGTGTTTCGTGTCATTCGGACCTACCGATGCGGGTTTTGACCTATTTTTTCGCTTTTTGCCTAAGTCAGAAGTTTTGCAACCGGGCGATAACTCGGCCCTCAGATGTGTGGAATCGAGTCCCGTAAGTTCTAACGCATGGTCTATTACCCACGCGGTGCTATTGTGTGGTTCACGTGTCATTCTTGATCACCGATGCGAAGTTTTGACCCTTTTTCGTTTTTTTTGCCTTGTTTGTAAATGGCGAAGTTTTGTAAACCGGGCGATAACTCTGGTTCTCCAGATGTCGCCTAATCGAGTCCCGTAAGTTCTAACGCGTGGTTCATTACCTACGCTGTGTATATATGTGTGTTTGCGGTCATTCTGACACCGATGCGGTTTTGACCCTTTTTTTCGCTTTTTGCCTAAGTTGTCATGAAGTTTTGCAAACCGGGCGATAACTCGGCCTCCGAGATGTCGTGAATCGAGTCCCGTAAGTTCTAACGCATGTTCATTACCCACGCGGTGCTATGTGTGTGTTTCGCGGTCATTCTGACGATCCACCGATGCGAAGTTTTGACCTTTTTTCGACTTTTTGCCTAAGTTGTCATGTAGTTTTGTAACCTGGCGATAACTCTGGCCTCTCAGATGTCGGAATCGAGTCCCGTGAAGTTCTAACGCTGTTCTATTACCCACGCGGTGTTATATAGTGTGTTTGCGGTCATCTTGACTACCGATGCGGGTTTTGACCTCTTTTTTCGGCTTTTTGCTTCAAGTTGCAAGTTTTGCAACCGGGCGATAACTCGCCTCCAGATGTCGGAATCGAGTCCCGTAAGTTCTAACGCATGTCTATTACCTACGCGGTGCATATGTGTGTGTTTGCGTGTCATTCGGACTACCGATGCGTAGTTTTGACCTTTTTCGCTTTTTGCCTAAGTTGTTGGCGAAGTTTTGCAAACCTGGCGATAACTCTCGATTCTCCGATGTCGGAATCGAGTCCCGTAAGTTCTAACGCTGCGGTTCATTACCTACGCTGGTGGTTATATGTGTGTTTTCGTGTGTCATTCGAACCACCGATGCGGGTTTTGACCTCTTTTTCGCTTTTTGCCCAAGTTGTCATGAAGTTTTGTAACCTGGCGATAACTCTGGCCTCCAGATGTTGAATCGAGTCCCGTAAGTTCTAACGCTGTTGTCTATTACCCACGGTGTTATGTGTGTGTTCATTGTCATTTGACTACCGGCGCGGGTTTTGACCCCTTTTTCGCTTTTTTGCCTAAGTTGTCATGAAGTTTTGTAAACCTGGCGATAACTCGGCCTCCGTGATGTCTGAATCGAGTCCCGTAAGTTCTAACGCTTGTTCATTACCACGCGGTGCTATGTGTGTGTTTGCGGTGTCATTCTGGACGACCGATGCGTGGTTTTGACCTCTTTTTTCGCTTTTTGCCTTTCTGTTGGCGAAGTTTTGCAAACCGGGCGATAACTTGGCTCTCAGATGCCTTGAATCGAGTCCCGTAAGTTCTAACGCATGTCTATTACCTACACGCGGTGCTATATGTGTGTTTTCGTGTCATTCGGACGACCGATGCGGGTTTTGACCTCTTTTTTCGCTTTTTTTTGCCTAAGTTGTCATGAAGTTTTGTAAACCGGGCGATAACTCTTGCTCTCAGATGTCTAATCGAGTCCCGTAAGTTCTAACGCTGCGGTTCATTACCCACGCTGTGCTATATGTGTGTTTGCATGTCATTCGGACGACACCGATGCGGGTTTTGACCCTTTTTCGACTTTTTGCCTAAGTTGTTGGCGAAGTTTTGTAAACCGGGCGATAACTCTGGCCTCCAGATATGTGAATCGAGTCCCGTAAGTTCTAATGCATGTCTATTACCTACGCGGTGTTATGTGTGTTTTGCGGTCATTCTGGACTACCGATGCGGGTTTTGACTGTTTTTCGCGCTTTTTGCCTAATTGTTGGCGAAGTTTTGCAAACCGGGCGATAACTCGGGCCTCCAGATGTCGAATCGAGTCCCGTAAGTTCTAACGCATGTTCTATTACCTACACGCGGTGCTATGTGTGTGTTTGCATGTCATCTTGACTACCGATGCGGGTTTTGACTTTTTTTTCGCCTTTTTGCCTAAGTTGTGGCGAAGTTTTGTAAACCGGGCGATAACTCGGCCTCCGTGATGTTTGAATCGAGTCCCAGAAGTTCTAACGCATGTCTATTACCTACGCGGTGTTATGTGTGTGTTTGCGTGTCATTCGGACGGCCGGTGCGGGTTTTGACCTATTTTTCGGCTTTTTGCCTAAGTGTTGGCGAGTTTTGCAAACTGGGCGATAACTCTGGATTCTCAGATGTCGGAATCGAGTCCCGTAAGTTCTAACGCATGTGTTATTACCCACGCGGTGCTATGTGTGTGTTTGCGGTCATTCTTGACCACCGATGCGGTTTTGACCTATTTTTTCGGCTTTTTGCCTAAGTTGTCATGAAGTTTTGTAAACCGGGCGATAACTGGCCTCGTGATGTCTTTAATCGAGTCCCGTAAGTTCTAATGCATGTGTTCATTACCACGCGGTGCTATGTGTGTTTATGCGGTCATTCTTGATCTACCGATGCGGTTTTGACTCTTTTTTTCGCCTTTTGCTTCTAAGTTGTTGTCATGTAGTTTTGCAAACCGGGCGATAAATCTCCAGATACCCGCGATAAATCCGCCTCCGGTTCGAAATCGAGTCCCGTAAGTTCTAACGCATGTTCTATTACCTACGCGCGGTGTTATGTGTGTGTTTATGTCATTCGGACGACCGATGCGGGTTTTTTGACCTTTTTTTCGTTTTTTTTGCTAAGTTGAAGTTTTGTAAATGTAGTTTTGCAAACTGGCGATAACCCTAAGTTCTAACGATGTTCGTCTTAATCGAGTCCCGTAAGTTCTAACGCTGCGGTCTATTACCCACGCGATGCTATTGTGTGTTTTTACGTGTCATTCTTGACTCACCGATGCGAAGTTTTGACCTTTTTCGCTTTTTTGCATGTCAAGTTGTTCATGTAGTTTTTCAACCTGGCGATAACTCAACTCTCGTGACGTCGTAATCGAGTCCCGTAAGTTCTAACGCGTGTTCATTACCCACGCTGTGCTATATGTGTGTTTACGTGTCATTCTTGACGACCGATGCGGTTTTGACCTCTTTTTTGACTTTTTTTTAAAGTTGTTGCATGAAGTTTTGTAAACCGGGCGATAACTCGGCCTCAGATGTCGGAATCGAGTCCCGTAAGTTCTAACGCGTGTTCATTACCTACGCGGTGCTATTAGTGTGTTTATGTGTCATTCGGACTACCGGCGCGGGTTTTGACTTTTTTTCGACTTTTTTTGCCTAAGTTGTTGGCGAAGTTTTGCAACTCCCGCGATAACTCTGGCCTTCAGATGTTGGAATCGAGTCCCGTAAGTTCTAACGCTGTCTATTACCTCCACGCGGTGCTATTAGTGTGTTTCTAATGCGTGTCATTCGGACCACCGATGCGGGTTTTGACCTATTTTTTCGCTCTTTTGCTTTGCCAAGGTGTCATGAAGTTTTGCAACCTGGCGATAACTCTGGCCTTCAGATGTCGGAATCGAGTCCCGTAAGTTCTAATACATGACTATTACCTACGCGGTGCTATGTGTGTGTTTGCGCGGTCATTCGGATTAACGATGCGAGTTTTGACCTTATTTTTTGGCTTTTTTGCCTAAGTGTTGGCATGTAGTTTTGCAACCGGGCAATAACTCTGGCCTCCGTGATGTCGTAATCGAGTCCCGAAGTTCTAACGCTGCGGTTCATTACCTACGTGACGTGTTATATGTGTGTGTATTCGCGGTCATTCGGACTACAGATGCGGTTTTGACCTCTTTTTTCGCTTTTTGCCCAAGTTGTTGGCATGAAGTTTTGCAACTCGGGCGATAACTCTCGCTTCTCAGATGTTGGAATCGAGTCCCGTAAGTTCTAACGCTGTTCATTACTTCCACGGTGCTATTAGTGTGTTTATGCGGTCATCTCGGACTACCGATGCGAAGTTTTGACCTTTTTTCGCTTTTTTGCCTAAGTTGTTGGGCATGTAGTTTTGCAACCTGGCGATAACTCTGGCCTCCAGATGTCGTAAATCGAGTCCCGTAAGTTCTAATGCGTGTTCATTACTTCCACGCGGTGCTATATGTGTGTTTCATGTGTCATCTTGACTACCGATGCGGGTTTTGACCTATTTTTTTCGCTTTTTGCCTGTTGTCAGCAAGTTTTGTAAACCTCGGCGATAACTCCTCTCCAGATGTCGGAATCGAGTCCCGTAAGTTCTAATACATGACTATTACCTACGCGGTGTTATGTGTGTGTTTACGTGTCATTCGGACGATCGATGGTTTTGACCTTTTTTCGCTTTTTTGCCTAAGTGGTTTGGCATGAAGTTTTGCAAACTGGCGATAACTCTGGCCTCTCAGATGCTCGGAATCGAGTCCCGTAAGTTCTAACGCTGTTCATTACCCACGCGGTGCTATTGTGTGTGTTTATGTCATTCTGACCACCGATGCGAAGTTTTGACCCCTTTTTTCGACTTTTTTGCCTAAGTGTTTCATGTAGTTTTGCAAACCGGGCGATAACTCTCGCCCTCAGATGTCGAATCGAGTCCCGTAAGTTCTAATGCATGTCTATTACCTACGGTGTTATGTGTGTTTATGCGTGTCAATCGGACTACCGACGCGGGTTTTGACCTCTTTTTTCGCCTTTTTGCCTAATTGTTGGCGAAGTTTTGTAAACCGGGCGATAACTCGCCTCGTGATGTCGTAAATCGAGTCCCGTAAGTTCTAACGCGTGTTCATTACCTACGCGGTGCTATATGTGTGTTTATGTGTCATTCGGACTACCGATGCGGGTTTTGACCTCTTTTTTTCGCTTTTTTGCCTAAGTTGTATTGCAAGTTTTGTAAACCGGGCGATAACTCTGGCCTCCTCAGATGTCTGAATCGAGTCCCGTAAGTTCTAACGCATGTCTATTACCCACGCGGTGTTATGTGTGTGTTTACGTGTCATTCGGACGACCGACCGATGCGGGTTTTGACCTGCTTTTTCGCCTTTTTTGCCTAAGTGTTCATGAAGTTTTGCAACCGGGCGATAACTCTTGGCCTCTCAGATGTCGGAATCGAGTCCCGTAAGTTCTAACGCTGTTCATTACCCACGCGGTGCTATTAGTGTGTTTGCGTGTCATTCGGACTACCGGCGCGCGAGTTTTGACCCCTTTTTCGACTTTTTTGCCTAAGTGTTGTCATGGTAGTTTTGCAAACCGGGCGATAACTCTGGCCTCCAGATGTCTGAATCGAGTCCCGTAAGTTCTAATGCGCATGGTTCATTACCCACGCTGGTGTTATGTGTGTGTTTATGATCGGTCAATCTTGACACCGATGCGCGGTTTTGACTCTTTTTTTCGCCTTTTTTGCCTAATTGTTGGTAGTTTTGTAAACCGGGCGATAACTCGGCCTCAGATATGTCGGAATCGAGTCCCGTTCTAAGTTCTAATACATGTTCTATTACCACGCGTGTGTTATGTGTGTTTTTATGTCATTCGTGACAACCGATCGCGGGTTTTGACCTCTTTTTCGTTTTTGCCTAAGTTGTTGGCGAAGTTTTGCAACCCGGGCGATAACTCTGGCTCTCCGATGCCTTAATCGAGTCCCGTAAGTTCTAATGCGTGTCTATTACCTACCACGATGCTATTAGTGTGTTTACGTGTCATTCTGACTACCGATGCGAAGTTTTGACCCTTTTTCGACTTTTTGCCTAAGTTGTTGGCGTAGTTTTGCAAACCGGCGATAACTCGCCTCCGACGTCGAATCGAGTCCCGTAAGTTCTAATATGTTCTATTACCCACGCTGGTGTTATATGTGTGTTTACGTGTCATTCGGACTACAGATGCGGGTTTTGACCTCTTTTTGGCTTTTTGCCTGTTGTTGGCGTAGTTTTGCAAACCGGGCGATAACTCGGCCTCCGTGATGTCTGAATCGAGTCCCGTAAGTTCTAACGCTGTTCATTACCTACGCGGTGCTATTAGTGTGTTTGCGCGGTCATTCGGACTCACCACCGATGAGTTTTGAATTTTTTTTTTCTTCTTTTTGCCTAAGTTGTCATGTAGTTTTGTAAACGGGCGATAACTCTGGCCTCCAGATGTTGGAATCGAGTCCCGTAAGTTCTAACGTTGTTCATTACCCACGCTGGTGCTATTGTGTGTGTTTGTGGTCATTCGGACTACCGGCGCGGTTTTGACCTATTTTTCGCTTTTTTGCCTAAGTGTTGCATGAAGTTTTGTAAACCGGGCGATAACTCGGCCTCCAGATGTCGGAATCGAGTCCCGAAAGTTCTAACTGTATGACTATTACTCACGCGTGTTATGTGTGTTTACGCGTGTCATTCGGATTTAACGATGCGGGTTTTGACTCTTTTTTCGCTTTTTTGCCTAAGTTGTTGTCATGAAGTTTTGCAACCGGGCAATAACTCTGGCCTCTCCAGATGTCGAATCGAGTCCCGTAAGTTCTAACGCTGTGTCTATTACCCGCACGGCGGTGCTATATGTGTGTATTCGTGGTCATTCGAACGGCAGATGTCGGTTTTGACCTCTTTTTCGCTTTTTGCCCAAGTGTTATCGGCGTAGTTTTGCAAACTCACGCGATAACTCCTGGCCTCCGTGATGTTGAATCTAGTCCCGTAAGTTCTAACGCATGTTCATTACCTACGCGGTGCTATTAGTGTGTTTATCGTGTCATTCGGACTACCGATGCGAAGTTTTGACCCTTTTTTCGACTTTTTGCCTAAGTTGTTGCATGAAGTTTTGTAAACCGGGCGATAACTCGGCTCTTCAGATGTCAAATCGAGTCCCGTAAGTTCTAATGCGTGTCTATTACCTACGCGGTTGTGCTATGTGTGTGTTTGCGTGTCATTCTGACTACCGATGCGGGTTTTGACCTATTTTTCGCCTTTTTGCCTAAGTTGTGGCAAGTTTTGTAAACCGGGCGATAAACCGGCCTCCAGATGTCTGAATCGAAGTCCCGTAAGTTCTAATACATGACTATTACCTACGCGGTGTTATGTGTGTGTTTACGTGTCATTCTGGACGACCGACGCGGGTTTTGACCTCTTTTTCGCCTTTTTTGCCTAAGTGTTGGCGAAGTTTTGTAAACCTAGGCGATAACTCTGGCCTCCTCAGATGTCGAATCGAGTCCCGTAAGTTCTAACGCTGTGTCTATTACCTACGCGGTGCTATTGTGTGTGTTTATGCGGTCATCGGACCACCGATGCGCGGTTTTGACCCTTTTTCGACTTTTTGCCTAAGTTGTCATGTAGTTTTGCAACCGGGCGATAACTCGCCTCCGATGTCGTAATCGAGTCCCGTAAGTTCTAATGCATGTCTATTACCCACGCGGTGTTATGTGTGTGTTTATGTGTCAATCGAACGGCCGATGCGGTTTTGAATTCTTTTTCGCCTTTTTTGCCTAATTGTCATGTAGTTTTGTAAACCGGGCGATAACTCGCCTCAGATGTTTAAATCGAGTCCCGTAAGTTCTAATGCGTGTTCATTACCCACGCGGTGCTATGTGTGTGTTTATGTGTCATTCGGACCTACCGATGCGGGTTTTGACCCTTTTTTTCGCTTTTTGCTTCAAGTGTTGGTCATGAAGTTTTGTAAACCGGGCGATAAATTGGCCTCCGATGTCGGAATCGAGTCCCGTAAGTTCTAACGCATGACTATTACCTACGCGGTGTTATGTGTGTGTTTTCGTGTCATCTTGACGACCGATGCGGTTTTGACCTCTTTTTTCGCCTTTTTTGCCTAAGGGTTGGGCGAAGTTTTGCAAACCGGGCGATAACTCTGGCTCTCAGATGTCGGAATCGAGTCCCGTAAGTTCTAACGCGTGGTCATTACTTCCACGCGGCTATATTAGTGTGTTTTGCGGTCATTCGGACCACCGATGCGAAGTTTTGACCCCTTTTTTCGACTTTTTGCCTAAGTGTCATGTAGTTTTTGCAAACCGGGCGATAACTCGCCTCCGAGATGTCTGGAATCGAGTCCCGTAAGTTCTAATGCATGTCGATTACTTACACGGTGTTATGTGTGTTTTATGTGTCAATCGAATCTACCGATGCGGGTTTTGACCTATTTTTCGCTTTTTAGCCTAATTGTTGGGCGAAGTTTTGCAAACCGGGCGATAACTGGCCTCAGACGATGTTTGAATCGAGTCCCGTAAGTTCTAACGCATGTCTATTACCCACGCGGTGTTATGTGTGTGTTTGCGTGTCATTCGGACGACCGATGTGGTTTTGACCTATTTTTCGCTTTTTTGCTAAGTGTTGGTGAAGTTTTGTAAACCGGGCGATAACTCTGGCCTCAGATGCTTAATCGAGTCCCGTAAGTTCTAATGCGTGTTCTATTACCCACGCGGTTCTATGTGTGTGTTTGCATGTCATCTTGACAACCGATGCGAAGTTTTGACCTCTTTTTTTCGCTTTTTTGCCTAAGTGTGTCATGAAGTTTTGCAACCGGGCGATAACTAGCTCTCCAGATGTCTGAATCGAGTCCCGTAAGTTCTAACGCGTGTCTATTACCCACGCTGTGCATGTGTGTGTGTTTTGTGTGTCATTCGGACTACCGACGCGGGTTTTGGTCTCTTTTTCGGCTTTTTGCCTAAGTGTTGGCGAAGTTTTGCAAACTGGGCGATAACTCGGCCTCCGATGTCTGAATCGAGTCCCGTAAGTTCTAACGCGTGTTCATTACCCACGCTGGTGCTATATGTGTGTTTCGGTGTCATTCTGACTCACCGATGCGAAGTTTTGACCTCTTTTTTCGCTTTTTGCCTAAGTTGTTGTTGGCGAAGTTTTTCAAACGGGCGATAACTCGGCCTCAGTATGTCTGAATCGAGTCCCGTAAGTTCTAACGCGTGTCTATTACCTACGCGGTGCTATTAGTGTGTTTGCGTGTCATTCGGACTACCGATGCGAAGTTTTGACCTCTTTTTCGCTTTTTGCCTAAGTTGTTGGCGAAGTTTTGTAAACCGGGCGATAACTCGCCTCCGTGATGTCGAATCGAGTCCCGTAAGTTCTAACGCTGTGTCTATTACCCACGCTGGTGTTATAGTGTGTTTACGCGGTCATTCGGATGACCGATGCGAAGTTTTTTTTTCGACTTTTTGCCTGTTGTTGGGCGAAGTTTTTGTAACCTGGCGATAACTCGCCTCTCAGATGTCGGAATCGAGTCCCGTAAGTTCTAACGTGCGGTTCATTACCCACGCGGTGCTATGTGTGTTCATGCATGTCATTCTGACGACCGATGCGAAGTTTTGACCTCTTTTTTTGGCTTTTTGCCAAGTGTCATGTAGTTTTGCAAACCCGCGATAACTCAATTCTCAGATGTCGGAATCGAGTCCCGTAAGTTCTAACGCTGTGTCTATTACCCACGCGTGCTATTATGTGTGTTTGCGCGGTCATTCTCTTGACTACCGATGCGAAGTTTTGACCTCTTTTTTGACTTTTTTGCCTAAGTGTTCATGTAGTTTTGCAACCGGGCGATAACTCTCATTCGATGTCGAATCGAGTCCCGTAAGTTCTAATGCATGTCTATTATTACCCACGCGGTGTTATGTGTGTGTATTCGTCATTCTGACGTCCGATGCGGTTTTGACCCTTTTTTCGACTTTTTTTGCCTAATTGTTGGCGAAGTTTTGCAAACCGGGCGATAACTTCGCCTCCGATGTCGGAATCGAGTCCCGTAAGTTCTAACGCGTGTGTTCATTACCCACGGTGCTATATAGTGTGTTTGCAGGTCATTCGGACTTCCACCGCGCGGGTTTTGACCCTTTTTCGACTTTTTTGCCTAAGTGTTGATGAAGTTTTGCAACCGGGCGATAACTCGCCTCATTATGTCGGAATCGAGTCCCGTAAGTTCTAATGCATGTCTATTACCCACGTGTTATGTGTGTGTTACGTGTCATTCGGACAACCGATGCAAGTTTTGACCTCTTTTTCGCTTTTTGCCTAAGTGTTGGCGAAGTTTTGCAAACTGGGCGATAACTCGCCTTTTCAGATGTCGAATCGAGTCCCGTAAGTTCTAATGCGGTCTATTACCTACGCGGTTCTATGTGTGTGTTTGCATGTCATTCGGATTTACCGATGCGAAGTTTTGACCTATTTTTTTGGCTTTTTGCCTAAGTTGTTGTCGTAGTTTTGCAACCGGGCAATAACTCGGGCTCTCCAGATGTCGAATCGAGTCCCGTAAGTTCTAACGCGTGTCTATTACTCCACGACGGTGTATATCTGTGTATTCGTGTCATTCTGGACAGATGCGGGTTTTGACCTCTTTTTTCGCTTTTTTGCCAAGTTGTGGCGAAGTTTTGTAAACTCGCGATAACTCGGTCTCCGTATGTCGAATCGAGTCCCGTAAGTTCTAATGCGCGTGTTCATTACCTAGGCGGTTCTATGTGTGTTTGCATGTCATTCGGACTCACCGGCGTAGTTTTGACCGCTTTTTCGCTTTTTGCCTAAGTTGTCATGTAGTTTTTCAACCTGGCGATAACTCGCCTCAGACGTCGTAATTGAGTCCCGTAAGTTCTAATATGTGTTCATTACCCACGCGGTGCAATATGTGTGTTTACGTGTCATTCGGACTACCGATGCGAAGTTTTGACCTCTTTTTCGCTTTTTTGCCTGTTGTTGTCGAAGTTTTGCAACCGGGCAATAACTCGGTCTCCGTGATGTCGAATCGAGTCCCGTAAGTTCTAACGCGTGTCTATTACCCGCGCGGTGCTATATATGTGTATTCGTGTCATTCGGACTACCGATGCCGGTTTTGACCTCTTTTTCGACTTTTTTGCCTAAGTTGTCGGGTAAGTTTTGTAAACTCCGCGATAACTCTGGCCTCTCGTGATGTCGAATCGAGTCCCGTAAGTTCTAACGCTGTTCATTACCCACGCGATGCTATTAGTGTGTTTACGTTGTCATTCGGACCACCGATGCGAAGTTTTGACCCCTTTTTCGACTTTTTTTGCCTAAGTGTCATGAAGTTTTTCAACCTGGGCGATAACTCGCCTCAGACGTCGTAATTGAGTCCCGTAAGTTCTAACGCGGTTCATTACCTACGCTGTGCAATATGTGTGTTTACGTGTCATTCGGACGGACAGATGCGGGTTTTGACTCTCTTTTTGGCTTTTTTGCCAAGGTGTCATGTAGTTTTACAACCGGGCGATAACTCGCCTCAGATGTCGGAATCGAGTCCCGTAAGTTCTAACGCTGCGTCTATTACTCACACTGTGGTGCTATTAGTGTGTTTTGCGGTCATTCGGACTCACCGATGCGAAGTTTTGACCCTTTTTCGACTTCTTTTTTGCCTGTTGTTGGCGAAGTTTTGCAAACTCCGCGATAACTCTATCTCAGATGTTAGAATCTAGTCCCGTAAGTTCTAACGCTGTTCATTACCTCCACGCGGTGCTATTAGTGTGTTTTGTGTCATTCGGACTACCGATGCGGGTTTTGACCTATTTTTTTTCTTTTTTGCCCAAAGTGTTGGCAAGTTTTGTAAACCGGGCGATAAATCGGCTCTCAGATGTTGGAATCGAGTCCCGTGATGTTCTAATATATGACTATTACCTAAGCGGTGTGTTATGTGTGTTTACGTGTCATTTAGATTTAACGATGCGGGTTTTGACCTGCTTTTTGGCTTTTTGCCTAAGTTGTCATGAAGTTTTGCAAACCGGGCAATAACTCTGGCCTCCGTGATGTCGAATCGAGTCCCGTAAGTTCTAACGCTGTGTCTATTACCTCGCGACGGTGCTATATTTGTGTATTCGTGTCATCGAAACGGCAGATGTCGGTTTTGACCTCTTTTTTGGCTTTTTGCCCAAGTTGGCGTAGTTTTGCAAACTCCGCGATAACTTTCGATCTCCGATGTTGGAATCTAGTCCCGTAAGTTCTAACGCGTGTGTTCATTACTTCCACGCGGTGCTATTAGTGTGTTTGCGTGTCATTCGGACCACCGATTCGAAGTTTTGACCCCTTTTCGACTTTTTTTGCCTAAGTGTTAGCGTAGTTTTGTAACCTGGCGATAACTCATCTCAGATGTCGTAAATCGAGTCCCGTGAAGTTCTAATGCGTGTTCATTACCTACGCGGTGCTATGTGTGTGTTTGCGTGTCATCTTGGACTACCGATGCGGGTTTTGACCTATTTTTCGCCTTTTTTGCTCTAAGTTGTGTAAGTTTTGTAAACCGGGCGATAAAACAGCCTCCGATGTTTAATCGAGTCCCGTAAGTTCTAATATATGACTATTACCTACGCGGTGTTATGTGTGTGTTTACGTGTCATTCTGACGACCGATGCGGGTTTTGACTCGCTTTTTCGCCTTTTTGACTAAGGGTTGGCGAAGTTTTGCAAACCAGCGATAACTCTGCCTCTCTCAGATGTCGGAATCGAGTCCCGTAAGTTCTAACGCTGTTCATTACTTCCACGGTGCTATTAGTGTGTTTGCGGTCATTTGACCACCGGCGCGGATTTTGACCCTTTTTCGACTTTTTTGCCTAAGTTGTTCATGAAGTTTTGTAAACCGGGCGATAACTCGATCTCCGTGATGTCGAATCGAGTCCCGTAAGTTCTAATGCATGTCTATTACCTACGCGGTGTTATGTGTGTTTTATGCGGTCAATCGAATCTACCGGCGCGGGTTTTGACCTGCTTTTTTCGCCTTTTTAGCCTAATTTGTTGGCGAAGTTTTGCAACCGGGCGATAACTCGCCTCCAGATGTCGTAAATCGAGTCCCGTAAGTTCTAATGCGTGTTCATTACCTACGCGGTGCTATGTGTGTGTGTTCCGTGTCATTCTTGGACTACCGATGCGGGTTTTGACCTATTTTTCGCTTTTTGCCTAAGTTATTGCAAGTTTTGCAAACCGGGCGATAAAATACCTCAGATGTTCGGAATCGAGTCCCGTAAGTTCTAATACATGACTATTACCCACGCGGTGTTATGTGTGTGTGTTTACGTGTCATTCAGACGACCGGCGCGGGTTTTGACCTGTTTTTTTCGCTTTTTCGACTAAGTGGTTGGCGAAGTTTTGCAAACCAGCGATAACTCTGGCCTCTCAGTATGTCTGAATCGAGTCCCGTAAGTTCTAACGCGTGTTCATTACTCCACGCGGTGCTATTAGTGTGTTTGCGGTCATCTTGACTCACCGATGCGAATTTTGACCCTTTTTCGACTTTTTTGCCTAAGTTGTCGATGTAGTTTTGTAAACCGGGTGATAACTCGCCCTCGATGTCGGAATCGAGTCCCAGAAGTTCTAATGCATGTCGATTACCTACGCGGTGTTATGTGTGTTTTGCGGTCAATCGAATCGGCCGATGCGGTTTTGACCTGCTTTTTCGCCTTTTTAGCCTAATTGTTGGCGAGTTTTGCAACCGGGCGATAACTCGCCTCTCAGATGTCTGAATCGAGTCCCGTATGTTCTAATACATGACTATTACCTACGCGGTGTTATGTGTGTGTTTACGTGTCATTTAGACGAACGATGCGCGGGTTTTGACTGCTTTTTTGCTTTTTTTTGCCTGTTGTTGGCGAAGTTTTGTAAACCGGGCAATAACTCTGGATCTCCAGATGTCGTAATCGAGTCCCGTAAGTTCTAACGCTGCGGTCTATTACCCGCGACGGTGCTATGTGTGTGTTTGCGTGTCATTCGGACAACCGATGCGGGTTTTGACCTATTTTTCGTCTTTTTTGCTAAGTTGTTGGCAAGTTTTGCAACCAGCGATAACTCGGCTCTCTCGAGATGTCGGAATCGAGTCCCGTAAGTTCTAACGCTGTGTCATTACCCACGCGGTGCTATTAGTGTGTTTTTGCGTGTCATTCGGACTACCGATGCGAATTTTGACCCCTTTTTCGACTTTTTTTGCCTAAGTTGTTGACGAAGTTTTGCAACCGGGTGATAACTCGCCTCCGATGTCGGAATCGAGTCCCAGAAGTTCTAATGCATGTCGATTACCTACGCGGTGTTATGTGTGTGTTTTTGCGTGTCAATCGAATCTACCGATGCGTGTTTTGACTCGTTTTTGCCTTTTAGCCTAATTGTTGGCGAAGTTTTGCAAACCGGGCGATAACTCGCCTCCAGATGTCGGAATCGAGTCCCGATGTTCTAATACATGACTATTACCTACGCGGTGTTATGTGTGTGTTTACGTGTCATTTAGACGAACGAAGCGGGTTTTGACCTGTTTTTTGGCTTTTTGCCTAAGTGTTGGCGAGTTTTGTAACCGGGCAATAACTCTGGATCTCAGATGTCGAATCGAGTCCCGTAAGTTCTAACGCTGTTCTATTACCCGCACGTGCTATATGTGTGTGTTTGCGGTCATTCGGATAACCGGCGCGGGTTTTGACCTATTTTTTCGTCTTTTTGCCTAAGTGTTGGCGTAGTTTTGCAAACCAGCGATAACTCGCCTCCAGATGTCGAATCGAGTCCCGTAAGTTCTAATGCGGTCTATTACCTACGCGGTTCTATGTGTGTTTGCATGTCATTCGGACGGCCTTATGTGAGTTTTGACCTATTTTTGGCTTTTTGCCTGTTGTTGGCATAGTAGTTTTGTAAACCGGGCAATAACTCTCTATCTCCAGATGTCGAATCGAGTCCCGTAAGTTCTAACACGTGTCTATTATCCGCGACGGTGTTATATGTGTATTCGCGGTCATTCTTGGACGGCAGATGCGGGTTTTGACCTCTTTTTTCTTTTTTGCCCAAGTGTTGGCGAAGTTTTGTAAACTCCGCGATAACTCGGCTCTCCGTATGTTGGAATCTAGTCCCGTAAGTTCTAACGCTGTTCATTATTCCACGCGTGCTATTAGTGTGTTTTTGCGTGTCATTCGGACTCACCGATTCGAAGTTTTGACCCCTTTTTCGACTTTTTTTGCCTAAGTTGTTGGCGTAGTTTTGCAAACCTGGCGATAACTCTCCAGATGTCGTAAATCGAGTCCCGTAAGTTCTAATGCGCGTGTGTCTATTACCTCACGCGGTGCTATGTGTGTGTTTTATGGTCATTGGACTACCGATGCGGTTTTGACCTATTTTTCGTCTTTTTTGCCTAAGTGTTGGCAAGTTTTGCAAACTAAGCGATAAAACAGATCTCCAGATGTCGGAATCGAGTCCCGTAAGTTCTAATACATGACTATTACCTACGCGCGGTGTTATGTGTGTGTTTACGTGTCATTGAGACGACCGATCGCGGGTTTTGACTTGCTTTTTGTCTTTTTCGACTAATGGGTCATGAAGTTTTGTAAACCAGCGATAACTTTGGCCTCTCTGTATGTCTGGAATCGAGTCCCGTAAGTTCTAACGCGTGTTCATTACCCACGCGGTGCTATTAGTGTGTTTGCGTGTCATTCGGACTCACCGATGCGAATTTTGACCCCTTTTTCGACTTTTTGCCTAAGTTGTTGGCGAAGTTTTGTAAACCGGGCGATAACTCGCCTCTCAGATGTCGGAATCGAGTCCGTCAGAAGTTCTAATGCATGTCGATTACCTACGCGGTGTTATGTGTGTGTTATGTGGTCAATCGAATCTACCGATGCGGGTTTTGACTCTTTATCGCCTTTTTAGCCTAATTGTTGGCGAAGTTTTGCAAACCGGGCGATAACTCGGCCTCAGATGTCGGAATCGAGTCCCGTATGTTCTAATACATGACTATTACCTACGCGCGGTGTTATGTGTGTGTTTACGTGTCATTTAGACGAACGATGCGCGGTTTTGACTGCTTTTTTTGCTTTTTGCTCAAGTTGTCATGGCGAAGTTTTGTAAACCGGGCAATAACTCTGGCCTCCAGATGTCGTAATCGAGTCCCGTAAGTTCTAACGCTGCGGTCTATTATTACGTGACGGTGCTATGTGTGTGTTTCATGCGTGTCATTCGGACAACCGGCGCGGGTTTTGACCTATTTTTCGCTCTTTTTGCCTAAGTTGTTGGCGTAGTTTTGCAAACCAGCGATAACTCGCCTCCAGATGTCGAATCGAGTCCCGTAAGTTCTAATGCGTGTCTATTACCCACGCGGTTCTATGTGTGTGTTTGCATGTCATTCGGACTACTTATGTGAGTTTTGACCTATTTTTGGCTTTTTGCCTGTTGTTGGGCGAGTTTTTGCAACCGGGCAATAACTTCGGTCTCCAGATGTCGAATCGAGTCCCGTGAAGTTCTAACACGGTCTATTATCCGCGACGGCATATATCTGTGTATTCGTGGTCATTCGGACTACAGATGCGGGTTTTGACCTCTTTTTCGCTTTTTGCCCAAGTTGTCATGTAGTTTTGCAAACTCCGCGATAACTCTGGCCTCCGATGTTGGAATCTAGTCCCGTAAGTTCTAACGCGTGTTCATTACCTCCACGGTGCTATTAGTGTGTTTGCGTGTCATTCGGACTCACCGATTCGAAGTTTTGACCCCTTTTTCGACTTTTTTGCCTAAGTGTCATGTAGTTTTGCAAACCTGGGCGATAACTCGACCAGATGTCAAAATCGAGTCCCGTAAGTTCTAATCGCGTGTTCATTACCCACGCGTGCTATGTGTGTGTTTGCGTGTCATTCGGACTACCGATGCGGGTTTTGACCTATTTTTCGCCTTTTTGCCTAAGTGTTGGCAAGTTTTGCAACCAGCGATAAAAGCAGATCTCCGATGTCGGAATCGAGTCCCGTAAGTTCTAATACATGACTATTACCCACTACTGTGTTATGTGTGTGTTTACGTGTCATTGGATGGATGACCGATGCGGTTTTTGACCTGCTTTTTCGCCTTTTTTTGACTAAGTGGTCATGAAGTTTTGCAAACCAGCGATAACTCTGGTCTCTCAGATGTCGGAATCGAGTCCCGTAAGTTCTAACGCTGTGTTCATTACCCACGCGGTGCTATTAGTGTGTTTGCGTGTCATTCGGACCACCGATGCGAATTTTGACCCCTTTTTCGACTTTTTGCCTAAGTTGTTGGCGAAGTTTTGCAAACCGGGCGATAACTCGATCTCCGTGATGTTTGGAATCGAGTCCCGTAAGTTCTAATGCATGTCGATTACCTACGCGGTGTTATGTGTGTTTTTGCGGTCAATCGAATCTACCGATGCGGGTTTTGACTGCATTTATCGCCTTTTAGCCTAATTGTTGGCGAAGTTTTGCAACCGGGCGATAACTCGCCTCAGATGTTTAATCGAGTCCCGTATGTTCTAATACATGACTATTACCTACGCGGTGTTATGTGTGTGTTTACGTGTCATTTTTAGACGAACGGCGCGGGTTTTGACCTGCTTTTTGGCTTTTTGCCTAAGTGTTGGCGAAGTTTTGTAAACCGGGCAATAACTTTGGTCTCCGTGATGTCGAATCGAGTCCCGTAAGTTCTAACGCTGCGGTCTATTACTCCGCGACGTGCTATGTGTGTGTTTTGCGTGTCATTCGTATGACAACCGGCGCGGGTTTTGACCTATTTTTTCGCTCTTTTGCTAAGTTGTTGGCGAGTTTTGCAAACCAGCGATAACTCGATCTCCAGATGTCGAATCGAGTCCCGTAAGTTCTAATGCGTGTCTATTACCCACGCGGTTCTATGTGTGTGTTTGCATGTCATTCTTGACTACTTTATGTGAGTTTTGACCTATTTTTTGGCTTTTTGCCTAAGTGTTGGCGTAGTTTTGCAACCGGGCAATAACTCTGGCTCTCAGATGTCGAATCGAGTCCCGTAAGTTCTAACACGTGTTCATTACCGCACGGTGCTATATATCCGTATTCGTGGTCATTCGGACGGCAGATGCGGGTTTTGACCTCTTTTTTGGCTTTTTGCCCAAGTGTTGGCGAGTTTTGCAAACTCCGCGATAACTCTGATCTCCGTGATGTTGGAATCTAGTCCCGTAAGTTCTAACGCGTGTTCATTACCCACGCGGTGCTATTAGTGTGTTTATGCGTGTCATTCGGGACTCACCGATTCGAGTTTTGACCCTTTTTTTTTTTTTGCTAAGTGTTGGCGAAGTTTTGCAAACCGGGCGATAACTCGCCTCTCAGATGTCGTAAATCGAGTCCCGTAAGTTCTAATGCGCGTGTTCATTACCCACGCGGTGCTATGTGTGTGTTTATGCGGTCATTCGGATTTACCGATGCGGGTTTTGACCTATTTTTCGTCTTTTTGCCTAAGTGTTGGCAAGTTTTGCAAACCAGCGATAAAACGAGCCTCCGTATGTCGGAATCGAGTCCCGTAAGTTCTAATACATGACTATTACCTACGCGTGTTATATGTGTGTTTACGTGTCATTCGGGATGACCGTCGCGGTTTTGACCTTTTTTTTTTGCGTTTTTTGACTAAGGGTTGGCGAAGTTTTGCAAACCAGCGATAACTCTGGCTCTCAGATGTCTGGAATCGAGTCCCGTAAGTTCTAACGCTGTTCATTACTCCACGCGGTGCTATTAGTGTGTTTGCGTGTCATTCGGACTACCGATGCGAATTTTGACCCCTTTTTCGACTTTTTGCCTAAGTGTTGGCGAGTTTTGCAAACTGGGCGATAACTCAGTCTCCGTATGTCGGAATCGAGTCCCGTAAGTTCTAATGCATGTCGATTACCTACGCGGTGTTATGTGTGTTTTGCGTGTCAATCGAACGGCCGATGCGGGTTTTGACCTGTTTATCGTCTTTTAGCCTAATTGTTGGCGAGTTTTGCAAACTGGGCGATAACTCAGTCTCCGTATGTCGGAATCGAGTCCCGTATGTTCTAATACATGACTATTACCTACGCGGTGTTATGTGTGTGTTTACGTGTCATTTAGACGAACGATGCGGGTTTTGACCTGTTTTTTGGCTTTTTGCCTAAGTGTTGGCGAGTTTTGCAAACTGGGCAATAACTCGGTCTCCGTATGTCAGAATCGAGTCCCGTAAGTTCTAACGCTGCGGTCTATTACCCGCGACGGCTATATGTGTGTGTTTGCGTGTCATTCGTGACATAACCGATGCGGGTTTTGACCTATTTTTTCGCTCTTTTTGCCTAAGTGTTGGCGAAGTTTTGCAAACCAGCGATAACTCGATCTCCAGATGTCGAATCGAGTCCCGTAAGTTCTAATGCGCGGTCTATTACCCACGCGGTTCTATGTGTGTGTTTGCATGTCATTTGGACTACCTATGTGAGTTTTGACCTATTTTTGGCTTTTTGCCTAAGTTGTTGGCATGAAGTTTTGCAAACCGGCAATAACTCGGTCTCGAGATGTCGAATCGAGTCCCGTAAGTTCTAACACGTGTCTATTACCCGCGACGGTGCTATATCTCGTATTCGTGGTCATTCGGACGGCAGATGCGGGTTTTGACCTCTTTTTTCGCTTTTTTTGCCCAAGTTGTTGGCGAGTTTTGCAAACTCCGCGATAACTCGATCTCCGATGTTGGAATCTAGTCCCGTAAGTTCTAACGCGTGTTCATTACCCACGCGGTGCTATTAGTGTGTTTTCATGCGTGTCATTCGGACTACCGATTCGAGTTTTGACCCCTTTTTCGACTTTTTTGCCTAAGTGTTGGCGTAGTTTTGCAACCGGGCGATAACTCGCCTCCAGATGTCGAAATCGAGTCCCGTAAGTTCTAATGCGCGTGTTCATTACCTACGCGGTGCTATGTGTGTGTTTTGCGTGTCATTCGGACTACCGATGCGGGTTTTGACCTATTTTTCGCCTTTTTTGCCTAAGTGTTGCAAGTTTTGCAAACCAGCGATAAAAGCCATCTCGATGTATGTCGGAATCGAGTCCCGTAAGTTCTAATACATGACTATTACCCACTACTGTGTTATGTGTGTGTTTACGTGTCATTCGGATGACCGATGCGGGTTTTGACCTCGCTTTTTTCGCCTTTTTTGACTAAGGGTTGGCGAGTTTGCAAAAACCAGCGATAACTTTGGCTCTCTCAGATGTCGGAATCGAGTCCCGTAAGTTCTAACGCGTGTTCATTACCCACGCGGTGCTATTAGTGTGTTCATGCGGTCATTCTGACTCACCGATGCGAATTTTGACCCCTTTTTCGACTTTTTTGCCTAAGTGTTGGCGAAGTTTTGCAAACCGGGCGATAACTCGATCTCCGATGTTTGGAATCGAGTCCCCGTAAGTTCTAATGCATGTCGATTACCTCACGCGGTGTTATGTGTGTTTGCGGTCAATCGAATTCACCGATGCGGGTTTTGATTGCTTATCGTCTTTTAGCCTAATTGTTGGCGAGTTTTGCAAACTGGGCGATAACTCAGTCTCCGTATGTCGGAATCGAGTCCCGTATGTTCTAATACATGACTATTACCTACGCGGTGTTATGTGTGTGTTTACGTGTCATTTAGACGAACGATGCGGGTTTTGACCTGTTTTTTGGCTTTTTGCCTAAGTGTTGGCGAGTTTTGCAAACTGGGCAATAACTCGGTCTCCGTATGTCAGAATCGAGTCCCGTAAGTTCTAACGCGTGTCTATTACCTGCACGGTGCTATGTGTGTGTTTGCGTGTCATTCAGACAACCGATGCGGGTTTTGACCTATTTTTTCGTCTTTTTGCCTAAGTGTTGGCGAGTTTTGCAAACTAGGCGATAACTCAGTCTCCGTATGTCAGAATCGAGTCCCGTAAGTTCTAATGCGTGTCTATTACCTACGCGGTTCTATGTGTGTGTTTGCATGTCATTCGGACGGCCTATGTGAGTTTTGACCTATTTTTTGGCTTTTTGCCTAAGTGTTGGCGAAGTTTTGGTAAACCGGGCAATAACTCTGGTCTCCGATGATGTCGAATCGAGTCCCGTAAGTTCTAACACGGTTCATTACCCGCGACGGTGCTATATCTGTGGTATTCGTGTCATTCGGACGGCAGATGCGGGTTTTGACCTCTTTTTTTTGGCTTTTTTTTTGCCCAAGTGTTCATGAAGTTTTGCAAACTCCGCGATAACTTTCGGTCTCCGTATGTTGGAATCTAGTCCCGTAAGTTCTAACGCTGTGTTCATTACCCACACGGTGCTATTAGTGTGTTTTGCGTGTCATTCGGACTCACCGATTCGAAGTTTTGACCCCTTTTCGACTTTTTTGCCTAAGTTGTTGGCGAAGTTTTGCAAACCTGGCGATAACTTCGATCCAGATGTCGTAAATCGAGTCCCGTAAGTTCTAATGCGTGTCTATTACCTACGCGGTGCTATGTGTGTGTTTGCGTGTCATTCGGACGGCCGATGCGGGTTTTGACCTATTTTTCGTCTTTTTGCCTAAGTGTTGGCAAGTTTTGCAAACTAGGCGATAAAACAGTCTCCGTATGTCGGAATCGAGTCCCGTAAGTTCTAATACATGACTATTACCTACGCGGTGTTATGTGTGTGTTTACGTGTCATTCAGACGACCGATGCGGGTTTTGACCTGTTTTTCGTCTTTTTGACTAAGGGTTGGCGAGTTTTGCAAACTAGGCGATAACTCGGTCTCTGTATGTCGGAATCGAGTCCCGTAAGTTCTAACGCGTGTCTATTACCTACGCGGTGCTATTAGTGTGTTTGCGTGTCATTCGGACTACCGATGCGAATTTTGACCCCTTTTTCGACTTTTTGCCTAAGTGTTGGCGAGTTTTGCAAACTGGGCGATAACTCAGTCTCCGTATGTCGGAATCGAGTCCCGTAAGTTCTAATGCATGTCGATTACCTACGCGGTGTTATGTGTGTTTTGCGTGTCAATCGAACGGCCGATGCGGGTTTTGACCTGTTTATCGTCTTTTAGCCTAATTGTTGGCGAGTTTTGCAAACTGGGCGATAACTCGATCTCAGATGTCGGAATCGAGTCCCGTATGTTCTAATACATGACTATTACCTACGCGGTGTTATGTGTGTGTTTACGTGTCATTTAGGACGAACGATGCGGGTTTTGACTTGTTTTTTGGCTTTTTGCCTAAGTGTTGGCGAGTTTTGCAACTGGGCAATAACTCTCGGTCTCCGATGTCGAATCGAGTCCCGTAAGTTCTAACGCGTGTCTATTACCTGCACGGTGCTATGTGTGTGTTTGCGTGTCATTCAGACAACCGATGCGGGTTTTGACCTATTTTTTCATCTTTTTGCCTAAGTGTTGGCGAGTTTTGCAAACTAGGCGATAACTCAGTCTTCGTGTGTCAGAATCGAGTCCCGTAAGTTCTAATGCGTGTCTATTACCTACGCGGTTCTATGTGTGTGTTTGCATGTCATTCGGACGGCCTATGTGAGTTTTGACCTATTTTTTGGCTTTTTGCCTAAGTGTTGGCGAGTTTTGCAAACTGGGCAATAACTCGGTCTCCGTATGTCAGAATCGAGTCCCGTAAGTTCTAACACGTGTCTATTACCTGCACGGTGCTATATCTGTGTATTCGTGTCATTCGGACGGCAGATGCGGGTTTTGACCTCTTTTTCGGCTTTTTGCCCAAGTGTTGGCGAGTTTTGCAAACTCCGCGATAACTCGGTCTCCGTATGTTGGAATCTAGTCCCGTAAGTTCTAACGCGTTGTTCATTACTCACGCGGTGCTATTAGTGTGTTTGCGTGTCATTCGGACTCACCGATTCGAGTTTTGACCCCTTTTTCGACTTTTTTGCCTAAGTATTGGCGAGTTTTGCAAGCCCGGGCGATAACTCATCTCCGTGATGTCGAAATCGAGTCCCGTAAGTTCTAATGCGTGTTCATTACCCACGCGGTGCTATGTGTGTGTTTGCGTGTCATTCTTGACTACCGCCGATGCGGGTTTTGACCTATTTTTCGCCTTTTTTGCCTAAGTGTTGGCAAGTTTTGCAAACCAGCGATAAAGCGATCTCCGATGTCGGAATCGAGTCCCGTAAGTTCTAATACATGACTATTACCTACGGCGGTGTGTTATGTGTGTGTTTACGTGTCATTCGAGACGACCGATGCGGGTTTTGACTGCTTTTTCGCCTTTTTGACTAAGGGTTGGCGAAGTTTTGCAAACCAGCGATAACTCGGCCTCTCAGATGTCGGAATCGAGTCCCGTAAGTTCTAACGCTGTGTTCTATTACCTCCACGCGGTGCTATTAGTGTGTTTGCGTGTCATTCGGGACACCGATGCGAATTTTGACCCCTTTTTCGACTTTTTGCCTAAGTGTTGGCGAGTTTTGCAAACTGGGCGATAACTCAGTCTCCGTATGTCGGAATCGAGTCCCGTAAGTTCTAATGCATGTCGATTACCTACGCGGTGTTATGTGTGTTTTGCGTGTCAATCGAATCTACCGATGCGCGGTTTTGACTGTTTATCGCCTTTTAGCCTAATTTGTTGGCGAGTTTTGCAAACTGGGCGATAACTCAGTCTCCGTATGTCGGAATCGAGTCCCGTATGTTCTAATACATGACTATTACCTACGCGGTGTTATGTGTGTGTTTACGTGTCATTTAGACGAACGATGCGGGTTTTGACCTGTTTTTTGGCTTTTTGCCTAAGTGTTGGCGGAGTTTTGTAAACTCGGCAATAACTCGGTCTCCGTATGTCAGAATCGAGTCCCGTAAGTTCTAACGCGTGTCTATTACCTGCACGGTGCTATGTGTGTGTTTGCGTGTCATTCAGACAACCGATGCGGGTTTTGACCTATTTTTTCGTCTTTTTGCCTAAGTGTTGGCGAGTTTTGCAAACTAGGCGATAACTCAGTCTCCGTATGTCAGAATCGAGTCCCGTAAGTTCTAATGCGTGTTCATTACCACGCGGTTCTATGTGTGTGTTTGCATGTCATTCATTGGACGACTATGTGAGTTTTGACCTATTTTTGGCTTTTTGCCTAAGTTGTTGGCGAAGTTTTGCAACCGGGCAATAACTCTGATCTCTCAGATGTCGTAATCGAGTCCCGTAAGTTCTAACACGTGTCTATTACCTGCACGGTGCTATATCTGTGTATTCGTGTCATTCGGACGGCAGATGCTGGTTTTGACCTCTTTTTCGGCTTTTTGCCCAAGTGTTGGCGAGTTTTGCAAACTCCGCGATAACTCGGTCTCCGTATGTTGGAATCTAGTCCCGTAAGTTCTAACGCGTGTCTATTACCTACGCGGTGCTATTAGTGTGTTTGCGTGTCATTCGGACTACCGATTCGAGTTTTGACCCCTTTTTCGACTTTTTGCCTAAGTGTTAGCGAGTTTTGCAAACCGGGCGATAACTTCGATCTCCAGATGTCAAAATCGAGTCCCGTAAGTTCTAATGCGTGTCTATTACCTACGCGGTGCTATGTGTGTGTTTGCGTGTCATTCGGACGGCCGATGCGGGTTTTGACCTATTTTTCGTCTTTTTGCCTAAGTGTTGGCAAGTTTTGCAAACTGGGCGATAAAACAGTCTCCGTATCTCGGAATCGAGTCCCGTAAGTTCTAATACATGACTATTACCTACGCGGTGTTATGTGTGTGTTTACGTGTCATTCAGACGACCAATGCGAAGTTTTGACTATTTTTCGTCTTTTTGACTAAGTGGTCATGAAGTTTTGCAAACCAGCGATAACTCTCGGTCTCTGTATGTCTGGAATCGAGTCCCGTAAGTTCTAATGCGTGTCTATTACCCACGCGGTTCTATGTGTGTGTTTGCATGTCATTCGGACTACCGATGCGAAGTTTTGACCTCTTTTTTCGCTTTTTACCTAAGTGTTGGCGAAGTTTTGCAAACCGCGCGATAACTCGGCCTTCGTATGTCGGAATCGAGTCCCGTAAGTTCTAACGCGTGTCTATTACCTACGCGCTGCTATGTGTGTGTTTGCGTGTCATTCGGACGGCCGATGCAAGTTTTGACCTCTTTTTCGGCTTTTATCCTAAGTGTTGGCGAGTTTTGCAAACTGGGCAATAACTCGGTCTCCGTATCTCAGAATCGAGTCCCGTAAGTTCAAACGCGTGTCTATTACCTGTACGGTGCTATATGTGTGTATTCGTGTCAATCGGATGACAGATGCGGGTTTTGACCTCTTTTTCGGCTTTTTGCCCAAGTGTTGGCGAGTTTTGCAAACTCTCCGATAACTCGGTCTCCGTATGTCGGAATCGAGTCCCGTAAGTTCTAATGCGTGTCTATTACCTACGCGGTGCTATTAGTGTGTTTGCGTGTCATTCGGACTACCGATGCGAGTTTTGACCCCTTTTTCGACTTTTTGCCTAGGTGTTGATGAGTTTTACAAACTGGGCAATAACTCAGTCTCATTATGACGGAATCGAGTCCCGTAAGTTCTAATGCATGTCTATTACCTACGCGGTGTTATGTGTGTGTTTGATTGTCATTCGGACAGCCGATGCGAGTTTTGACCTCTTTTTCGGCTTTTTGCCTAAGTGTTGGCGAGTTTTGCAAACTGGGCAATAACTCGGTCTCCGTATGTCAGAATCGAGTCCCGTAAGTTCTAACGCGTGTCTATTACCTGCACGGTGCTATATCTGTGTATTCGTGTCATTCGGACGACAGATGCGGGTTTTGACCTCTTTTTCGGCTTTTTGCCCAAGTGTTGGCGAGTTTTGCAAACTCTCCGATAACTCGGTCTCCGTATGTCGGAATCGAGTCCCGTAAGTTCTAATGCGTGTCTATTACCTACGCGGTGCTATTAGTGTGTTTGCGTGTCATTCGGACTACCGATGCGAGTTTTGAACCCTTTTTCGACTTTTTGCCTAAGTGTTGACGAGTTTTGCAAACTGGGCAATAATTCAGTCTCATTATGTCGGAATCGAGTCCCGTAAGTTCTTACGTGTGTCAATTACCTACGCGGTGCTATGTGTGTGTTTGCGTGTCATTCGGACTGCCGATGCTGGTTTTGACCTATTTTTCGTCTTTTTGCCTAAGTGTTGGCAAGTTTTGCAAACTGGGCGATAAATCGATCTCCGTATGTTTGGAATCGAGTCCCGTAAGTTCTAATACATGACTATTACCTACAAGGTGTTATGTGTGTGTTTACGTGTCATTCAGGACGACCGATGCGGGTTTTGACTGTTTTTTCGCTTTTTTGCCTAAGTGTTCATGAAGTTTTGCAAACCAGCGATAACTTTGGCCTCTCATGATGTCGGAATCGAGTCCCGTAAGTTCTAATGCGTGTCTATTACCCACGCGGTTCTATGTGTGTGTTTGCATGTCATTCGGACTACCGATGCGAGTTTTGACCTTTTTTTCGCTTTTTGCCTAAGTGTTGGCATGAAGTTTTGCAACCGGGCAATAACTCTCGGTCTCCGATGTCGAATCGAGTCCCGTTAGTTCTAACGCTGCGGTCTATTACCTCCGCGCGGTGCTATATGTGTGTATTCGTGTCATTCGGACGGCAGATGCGGGTTTTGTCCTTTTTTCGCTTTTTGCCCAAGTGTTGGCATGAAGTCAGGTAAACGACGCGATAACTCGGTCTTCGTATGTCAGAATCGAGTCCCATAAGTTCTAATGCGTGTCTCTAACCTACGCGGTGCTATTAGTGTGTTTGCGTGTCATTCGGACGACCGATGCGAGTTTTGACCCCTTTTTTGACTTTTTTTGCTAGAGTGTCGACGAGTTTTTAAACCGGGCGATAACTCGATCTCAGAGTATCTGGAATCGAGTCCCGTAAGTTCTAACGCGTGTCTATTACCTACGCGGTGCTATGTGTGTGTTTGCGTGTAATTCAGACAGCCGATGCGGGTTTTGACCTATTTTTTGTCTTTTTGCCTAAGTGTTGGCGAGTTTTGCAAACTGGGCGATAACTCAGTTTCCGTATATCGGAATCGAGTCCCGTAAGTTCTAATGCATGACTATTACCTACGCGGTGTTATGTGTGTGTTTGCGTGTCATTCGAACGGCCGATGCGGGTTTTTGACCTCTTTTTCCGCTTTTTGCCTAAGTATTGGCGTGTTTTGCAAATTAAGCGATAACTCGGTCTCCGTATGTCGGAATCGAGTCCCGTAAGTTCTAATGCGTGTCTATTACCTACGCGGTGCTGTGTGTGTGTTTGCGTGTCATTCGGACAAATTGGCGCGAAGTTTTGACCTCTTTTTCGGCTTTTTGCCTAAGTGTTGGCGAGTTTTGCAAACTGGGCAATAACTCGGTCTCCGTATGTCAGAATCGAGTCCCGTAAGTTCTAACGCGTGTCTATTACCTGCACGGTGCTATATGTGTGTATTCGTGTCAATCGGATGACAGATGCGGGTTTTGACCTCTTTTTCGGCTTTTTGCCCAAGTGTTGGCGAGTTTTGCAAACTCCGCGATAACTCGGTCTCCGTATGTCGGAATCGAGTCCCGTAAGTTCTAACGCGTGTCTATTACCTACGCGGTGCTATTAGTGTGTTTGCGTGTCATTCGGACTACCGATGCGAGTTTTGACCCCTTTTTCGACTTTTTGCCTAAGTGTTGACGAGTTTTACAAACTGGGCAATAACTCAGTCTCATTATGACGGAATCGAGTCCCGTAAGTTCTAATGCATGTCTATTACCTACGCGGTGTTATGTGTGTGTTTGCGTGTCATTCGGACAGCCGATGCGAGTTTTGACCTCTTTTTCGGCTTTTTGCCTAAGCTGTTGGCTAGTTTTGCAAACTGGGCAATAACTTCGGTCTCCGATGTCGAATCGAGTCCCGTAAGTTCTAACGCGTGTCTATTACCACGCGGTGCTATATGTGTGTATTCGTGTCATTCGGACGGCAGATGCGTGTTTTGACCTCTTTTTCGCTTTTTTGCCCCAAGTGTTGGCATGAAGTTTTGCAAACTCCGCGATAGCTCTCGATCTCCAGATGTCGTAATCGAGTCCCATAAGTTCTAACGTTGTGTCTCTTACCCACGCGGTGCTATTAGTGTGTTTGCGGTCATTCGGACGACCGATGCGAAGTTTTGACCCCTTTTTCGACTTTTTGCCCTAAGTTGTTGATTTAGTTTTGCAAACCGGGCGATAACTCGATCTCCGATGTTGATTCGAGTCCCGTAAGTTCTAACGCTGCTGTTCTATTACCTACGCGGTGTATATGTGTGTGTTTGCGTGTCATTCAAACTACCGATGCGAGTTTTGACCCCTTTTTCGACTTTTTGCCTGGGTGTTGATGAGTTTTACAAACTGGGCAATAACTCAGTCTCATTATGACGGAATCGAGTCCCGTAAGTTCTAATGCATGTCTATTACCCACGCGGTGTTATGTGTGTGTTTGATTGTCATTCTGACAAATTGACGCGAAGTTTTGACTCTTTTTCGCTTTTTTGCCTAAGTTGTGGCATGAGTTTTGCAACCGGGCAATAACTCTCGATCTCCGTGATGTCGAATCGAGTCCCGTAAGTTCTAACGCGTGTCTATTACCTGCGTGACGTGCTATATCCGTGGTATTCGTGGTCATTCGGACGACAGATGCGGGTTTTGACCTCTTTTTTTGGCTTTTTTGCCAAGTGTTGGCATGAAGTTTTGCAAACTCTCCGATAACTTTCGATCTCCGTATGTCGGAATCGAGTCCCGTAAGTTCTAATGCGTGTTCATTACCCACGCGGTGCTATTAGTGTGTTTTGCGTGTCATTCGGACTACCGATGCGAAGTTTTGACCCCTTTTTCGACTTTTTGCCTAAGTGTTGGTAAGTTTTGCAAACCGGGCGATAAAAGCGAGCCTCCAGATATGTCGAATCGAGTCCCGTAAGTTCTAATACATGACTATTACCTACGCGGTGTTATGTGTGTGTTTACGTGTCATTCAGACGACCGATGCGGGTTTTGACACATTTTTCGCTTTTTGACTAAGAGTGGCGAAGTTTTTTGCAAACCAGCGATAACTCTGCCTCTCAGATGTCGGAATCGAGTCCCGTAAGTTCTAATGCGGTCTATTACCCACGCGGTTCTATGTGTGTGTTTGCATGTCATTTGATCGCCGACGCGAAGTTTTGACCTCTTTTTCGGCTTTTTTGCCTAAGTGTTGGCGAGTTTTGCAAACCGTGCGATAACTCGATCTTCAGATGTTGGAATCGAGTCCCGTAAGTTCTAACGCTGGTCTATTACCTACGCTACCGCTGCTATGTGTGTGTTTGCGTGTCATTTGACTACCGATGCGAAGTTTTGACCTCTTTTTCGCTTTTTGCCTAAGTGTTGTGGCGTAGTTTGCAAACCGGGCAATAACTTGGATCTCCGATGTCGAATCGAGTCCCGTAAGTTCCAACGCTGTGGTATTATTAATTGTGACGGTGCTATATGTGTGTATTCGTGTCAATCGGATGATGATGCGGGTTTTGACCTCTCTTTTTTCGCTTTTTTGCCCAAGTTGTGTTGGTAGTTTTGCAAACTCCGCGATAACTCGGTCTCCGTATGTCGGAATCGAGTCCCGTAAGTTCTAACGCGTGTCTATTACCTACGCGGTGCTATTAGTGTGTTTGCGTGTCCTTCGGACTACCAATGCGAGTTTTGACCCCTTTTTCGACTTTTTGCCTAAGTGTTGATGAGTTTTACAAACTGGGCAATAACTCAGTCTCATTATGACGGAATCGAGTCCCGTAAGTTCTAATGCATGTCTATTACCTACGCGGTGTTATGTGTGTGTTTGTGTGTCATTCGGACAGCCGATGCGAGTTTTGACCTCTTTTTCGACTTTTTGCCTAAGTGTTGGCGAGTTTTGCAAACTGGGCAATAACTCGGTCTCCGTATGTCATAATCGAGTCCCGTAAGTTCAAACGCGTGTCTATTACCAGCACGGTGCTATATGTGTGTATTCGTGTCAATCGGACGACAGATGCGCATTTTGACCTCTTTTTCGGCTTTTTGCCCAAGTGTTGGCGAGTTTTGCAAACTCCGCGATAACTTGGTCTCCGTATGTCGGAATCGAGTCCCGTAAGTTCTAACGCGTGTCTATTACCCACGCGGTGCTATTAGTGTTTTGCGGTCATTCTGACTCACCGATGCGAAGTTTTGACCCCTTTTTCGACTTTTTTTTGCCTAAGTGTTGACGTAGAAGTTTTACAAACCGGGCAATAACTCGATCTCATTATGACGGAATCGAGTCCCGTAAGTTCTAATGCATGTCTATTACCCACGCGGTGTTATGTGTGTGTTTGCGCGGTCATTCGGACAAACCGATGCGAAGTTTTGACCTCTTTTTCGGGCTTTTTGCCTAAGTGTTGGCGAGTAGTTTTGCAACCGGGCAATAACTCTGATCTCCGATGTCGAATCGAGTCCCGTAAGTTCTAACGCGCGGTCTATTACATTACGACGGTGCTATATGTGTATATTCGTGTCAATCGGATGATGATGCGGGTTTTGACCTCTTTTTTCGGCTTTTTGCCCGTGTTGGCGAAGTTTTGCAAACTCCGCGATAACTCTTCGGTCTCCGTATGTCGGAATCGAGTCCGGAAGTTCTAACGCGTGTCATTACCTCCACGCGGTGCTATTAGTGTGTTTTCGTGTCATTCTGGACACCGATGCGAAGTTTTGACCCCTTTTTCGACTTTTTTTGCCTAAGTGTTGACGTAGTTTTACAACCGGGCAATAACTCGGCCTCATTATGACGGAATCGAGTCCCGTAAGTTCTAATGCATGTCTATTACCCACGCGGTGTTATGTGTGTGTTTGCGTGTCATTTGGACAAACCGATGCGAAGTTTTGACCTCTTTTTCGGCGCTTTTTAAGTGTTGGCGTAGTTTTGCAACCGGGCAATAACTTCGGTCTCCGTGATGTCGAATCGAGTCCGTGTAAGTTCTAACGTTGTGTCTATTACCGTGACGGTGCTATATGTGTGTATTCGTGGTCATTCTTGACGGGCAGATGCGTGTTTTGACCTCTTTTTGGCTTTTTTACCCAAGTGTTGGCGAAGTTTTGCAAACTCCGCGATAGCTTTCGATCTCCGTGATGTCGAATCGAGTCCCATAAGTTCTAACGCGTGTCTCTTACCCACGCGGTGCTATTATTAGTGTGTTTATGCGGTCATTGGACGACCGATGCGAAGTTTTGACCCCTTTTTCGACTTTTTGCCCTAAGTGTTGACGAGTTTTGCAAACTGGGCGATAACTCAGTCTCCGTATGTCGGATTCGAGTCCCGTAAGTTCTAACGCGTGTCTATTACCTACGCGGTGCTATGTGTGTGTTTGCATGTCATTCGGACGGCCTATGTGAGTTTTGACCTGTTTTTTGGCTTTTTGCCTAAGTGTTGGCGAGTTTTGCAAACTGTGCAATAACTCGGTCTCCGAATGTCAGAATCGAGTCCCGTAAGTTCTAACACGTGTCTATTACCTACACGGTCCTATATCTGTGTATTCGTGTCATTCGGACGGCAGATGCGGGTTTTGACCTCTTTTTCGGCTTTTTGCCCAAGTGTTGGCGAGTTTTGTAAACTCCGCGATAACTCTCGTCTCCGATGTCGGAATCGAGTCCCGTAAGTTCTAACGCTGTTCATTACCCACGCGGTGCTATTAGTGTGTTTGCGTGTCATTCAAAGCGGCCGATGCGAAGTTTTGACCCCCTTTTTTCGACTTTTTTGCCTAAGTGTTGGCGAAGTTTTGCAAACCGGGCGATAACTCGATCTCAGATGTATGTTGAATCGAGTCCCGTAAGTTCTAATGCGGTCTATTACCTACGCGCTTATTATGTGTGTGTGTTGCGTGTCATTCGGACGGCCGACACGAAGTTTTGACCTCTTTTTCGCTTTTTTTGCCTAAGTTGTCGCATGAAGTTTTGCAACCGGGCAATAACTCTGGTCTCCGTATGTCAGAATCGAGTCCCGTAAGTTCAAACGAGTGTCTATTACCTGCACGGTGCTATATGTGTGTATTCGTGTCAATCGGACGACAGATGAGCGTTTTGACCTCTTTTTCGGCTTTTTGCCCAAGTGTTGGCGAAGTTTTGCAAACTCCGCGATAACTCTGGCCTCCAGATGTCTGGAATCGAGTCCCATAAGTTCTAACGTTGTGTTCTATTACCCACGCGGTGCTATTAGTGTGTTTTGCGTGTCATTCGGACTCACCGGCGCGAATTTTGACCCCTTTTTCGACTTTTTTGCCTAAGTGTTGGGCGAAGTTTTGCAAACCGGGCGATAACTCGATCTCCAGTATGTCGGAATCGAGTCCCGTAATTTCTAATGCATGTAGATTACCTACGCGGTGTTATGTGTGTGTTTGCGTGTCAATCGAATCTGGCCGCTGCGGGTTTTGACTGTTTTTCGATCTTTTAGCCTAATTGTTGGCGAAGTTTTGTAAACCGGGTGATAACTCGGATCTCCAGATGTCGGAATCGAGTCCCGTGATGTTCTAATACATGACTATTACCTACGCGGTGTTATGTGTGTGTTTACGTGTCATTTAGACGAACGATGCGGGTTTTGACCTATTTTTTGGCTTTTTGCCTAAGTGTTGGCTTGTTTTGTAAACTGGGCAATAACTCGGTCTCCGTATGTCAGAATCGAGTACCGTAAGTTCTAACGCGTGTCTATTACCTGCACGGTGCTATGTGTGTGTTTGCGTGTCATTCAGACAACCGATGCGGGTTTTGACCTATTTTTTCGTCTTTTTGCCTAAGTGTTGGCGAGTTTTACAAACTAGGCGATAACTCAGTCTCCGTATGTCGGAATCGAGTCCCGTAAGTTCTAATGCATGTCTATTACCTACGCGGTTCTATGTGTGTGTTTGCATGTCATTCGGACGGACCTATGTGAGTTTTGACTGCTTTTTTTGGCTTTTTGCTAAAGTGTGTGGCGTAGTTTTGCAAACCGGGCAATAACTCTCGCCTCTGATGTCGAATCGAGTCCCGTAAGTTCTAACACGTGTCTATTACCTACACGGTCTTATATATCGTGTATTCGTGGTCATTCTTGGACGGCAGATGCGGGTTTTGACCTCTTTTTCGCTTTTTTGCCCAAGTGTCATGTAGTTTTGCAACCTGGCAATAACTCGATCTCCGTGATGTCGAATCGAGTCCCCTGTAAGTTCTAACGCTGCGGTCTATTACCTGTGACGGTGCTATATCCGTATTCGTGGTCATTTGGACGGCAGATGCGGGTTTTGACCTCTTTTTTCGGCTTTTGCCCAAGTGTGTTGGCGAGTTTTGCAAACTCCGCGATAACTCGTTCTCCAGATGCCGGAATCGAGTCCCGTAAGTTCTAACGCTGTGTCATTACCCACGCGGTGCTATTAGTGTGTTTGCGTGTCATTCAAACTACCGATGCGAAGTTTTGACCCCTTTTTTCGACTTTTTTGCCTAAGTGTCATGAAGTTTTGCAACCGGGCGATAACTCTCGATCTCAGATGTCGGAATCGAGTCCCGTAAGTTCTAACGATTTCTATTACACCGCGGACGCATATATGTGTGTATTCGTGGTCATTCGGACGGCAGATGCGGGTTTTGACCTCTTTTTGGCTTTTTGCCCAAGTTGTTGGCGAAGTTTTGCAAACTCCGCGATAACTCTCGATCTCCAGATGTCTGAATCGAGTCCCAGAATTCTAACGTTGTTCATTACCTACGCGGTGCTATTAGTGTGTTCATGCGGTCATTCGGACACCGATGCGAAGTTTTGACCCCTTTTTGACTTTTTGCCTAAGTGTTGGCGAAGTTTTGCAACCGGGCGATAACTCTGGCTCCAGATGTTCGGAATCGAGTCCCGTAAGTTCTAATGCATGTCTATTACCTACGCGGTGTTATGTGTGTGTTTACGTGTCATTCGAACTACTGGCGCGGGTTTTGACCTGCTTTTTTGTCTTTTTGCCTAATTGTTGGCGAAGTTTTGCAACTGGCGATAACTCGGCCTCAGATGTCGGAATCGAGTCCCGTAAGTTCTTACGTGTGTCAATTACCTCACGCGGTGCTATGTGTGTGTTTATGCGTGTCATTCGGACGGCCGATGCGGGTTTTGACCTATTTTTCGTCTTTTTGCCTAAGTTGTTGACAAGTTTTGTAAACCGGGCGATAAATCGGCCTCAGATGTTTGAATCGAGTCCCGTAAGTTCTAATACATGACTATTATCTACGCGGTGTTATGTGTGTGTTTAAGTGTCATTCAGACGACCGATGCGGGTTTTGACCTATTTTTCGTGTTTTTGCCTAAGTGTTGGCGAGTTTTGCAAACTAGGCGATTACTCGCCTCTCTGATGTCGGAATCGAGTCCCGTAAGTTCTAATGCGTGTCTATTACCTACGCGGTTCTATGTGTGTGTTTGCATGTCATTCGGACGGCCGATGCGAGTTTTGACCTCTTTTTCGGCTTTTTACCTAAGTGTTGGCGAGTTTTGTAAACCGGGCGATAACTCGATCTTTCAGATATCGGAATCGAGTCCCGTAAGTTCTAACGCTGTGTTCATTACCTCACGCGGTGCTATGTGTGTGTTTGTGTGTCATTCGGACTACCGATGCGTTGGTTTTGACCTCTTTTTCGACTTTTTGCCTAAGTTGTTGCAAGTTTTGCAAACCCGCGATAACTTCGGTCTCCGTGATGTCGAATCGAGTCCCGTAAGTTCTAACGCGTGTTCTATTACCCACGCGATGCTATTAGTGTGTTTACGTGTCATTCGGACCACCGGCGCGAAGTTTTGACCCCTTTTTCGACTTTTTTGCCTAAGTGTTGGCGAGTTTTTCAACCGGGCGATAACTCGATCTCCAGACGTCGAATCGAGTCCCGTAAGTTCTATATGTGTCTATTACCTACACGGTGCAATATGTGTGTTTATGCGTGTCATTCGGACGGCAGATGCGGTTTTGACCTCTTTTTTGGCTTTTTGCTAAGTGTTGTAGTTTTACAACCGGGCGATAACTCGGCCTCCAGATGTCGGAATCGAGTCCCGTAAGTTCTTACGCGTGTGTCAATTACCTCACGCGGTGCTATGTGTGTGTTTGCGGTCATCATTGGACGGCCGATGCGGGTTTTGACCTATTTTTCGCTCTTTTTGCCTAAGTGTTGCAAGTTTTGCAAACCGGGCGATAAATCGCCTCAGATATGTCGAATTGGGTCCCAGATGTTCTAATACATGACTATTACCTACGCGGTGTTATGTGTGTGTTTACGTGTCATTTAGATTTAACAAGCGGGTTTTGACCTGCTGTTTTTGGCTTTTTGCCTAAGTTGTTGGCGAAGTTTTGTAACCGGGCAATAACTCTTGGTCTCAGATGTCGTAATCGAGTCCCGTAAGTTCTAACGTGTCATTATTACCTCGCACGGTGCTATATCTCGGTATTCGTGTCATCTCGGACGGCAGATGCGGTTTTGACCTCTTTTTTCGCTTTTTGCCCAAGTGTTGGCATGAAGTTTTGCAAACTCCGCGATAACTCTCGCTCTCCGATATCGGAATCGAGTCCCGTAAGTTCTAACGCGTGTCTATTACCTACGCGGTGCTATTAATGTGTTTGCGTGTCCTTCGGACTACCGATGCGAGTTTTGACCCCTTTTTCGACTTTTTGCCCAAGTGTTGGCGAGTTTTGCAGACTGGGCAATAACTCGGTCTCCGTATGTCAGAATCGAGTCCCGTAAGTTCTAACGCGTGTCTATTACCTGCACGGTGATATATCTGTGTATTCGTATCATTCGGACGGCAGATGCGGGTTTTGACCTCTTTTTCGGCTTTTTGCCCAAGTGTTGGCGAGTTTTGCATACTCCGCGATAACTCGGTCTCCGTATGTTGGAATCTAGTCTCGTAAGTTCTAACGCGTGTCTATTACCTACGCGGTGCTATTAGTGTGTTTGCGTGTCATTCGGATCACCGATTCGAAGTTTTGACCCTTTTTCGCCTTTTTTGCCTAAGTGTTGGCAAGTTTTGCAAACCGGGCGATAAATCGACTCTCCGATGTTGGAATCGAGTCCCGTAAGTTCTAATACATGACTATTACCCACGCGGTGTTATGTGTGTGTTTACGTGTCATTCGAGACGACCGATGCGGTTTTGACCTATTTTTCGCCTTTTTGACTAAGTGGTCATGAGTTTTGCAAACCAGCGATAACTCTGCCTCTCAGATGTCGGAATCGAGTCCCGTAAGTTCTAATGTGTGTCTATTACCCACGCGGTTCTATGTGTGTGTTTGCATGTCATTGACTACCGATGCGAGTTTTGACCTCTTTTTTGGCTTTTTGCCTAAGTGTCATGTAGTTTTGCAAACCGCAGGCGATAACTCGGTCTTCAGATGTCGGAATCGAGTCCCGTAAGTTCTAACGCGTGTTCTATTACCCACGCTACCGCTATATGTGTGTTTTGCGGTCATTCTGACTACCGATGCGAAGTTTTGACCTCTTTTTTCGCTTTTTGCCTAAGTTGTTGGCGAAGTTTTGCAAACCGGGCAATAACTCTGGCCTCCCTATGTCGAATCGAGTCCCGTAAGTTCAAACGCTGCGTGTTCATTACCGTGACGGTGCTATATGTGTGTATTCGTGTCAATCGGATGACAGATGCGGGTTTTGACCTCTTTTTCGGCTTTTTGCCCAAGTGTTGGCGAGTTTTGCAAACACCGCGATAACTCGGTCTCCGTATGTCGGAATCGAGTCCCGTAAGTTCTAACGCGTGTCTATTACCTACGCGGTGCTATTAGTGTGTTTGCGTGTCATTCGGACTACCGATTCGAGTTTTGACCCCTTTTTCGTCTTTTTGCCTAAGTGTTGGCAAGTTTTGCAAACTGGGCGATAAATCAGTCTCCGTATGTCGGAATCGATTCCCGTAAGTTCTAATACACGACTATTACCTACGCGGTGTTATGTGTGTGTTTACGTGTCATTCAGACGACCGATGCGGGTTTTGACCTGTTTTTCGTTTTTTGACTAAGGGTCATGAAGTTTTGCAAACCAGGCGATAACTCCTGCTCTCTCAGATGTCGGAATCGAGTCCCGTAAGTTCTAATGTGTGTCTATTACCTACGCGGTTCTATGTGTGTGTTTACATGTCATTCGGACGGCCGATGCGAAGTTTTGACCTCTTTTTTCGCTTTTTGCCTAAGTTGTCATGAAGTTTTTGCAACGCCGGCGATAACTCATCTTCAGATGTCGGAATCGAGTCCCGTAAGTTCTAACGCTGTGTCTATTACTCCACGCTACCGCTATGTGTGTGTTTGCGTGTCATTCGGACGGCCGATGCGAAGTTTTGACCTCTTTTTCGGCTTTTTTGCCTGTTGTCGGGCGAAGTTTTGCAACCGGGCAATAACTCTGGCCTCCCTATGTCGAATCGAGTCCCGTAAGTTCAAACGCTGTGTCTATTACCGTGACGGTGCTATATGTGTGTATTCGTGTCAATCGGATGATGATGCGGTTTTGACCTCTTTTTTGGCTTTTTGCCTAAGTTGTCATGAAGTTTTGCAAACACCGCGATAACTCTTGGTCTCAGATGTCGGAATCGAGTCCCGTAAGTTCTAACGCTGTCTATTACCCACGCGGTGCTATTAGTGTGTTTTGCGGTCATTCGGACCACCGATGCGAAGTTTTGACCCTTTTTCGACTTTTTGCCTAAGTTGTCGACGTAGTTTTACAACCGGGCAATAACTCGATCTCATTACGACGGAATCGAGTCCCGTAAGTTCTAATGCATATCTATTACCTACGCGGTGTTATGTGTGTGTTTGCGTGTCATTCGGACAAACCGATGCGTAGTTTTGACCTCTTTTTTCGCTTTTTGCCTGTTGTTGGCATGTAGTTTTGCAACCGGCAATAACTCTGGGTCTCCGATGTCGAATCGAGTCCCGTAAGTTCTAACGCTGTCTATTACCCGCGCGGTGCTATATGTGTGTATTCGTGTCATCTTGGACGACAGATGCTAGTTTTGACCTCTTTTTTCGCTTTTTTGCCCAAGTGTTGGCGAAGTTTTGCAAACTCCGCGATAACTCTCGATCTCCAGTATGTCGTAATCTAGTCCCATAAGTTCTAACGCGTGTCTCTTTACTTCCACGCGGTGCTATTAGTGTGTTTGCGTGTCATTCTTGGACGACCGATGCGTAGTTTTGATCCCTTTTTCGACTTTTTTGCCTAAGTGTCGACGTAGTTTTGTAACCGGGCGATAACTCGATCTCAGTATGTCTGATTCGAGTCCCGTAAGTTCTAACGCTGTGTTCATTACCTACGCGGTGCTATGTGTGTGTTTGCGTGTCATTCAAACGGCCGATGCGGGTTTTGACCTGTTTTTCGTCTTTTTGCCTAAGTGTTGGCTAGTTTTGCAAACTGGGCGATAACTCAGTTTTCGTATGTCGGAATCGAGTCCCGTAAGTTCTAATGCATGACTATTACCTACGCGGTGTTATGTGTGTTTTTGCGTGTCATTCGAACGGCCGATGCGGGTTTTGACCCCTTTTTCGACTTTTTGCCTAAGTGTTGACGAGTTTTACAAACTGGGCGATAACTCAGTCTCCGTATGTCGGATTCGAGTCCCGTAAGTTCTAACGCTGTGTATTATTACCACGCGGTGCTATGTGTGTGTTTGCGTGTCATTCAAACGGCCGATGCGGGTTTTCGACTGCTTTTTCGCTTTTTGCCAAGTGTGTTGGCGAAGTTTTGTAAACCGGGCGATAACTCGGCTTCAGTATGTCGGAATCGAGTCCCCCGTAAGTGTGTGTTTTATGTGTCAATCGGATGATGATGCGGGTTTTGACCCTCTTTTTCGGCTTTTTGCCCAAGTTGGCGAAGTTTTGCAAACTCCGCGATAACTCTGTCTCCAGATGTTTGGAATCGAGTCCCGTAAGTTCTAACACGCGTGTCTCATTAACTACGCGGTGCTATTAATGTGTTTGCGTGTCATTCGGACTCACCGATGCGAAGTTTTGACCCCTTTTTCGACTTTTTTTTGCCTAAGTGTTGGCGAGTTTTGCAACCTGGCGATAACTCGGCCTCCAGATGCTTGAATCGAGTCCCGTAAGTTCTAATGTATGTCGATTACCTACGCGTGTGTTATGTGTGTTTGCGTGTCAATCGAATCGGCCGATGCGCGGTTTTGACTCATTTTTCGCTTTTTTAGCCTAATTGTTGGCGAAGTTTTACAAACCGGGCGATAACTCGGTCTCCGATGTCGGAATCGAGTCCCGTAAGTTCTAACGCTGTGTCAATTACCTACGCGGTGCTATGTGTGTGTTGCGTGTCATTCGGACGGCCGATGCGGTTTTGACTTATTTTTTCGTTTTTTGCCTAAGTGTTGGCAAGTTTTGCAAACCGGGCGATAAATCGGCCTCCAGATGTCGGAATCGAGTCCCGTAAGAAGTTCTAATGCATGACTATTACCTCACGCGGTGTTATGTGTGTTTACGTGTCATTTGGGATAAGCGATGGCGGGTTTTGACTCTTTTTTTCGCTTTTTGCCTAAGTGTTGGCGTAGTTTTTGTAAACCAGCGATAACTCTCGGCCTCCGTATGTCGAATCGAGTCCCGTAAGTTCTAACGTGTTCATTACCCACACGTGTTATATGTGTGTGTTCGCATGTCATTGGACGGCAGATGCGGGTTTTGACCTTTTTTTCGCTTTTTGCCCAAGTGTTGGCGAAGTTTTCAAACTCCGCGATAACTCTGGTCTCCGATGTCGGAATCGAGTCCCGTAAGTTCTAACGCGTGTTCATTACCTACGCGGTCCTATTATTAATGTTTTGCGTGTCATTCGGACTACCGATGCGAAGTTTTGACCCTTTTTCGACTTTTTTGCCCAAGTTGTTGGCGAAGTTTTGCAAACCGGGCAATAACTCGATCTCCAGATGTCGGAATCGAGTCCCGTAAGTTCTAACGTGTCTATTACCTACACGGTGATATATGTGTGTATTCGTATTATCATTCGGACCACCGATGCGGGTTTTGACTCTTTTTCGCTTTTTGCCCAAGTTGTCATGAAGTTTTCAGAACCGGGCGATAACTCCTGGTCTCCGTATGTTGGAATCGAGTCCCGTAAGTTCTAACGCTGCGGTGCTATGTGTGTTCATTACCTACACGCGGTGCTATTAGTGTGTTTTTGCGTGTCATTCGGATTTCACCGATGCGAAGTTTTGACCCTTTTTTCGCTCTTTTTGCCTAAGTTGTTGGCAAGTTTTGCAAATGGCGATAAATCTGGCCTCGTATGTGTCGGAATCGAGTCCCGTAAGTTCTAATATACGACTATTACCTACGCTGTTATGTGTGTGTTTACGTGTCATTTCGGACGACCGATGCGGGTTTTGACTTTTTTTTCGCTTTTTGCTTTAAGGTGGCGAAGTTTTGTAAACCAGGCGCGATAACTCGGTCTCGTGAGATGTCGGAATCGAGTCCCGTAAGTTCTAACGTGTGTCTATTACCCACGCGGTTATATGTGTGTTTGCGTGTCATTCTCGACTACCGATGCGAAGTTTTGACCTCTTTTTTCGGCTTTTTTGCCTAAGTGTTATGCGTAGTTTTGCAAACCGGCGATAACTCGCCTCTCAGATGTCGGAATCGAGTCCCGTAAGTTCTAACGCTGCATCTATTACCTACGCTACACGCTATGCTGTGTGTGTTTGCGTGTCATTCGGACGGACCGATGCGAAGTTTTGACCTCTTTTTTCGCTTTTTTTGCCTAAGTGTCATGTAGTTTTGCAACCGGGCAATAACTCTGGCCTCCAGATGTCGTAATCGAGTCCCGTAAGTTCTAACGCTGTGTCTATTACCTACGCGGTGCTATATGTGTATTCGTGTCAATCGGATGACCGATGCGATGTTTTGACCTCTTTTTCGCTTTTTGCCCAGTGTGTTGGCGAAGTTTTGCAACACCGCGATAACTCTATCTCCGTGATGTCGGAATCGAGTCCCGTAAGTTCTAACGCGCTGTTCATTACTTACACGCTATTACTACGCGTGTTATTAGTGTGTGTGTATGCGTGTCATTCATTCGGACGACCGATGCGAAGTTTTGACCTTTTTCGATCTTTTGCCTAAGTGTTGGCACTATTATCACGAGTTTTGCAAACCTGGGCGATAACTCGGACCTCTTTTATGTTCGAATCGAGTCCCGTAAGTTCTAACGTATAACTAGCCTCCACGCGGGCTATGTGTGTGTGTTTGCGTGTCATTCGGACGCTACCGATGTGAGTTTTGACCCGATGCTTTTTTCGCTTTTTTTTTTGCCTAAAGTGTTGGCGAAGTTTTGCAAACCTGGGCGATAACCTTGCCTCAGATGTTGAATCGAGTCCCGTAAGTTCTAACGCTGTGTCTATTATTACCTACGCGGTGCTATGTGTGTGTTTGCATGTCATTCTGGATCACCGATGCGAAGTTTTGACCTCTTTTTCGACTTTTTGCCTAAGTTGTCATGTAGTTTTGCAACCGGGCGATAACTCGGCCTCAGATGTCTGAATCGAGTCCCGTAAGTTCTAACGCTGTGTGTCTATTACCCACGCGGTGCTATGTGTGTGTTTCGCGTGTCATTCGGACGGCCGATGCGGTTTTGACCTCTTTTTTGCTTTTTTGCCTAAGTTGTTGGCGAGTTTTGCAAACCGGGCGATAACTCGGTCTCTCAGATGTCTGAATCGAGTCCCGTAAGTTCTAACGCTGTGGTTATTACCCACGCGGTGTGCTATGTGTGTTTTGCGTGTCATCTCGGACTACCGATGCGGGTTTTGACCCCTTTTTCGACTTTTTGCCTAAGTGTTGGCGAAGTTTTGCAACCTGGCGATAACTCGATCTCCAGATGTCGGAATCGAGTCCCGTAAGTTCTAATGCATGTCTATTACCCTGACGCGGTGTTATGTGTGTGTTTGCGTGTCATTCGGACGGACCGATGCGGGTTTTGACCTCTTTTTCGCGCTTTTTGCCAAGTGTTGTCGAAGTTTTGTAAACCGGGCGATAACTCTTCTCCTCAGATGTCGGAATCGAGTCCCGTAAGTTCTAACGCGCTGTTGTTCTATTACTACACGTGCGGTGCTTATGTGTATTCGTGTCATTCGGATTGACCGATGATTAGTTTTGACCCTTTTTTGGCTTTTTTGCCTGTTGTTGGCGAAGTTTTGCAACTCGCGATAACTCGGCCTCCGATGTGTGAATCGAGTCCCGTAAGTTCTAACGCATGTCTATTACCTACGCGGTGCTATTAGTGTGTTTCGCGGTCATTCGGACGACCGATGCTAGTTTTGATCTTTTCGACTTTTTGCCTAAGTTGTTGGAAGTTTTTGCAAACCGGGCGATAACTGGCCTCTCCGATGTCTGAATCGAGTCCCGTAAGTTCTAACGCATGTCTATTACCCACGGTGCTATGTGTGTGTTTGCGTGTCATTCGGACTACCGACGCGGGTTTTGACCCTTTTTTTCTTTTTGCCTAAGTGTTGGCGAAGTTTTGCAAACCTGGCGATAACTCTGGCCTCCAGATGTCGGAATCGAGTCCCGTAAGTTCTAATGCGCGGTTATTACTACGCACGCGATTGTTATGTGTGTGTTTGCGTGTCATTCGGAATCTACCGATGCGGGTTTTGAATTTCTTTTTCGACTTTTTGCCTAAGTGTTGGCGAAGTTTTGCAAACCGGGCGATAACTCGGCCTCCAGATGTCGGAATCGAGTCCCGTAAGTTCTAACGCGTGTCTATTACTTCACGCGGTGCTATGTGTGTGTTTCGTGTGTCATTCGGACTACCGTCGCGGGTTTTGAATTTTTTTTCGTCTTTTTGCATTTAAGTTGTTCAGCGAAGTTTTGCAAACCGGGCGATAACTCTGGCTCTCGATGTCAGAATCGAGTCCCGTAAGTTCTAACGTATGTCTATTACCTACGCGGTGTTATATGTGTGTTTGCGTGTCAATCGGATACCGATGCGGGTTTTGACCTTTTTCGACTTTTTGCCCAAGTTGTCATGCGAGTTTTGTAAACTCCGCGATAACTCTTGGCCTCAGATGTCGGAATCGAGTCCCGTAAGTTCTAACGTTGTTCATTAACTACGCGGTGCTATTAATGTGTTTGCGTGTCATTCGGACCACCGATGCGAAGTTTTGACCCTCTTTTTCGACTTTTTGCCTAAGTGTTGGCGAAGTTTTGCAAACCGGGCGATGCCTTTCGCCTCCGATGTTTGAATCGAGTCCCGTAAGTTCTAATCGCATGTCGATTACCTACGCTGTGTATATGTGTGTGTTTGCGGTCAATCGACTACCGGCGCGGGTTTTGACTCATTTTTTCGGCTTTTGCTTTTTGTTTGCGAATTTTGCAAGTTTTGATAACTCGGCGATCTCTCCCAGATGTCGGAATCGAGTCCCGTAAGTTCTAACGCTGTCTATTATTACCACGCGTGCTATATGTGTGTTTGCGTGTCATTCGGACGGCCGATGCGGGTTTTGACTTATTTTTCGCTTTTTTGCTAAGTTGTCATGAAGTTTTGTAACCGGGCGATAACTCGATCTCCAGATGTCTGAATCGAGTCCCGTGAAGTTCTAATGCATGACTATTACCTACGCGGTGTTATGTGTGTGTTTCGTGTCATTCTGGACAACCGATGCGGGTTTTGACCTTTTTTTTCGTTTTTTGCACAAGTGTTACGAAGTTTTGCAAACCGGGCGATAACTCGATCTCAGATGTTTGAATCGAGTCCCGTAAGTTCTAATGCGTGTCTATTACCTACACGCGGTTCTATGTGTGTGTTTGTATGTCATTCGGACGACGATGTGAGTTTTGACCTATTTTTGGCTTTTTGCCTAAGTTGTGTTGGCGTAGTTTTGCAACCTGGCAATAACTCTGGCCTCCGTATGTCGGAATCGAGTCCCGTAAGTTCTAACGTGCGGTTCATTACCTACATGGTGCTATGTGTGTGTTTGCGTGTCATTCGGACGGCCGATGCTGGTTTTGACCTCTTTTTCGGCTTTTTTGCCCAAGTGTCATGGCGAAGTTTTGTAACTCCGCGATAACTCTCGCTCTCAGATGTCGGAATCGAGTCCCGTAAGTTCTAACGCTGTGTTCTATTACTTCCACGCGGTGCTATTAGTGTGTTTTGCGTGTCATTCGGACTACCGATGCGAAGTTTTGACCAATTCTTTTTTCGACTTTTTGCCTAAGTTGTTGGCGTAGTTTTGCAACCGGGCGATAACTCGATCTCAGATGTCTGAATCGAGTCCCGTAAGTTCTAACGCGTGTCTATTACTCCACGCGGTGCTATGTGTGTGTTTGCGTGTCATTCTGGATTCACCGATGCGGGTTTTGACCTCTTTTTTCGCTTTTTTGCCTAAGTTGTCATGAAGTTTTGCAAACCGGGCGATAACTCGGTCTCCAGATGTCGGAATCGAGTCCCGTAAGTTCTAATACATGACTATTACCCACGCGGTATATATGTGTGTTTTCGCGGTCATTTCAGACGACCGATGCTGGGTTTTGACCCTTTTTTTTCGTCTTTTGCCTAAGTGTTGGCGAAGTTTTGTAAACCGGGCGATAACTCTCGGCCTCCTATGTCTGGAATCGAGTCCCGTAAGTTCTAACGTGTGTCTATTACCTACGCGGTGCTATATGTGTATTCGCGTGTCATTCGACGACCGATGCGTCGATGTTTTTTGACTTTTTTCGCTTTTTTGCCCAAGTTGTTGGCGAAGTTTTGCAAACCTGGCGATAACTCGGCTCTCAGATGTTTGAATCGAGTCCCGTAAGTTCTAACGCTGTGTTCATTACTTACGCACGCGGCTATATGTGTGTGTTTGCGTGTCATTCGGACTACCGATGCGAAGTTTTGACCTTTTTTCGACTTTTTGCCTAAGTTGTTGATGTAGTTTTACAAACCTGGGCGATAACTCGATCTCCATTATGTCTGAATCGAGTCCCGTAAGTTCTAATGCATATCTATTACCTACGCGGTGTTATGTGTGTGTTTGCGTGTCATTCGGACTACCGATGCGAGTTTTGACCTCTTTTTTTCGCTTTTTTGCCTAAGTGTCATGTAGTTTTGCAACCGGGCGATAACTCTGGGTCTCCAGATGTCGAATCGAGTCCCGTAAGTTCTAACGCTGGTGTCTATTACTCCACGACGGTGTATATATGTGTATTCGTGTCATTCGGATGACGAGGATGTTAGTTTTGACCTCTTTTTTCGCTTTTTGCCCAAGTTGTTGGCGTAGTTTTGCAAACACCGCGATAACTCGCCTCTCAGATGTCGGAATCGAGTCCATAAGTTCTAACGTGTGTCTATTAGTTCCACGCGGTGCTATTAGTGTGTTTATGTGTCATTCGGACGACCGATGCGAAGTTTTGACCCTTTTTCGACTTTTTTGCCTGAAAGTTGTTGGCGTAGTTTTTGTAAACCTGGCGATAACTCGGGATCTCCAGATGCTTGAATCGAGTCCCGTAAGTTCTAACGTGTGTCTATTACCTACACGTGTTATATGTGTGTGTTTGCGTGTCATCTTGAAACGGCGCGATGCGGGTTTTGACTCTTTTTTCGCTCTTTTTGCCTAAGTGTTGGCGAAGTTTTGCAAACCGGGCGATAACTCGCTTTTCAGATGTTTAATCGAGTCCCGTAAGTTCTAATGCATGACTATTACCTACGCGGTGTTATGTGTGTTTTCGCGTGTCATTCGGACGGCCGATGCGCGGTTTTGACTTATTTTTTCGACTTTTTGCCTAAGTGTTGGCGAAGTTTTGTAAACCGGGCGATAACTCGCCTCCAGATATTTGAATCGAGTCCCGTAAGTTCTAACGCGCGTGTCTATTACCTCACGCGGTGCTATGTGTGTGTTTGCGTGTCATTCGGACGGACCGATGCGGTTTTGACCTATTTTTTCGCTTTTTTGCCTAAGTTTGACAAGTTTTGTAAACCGGGCGATAACTCGCTCTCTCAGATGTTCGGAATCGAGTCCCGTAAGTTCTAATGCATGACTATTATTACCTACGGTGTTATGTGTGTGTTTGCGTGTCATTCGGATGATTACCGATGCGGGTTTTGACCCTTTTTTCGACTTTTTTGCCTAGTTGTTGGCGAAGTTTTGCAAACCGGGCGATAACTTCGATCTCCGTGATGTCGGAATCGAGTCCCGTAAGTTCTAACGTTGTTCTATTACCCACGCGGTGCTATGTGTGTGTTTGCGTGTCATTCTGACTACCGATGCGGGTTTTGACCTCTTTTTCGCTTTTTTGCCAAGTGTCATGAAGTTTTGTAACCGGGCGATAACTTTCGGCTCAGATGTTTAATCGAGTCCCGTAAGTTCTAACGCTGTGTTCATTACTCACTGACGGCGTGTATATCGGATCGGATGACGACGACGCGGGTTTTGACCTCTTTTTTCGCTTTTTGCCCAAGTTGTTGGCGATGAGTTTTGTAAACTCCGCGATAACTTCGGCTCCAGATGTTTGGAATCGAGTCCCGTAAGTTCTAAACGTGTTCATTACCCACGCGGTGCTATTAGTGTGTTTTTGCGTGTCATTCGGACTACCGATGCGAAGTTTTGACCCCTTTTTCGATTTCTTTTTGCCTAAGTGTTGGCGAAGTTTTGCAACCTGGCGATAACTCGATCTCCGTATGTCGGAATCGAGTCCCGTAAGTTCTAACGCATGTCTATTACCTACGCGGTGTTATGTGTGTGTTTATGCGTGTCATTCGGACAGCCGATGCGGGTTTTGACCTCTTTTTCATCTTTTTAGCCTAATTGTTGGCGAAGTTTTGCAACTGGCGATAACTCGCCTCAGATGTCGGAATCGAGTCCCGTAAGTTCTAACGCTGTCTATTACCTCCACGCGGTGCTATATGTGTGTGTTTCGTGGTCATTCGGATGGCCGATGCGTGTTTTGACTTATTTTTCGTCTTTTTTGCCTAAGTGTTGGCAAGTTTTGCAACCGGGCGATAACTCGATCTCCGTGATGTCGGAATCGAGTCCCGTAAGTTCTAATGCATGACTATTACCTACACGCTGGTATATGTGTGTGTTTTGCGTGTCATTCAGACAACCGATGCGGGTTTTGACCTATTTTTTCTTTTTTTTTAAGCCTGTTGTTGAAGAGTTTGCAACCGGGCGATAACTCGATCTCCAGATGTTTGAATCGAGTCCGTAAGTTCTAATGCGTGACTATTACTACGCGATGTTATGTGTGTGTTTGCGTGTCATTCGAGACTACCGATGCGGGTTTTGACTCCTTTTTTCGACTTTTTGCCTAAGTGTTCATGAAGTTTTGCAAACTGGCGATAACTCTCGGTCTCAGATGTTTGGAATCGAGTCCCGTAAGTTCTAACGCTGCGTGTCTATTACCCACGCACGCGGTTATATGTGTGTTTTTTGTATGTCATTCGGATTCACCGATCGCCGGTTTTGACCTCTTTTTCGACTTTTTTGCCTAAGTTGTTGGCAAGTTTTGCAAACTGGGCGATAACTCGGTCTCGTGATGTCGAATCGAGTCCCGTAAGTTCTAACGCGTGTCTATTACCTACGTGATGCTATTAGTGTGTTTGCGTGTCATTCGGACTCACCGATGCGGGTTTTGACCCCTTTTCGACTTTTTGCCTAAGTGTTCATGAAGTTTTTCAAACTGGCGATAACTCGCCTCCAGACGTCGAATCGAGTCCCGTAAGTTCTAACGTGTCTATTACCTACACGGTGGTAATATGTGTGTTTGCGTGTCATTCGGACGACCGATGCGGGTTTTGACCTCTTTTTCGCTTTTTGCCCAAATGTTGGCGAAGTTTTGCAAACCGGGCGATAACTCGCCTCAGATGTCGCTGAATCGAGTCCCGTAAGTTCTAACGTGTGTTCTATTACTACGCGGTGCTATGTGTGTGTTTCGCGTGTCATTCGGACGACCGATGCGCGGTTTTGACCTCTTTTCGACTTTTTGCCTAAGTGTTGGCGAAGTTTTGCAAACCGGGCGATAACTCGCTCTCCAGATGTCTGGAATCGAGTCCCGTAAGTTCTAATGCGATGACTATTACCACGCGGTGCTATGTGTGTGTTTGCGGTCATCGAGACTGGCCGGATGGTTTTGAGCTACCGATGCGGGTTTTGACTCTTTTTCGCCTTTTTTGCCTGTAAGTTGTTGGCGAAGTAGTTTTGCAACCGGGCGATAACTTTCGATTCAGATGTCTGGAATCGAGTCCCGTAAGTTCTAATGCATGACTATTACCTACGTCGGTGTTATGTGTGTGTTTATGTGTCATTCGATCTACCGATGCGGGTTTTGACCCTTTTTCGACTTTTTTGCCTAAGTGTTGGTGAGTTTTGCAAACCGGGCGATAACTCCGCCTCCAGATGTCGGAATCGAGTCCCGTAAGTTCTAACGCTGTGTTCTATTACCCACGCGGTGCTATGTGTGTGTTTGCATGTCATTCGGACTACCGATGCGCGAAGTTTTGACCTCTTTTTCGACTTTTTTGCCTAGTTGTTGGCGAAGTTTTGTAAACCGGGCGATAACTTTCGATCTCCGTATGTCTGGAATCGAGTCCCGTAAGTTCTAACGCATGTTCATTACCCACGCGGTGCTATGTGTGTGTGTTTGTGTGTCATTTGACCACCGATGCGGTTTTGACCTCTTTTTTCGACTTTTTGCCTAAGTTGTTGCGAAGTTTTGCAAACCGGCGATAACTCGGGCCTCTCCAGATGTCGAATCGAGTCCCGTAAGTTCTAACGCGTGTTCTATTACCTACGCGCGATGCTATATGTGTGTTTACGTGTCATTCTGACTACCGATGCGAGTTTTGATTCTTTTTCGACTTTTTGCCTAAGTGTCATGGCGAAGTTTTTCAAACCGGGCGATAACTCGGCCTCCGTACGTCGAATCGAGTCCCGTAAGTTCTAACGCGTGTCTATTACCTACACGGTGCTAATATATGTGTGTGTTTATGTGTCATCGGACTACCGATGCGGGTTTTGACCTCTTTTTGGCTTTTTGCCTAAGTGTTGGCGTAGTTTTACAACCTGGCGATAACTCGGATCTCCAGATGTCGAATCGAGTCCCGTAAGTTCTAACGCGTGGTTCATTACCACGCGGTGCTATGTGTGTGTTTGCGTGTCATTCGGACGACCGACGCGGGTTTTGACCTATTTTTTCGCCTTTTTGCCTGTTGTTGACAAGTTTTGCAAACCGGGCGATAACTCGGGATCTCAGATGTCGGAATCGAGTCCCGTAAGTTCTAACGTTGCATGACGCTATTACCTCACGCGGTGTTATGTGTGTTTTAGGTCATTCGAACGACTGGCGCGGTTTTGACCCTTTTTCGACTTTTTTTGCCTAAAGTGTAAGTTCTAATGACGAGTTTTGCAAACTGGGCGATAACTCTGGATGGATCTCCAGTATGTTTGGATTCGAGTCCCGTAAGTTCTAACCGCGTGTTCATTACCTCCACGCGGTGATTATGTGTGTGTTGCGTGTCATTCACGACTACCGATGCGCGAAGTTTGACCCTTTTTTTCGACTTTTTTTGCCTAAGTGTTGGCATGAAGTTTTGCAAACCGGGCGATAACTCGGTCTCAGATATTCTGAATCGAGTCCCGTAAGTTCTAACGCGTGTTCATTACTCCACGCGTGCTATATGTGTGTGTTTGCGTGTCATGACTACCGATGCCGGTTTTGAATTCTTTTTCGACTTTTTGTGTGTGAAGTTTGCAGTGTTCAGATGTCGTGTCGATCCCGTAAGTTCTAACGTTGTCTATTACTCGACGCGGTTTTGACTCTTTTTTTGACCCTTTTTGCGACTTTTTGCCTAAGTGTTGGCATGAGTTTTGCAAACGGGCGATAACTCTCGATCCGTGATGTCGAATCGAGTCCCGTAAGTTCTAACGCGTGTCTATTACCTACGCGCGGTGCTATTATGTGTGTTTTGCGTGTCATTCGGATCACCGATGCGAAGTTTTGACCCCTTTTTTCGACTTTTTGCCTAAGTGTTGGCGAAGTTTTGCAACCGGGCGATAACTCGATCTCCGTATGTCGGAATCGAGTCCCGTGAAGTTCTAATGTATGTCGATTACCTACGCGGTGTTATGTGTGTGTTTCATGCGGTCATTCGGACTACCGATGCGGGTTTTGACCTTATTTTTTCGTCTTTTTTTTGCCTAAGTGTTGACAAGTTTTGCAAACCGGGCGATAAATCGGCCTCAGATATGCCGGAATCGAGTCCCGTAAGTTCTAATATATGACTATTACCCACGCTGTGTTATGTGTGTGTTTGCGTGTCATTCGAGCTACCGATGCACGGTTTTGACCCCTTTTTCGACTTTTTTGCCTAAGTGTTGACGAGTTTTACAAGCTCGGGCGATAACTTTCGATCTCCGATGTCGGATTCGAGTCCCGTAAGTTCTAACGCGTGTCTATTACCTACGCGGTGCTATGTGTGTGTTTGCGTGTCATTCAAACTGCCGATGCGGGTTTTGGCCTGCTTTTTCGTCTTTTTTGTCAAGTGTTGGCGAAGTTTTGCAAACCGGGCGATAACTCGGTTCAGATATGTCCGGAATCGAGTCCCGTAAGTGTGTGTTTGCGTGTCATGTCGGATGATGATGCGCGGTTTTGACCTCTTTTTGGCTTTTTGCCCAAGTGTTGGCGAAGTTTTGCAAACTCCGCGATAACTCTCGATCTCAGATGTCGGAATCGAGTCCCGTAAGTTCTAACATCGTGTTCATTACCTCACGCGGTGCTATTAGTGTGTTTTGCGTGTCATTCGGACTACCGATGCGAAGTTTTGACCCCTTTTTTTCGACTTTTTGCCTAAGTGTTGGCGAAGTTTTGCAACCGGGCGATAACTTCGATCTCCGTGATGTCGGAATCGAGTCCCGTAAGTTCTAATGCATGTCGATTACCTACGCGGTGTTGTGTGTGTTTGCGTGTCAATCGAACGGCCGATGCGGGTTTTGACCTGTTTTTCATCTTTTAGCCTAAGTGTTGGCGAGTTTTGCAAACTGGGCGATAACTCGGTCTCCGTATGTCGGAATCGAGTCCCGTAAGTTCTAACGCGTGTCAATTACCTACGCGGTGCTATGTGTGTTTGCGTGTCATTCGGACGGCCGATGCGTGTTTTGACTTATTTTTCGTCTTTTTGCCTAAGTGTTGGCAAGTTTTGCAAACTGGGCGATAAATCAGTCTCCGTATGTCGGAATCGAGTCCCGTAAGTTTTAATGCATGACTATTACCTACGCGGTGTTATGTGTGTGTTTGCGTGTCATTCAGACAACCGTGCGGGTTTTGACCTATTTTTTCGTCCTTTTGCCTAAGTGTTGTCGAGTTTTGCAAACTTGGCGATAACTTTCGATCTCCAGATGTCGGAATCGAGTCCGTAAGTTCTAATGCACGACTATTACCTACGCGGTGTTATGTGTGTGTTTGCGTGTCATTCGAACGGCCGATGCGGGTTTTGACCCCTTTTTCGACTTTTTGCCTAAGTGTTGGCGAATTTTGCAAACTGGGCGATAACTCAGTCTTCGTATGTCGGAATCGAGTCCCGTAAGTTCTAACGCGTGTCTATTACCTACGCGGTGCTATGTGTGTGTTTGTGTGTCATTCGGACGGCCGATGCTGGTTTTGACCTCTTTTTCGACTTTTTGCCTAAGTGTTGGCAAGTTTTGCAAACTCCGCGATAACTCGGTCTCCGCATGTCAGAATCGAGTCCCGTAAGTTCTAACGCGTGTCTATTACCTACGCGATGCTATTAGTGTGTTTACGTGTCATTCGGACTACCGATGCGAGTTTTGACCCTTTTTCGACTTTTTTGCTAAGTGTGGCGAAGTTTTGTAAACTGGGCGATAACTCGGGGATCTCCGATATCGGAATCGAGTCCCGTAAGTTCTAATGCGTGTCTATTACCCACGCGTTGCTATGTGTGTGTTTGCGTGTCATTCGGATCTACCGATGCGGGTTTTGACCTATTTTTTCGTCTTTTTGCCTAAGTGTTGCAAGTTTTGCAAACCGGGCGATAAATCAGTCTCCGTATGTCGGAATCGAGTCCCGTAAGTTCTAATACATGACTATTACCTACGCGGTGTTATGTGTGTGTTTACGTGTAATTCAGACGACCGATGCGGGTTTTGACTGTTTTTTCGCCTTTTTTGCCTAAGTGTTGGCGTAGTTTTGCAAAACCAGCGATAACTCTTCGGTCAGATGTGGAATCGAGTCCCGTAAGTTCTAATGCGTGTCTATTACCTACGCGGTTCTATGTGTGTGTTTGCATGTCATTCGGACGACCGATGCGAGTTTTGACCTCTTTTTCGGCTTTTTGCCTAAGTGTTGGCGAGTTTTGCAAACTGAGCGATAACTCAGTCTTCGTATGTCGGAATCGAGTCTCGTAAGTTCTAACGCGGTGTCTATTACCCACACGCGCTTACTATGTGTGTGTTTGCGTGTCATTCGGACTACCGACACGAAGTTTTGACCTCTTTTCGGCTTTTTGCCTAAGTGTTCATGTAGTTTTGTAAACCCGGACAATAACTTCGGTCTCCTCAGATGTCGAATCGAGTCCCGTAAGTTCAAACGCGTGTCTATTACCGCATGGTGCTATATGTGTGTATTCGTGTCAATCGGACGACGATGCGTTGCGTTTTGACTCTCTTTTGGCTTTTTTTGCCCAAGTGTTGGCATGAGTTTTTCAAACTCCGCGATAACTCGATCTCCGTGATGTCGGAATCGAGTCCCGTAAGTTCTAACGCGTGTCATTATTACCACGCGGTGCTATTAGTGTGTTTTGCGTGTCATTCGGACCACCGATGCGAAGTTTTGACCCTTTTCGACTTTTTGCCTAAGTGTTGACGAGTTTTGCAAACTGGGCAATAACTCGGCCTCATTACGCCGGAATCGAGTCCCGTAAGTTCTAATGCATGTCAATTACCTCACGCGGTGTTATGTGTGTGTTTACGTGTCATTCGGACAACCGATGCGAAGTTTTGACCTCTTTTTCGCTTTTTGCCTAAGTGTTGGCGAAGTTTTGCAACCGGGCAATAACTCTGGATCTCCGTATGTCGAATCGAGTCCCGTAAGTTCTAACGCGTGTCTATTACCCTGACGTGCTATATGTGTGTATTCGTGTCATTCGGACGGCAGATGTCGGTTTTGACCTCTTTTTTTCGCTTTTTGCCCAAGTGTTTCATGAGTTTTGCAAACTCCGCGATAATTTCGATCTCCGTATGTCAGAATCGAGTCCCATAAGTTCTAACGCGTGTCTCTTACCTACGCGGTGTTATTAGTGTGTTTGCGTGTCATTCGGACGACCAATGCGAGTTTTGACCCCTTTTTCGACTTTTTACCTAAGTGTTGACAAGTTTTGCAAACTGGGCGATAACTCAGTCTCCGTATTGTTGGATTCGAGTCCCGTAAGATCTAACGCGTGCCTATTACCTACGCGGTGCTATGTGTGTGTTTGCGTGTCATTCAAACTACCGATCGCGGGTTTTGACTGTTTTTCCTTTTTGCCTAAGTGTTGGCGAGTTTTGCAAACTAGCGATAACCTCAGTCTCCGTATGTCGGAATCGAGTCCCGTAAGTTCTAATGCATGTCTATTACCTACGCGGTTCTATGTTTGTGTTTGCATGTCATTCAGACAGCCGATGCGAGTTTTAACCTCTTTTTTGGCTTTTTGCCCAAGTGTTGGCGAGTTTTGCAAACTGGGCAATAACCCGGTCTCCGTATGTCAGAATCGAGTCCCGTAAGTTCTAACGCGTGTCTATTACCTGCACGGTGCTATATGTGTGTATTCGTGTCATTCGGACGGCAGATGCGGGTTTTGACCTCTTTTTCGGCTTTTTGCCCAAGTGTTGGCGAGTTTTGCAAACTCCGCGATAACTCGGTATCCGTATGTCGGAATCGAGTCCCGTAAGTTCTAACGCGTGTCTATTACCTACGCGGTGCTATTAGTGTGTTTGCGTGTCATTCGGACTACCGATGCGAGTTTTGACCCCTTTTTCGAATTTTTGCCTAAGTGTTGGCGAGTTTTGCAACCGGGCGATAACTCAATCTCCGTATGTCGGAATCGAGTCCAAGTAAGTTCTAATGCATGTCTATTACCACACAGCGGTGTTATGTGTGTTTGCGTGTCATTCGAACTACCGATGCGGGTTTTTTTTGCTTTTTCCTTTTTTTTGCTAATTGTTGGCGAGTTTTGCAACCAGGCGATAACTCGCCTCCGATGTCGGAATCGAGTCCCGTAAGTTCTAACGCTGTGTCAATTACCTCACGCGGTGCTATGTGTGTGTTTTGCGTGTCATTCGGACTACCGATGCGTGTTTTGACCTATTTTTGTCTTTTTGCCTAAGTGTTTGGCGAAGTTTTGCAACCGGGCAATAACTCGATCTCCGTGTATGTCGAATCGAATCCCGTAAGTTCTAACGCGTGTCTATTACCTGCACGGTGCTATATCTGTGTATTCGTGTCATTCTGACGGCAGATGCGGGTTTTGACCTCTTTTTCGGTTTTTTGCCCAAGTGTTGGCGAGTTTTGCAAACTCCGCGATAACTCGGTCTCCGCATGTTGGAATCGAGTCCCGTAAGTTCTAACGCGAGTCTATTACTTACGTTGTGCTATTAGTGTGTTTGCGTGTCATTCGGACTACCGATGCGAGTTTTGACCCCTTTTTCGACTTTTTGCCTAAGTGTTGGCGAGTTTTGCAAATTAAGCGATAACTCGGTCTCCGTATGTTGGAATCGAGTCCCGTAAGTTCTAACGCATGTCTATTACCTGCACGATGCTATATGTGTGTATTCGTGTCATTCGGACGGCAGATGTGCGGGTTTTGACCTCTTTTTCGGCTTTTTGCCCAAATGTTGGCGAGTTTTACAAACTGGGCGATAACTGAGTTTCCGATGTCGGAATCGAGTCCCGTAAGTTCTAATGCATGACTATTACCTACGCGGTGTTATGTGTGTGTTTGCGTGTCATTCGAACGGCTGATGCGGGTTTTTGACCTCTTTTTCCGCTATTTGCCTAAGTATTGGCGTGTTTTGCAAATTAAGCGATAACTTTCGGTCTCCCGATGTGTGGAATCGAGTCCCGTAAGTTCTAATGCGCGTGTCTATTACCCACGCGATTCTATGTGTGTGTTTTCATGTCATTCGGACTACCGATGCGAGTTTTGACCTCTTTTTGGCTTTTTGCCTAAGTGTTGGCGAAGTTTTGCAACCTGGCAATAACTCGGTCTCCGATGTCGAATCGAGTCCCGTAAGTTCTAACGCTGTGTCTATTACCTACACGGTGCTATATGTGTGTATTCGTGTCATTCGGACGACAGATGCGGATTTGACCTCTTTTTTCGGCTTTTTGCCCAAGTGTTCATGTAGTTTTACAAACTCCGCGATAACTCGATCTCTCGTATGTCGGAATCGAGTCCCGTAAGTTCTAATGCGGTCTATTACCCCACGCGGTTCTATGTGTGTGTTTGCATGTCATCATTGACTACCGATGAGTTTTGACCTCTTTTTTCGCTTTTTGCCTAAGTGTTGGCGTAGTTTTGCGGATCAGTAATAACTCTCGGTCTCCAGATGTCGAATCGAGACCCATAAGTTCTAACGCATGTCTATTACCCGCACGTGCTATATATGTGTGTATTCGTGTCATTCGGACGGCAGATGCGGGTTTTGACCTCTTTTTTCGCTTTTTGTCCAAGTGTTGGCGAAGTTTTGCAAACTCGCGATAACTTCTGTCTCGTATGTCGGAATCGAGTCCCGTAAGTTCTAATGCGTGTCATTACCCACGCGGTTCTATGTGTGTTTGCATGTTATTCGGAATACCGATGCGAAGTTTTGACCTCTTTTTCGGCTTTTTGCCTAAGTGTTTGGCGAGTTTTGCAAACTGGGCAATAACTCGGTCTCCGTATGTCAGAATCGAGTCCCGTAAGTTCTAACGCATGTCTATTACCTGCACGGTGCTATATGTGTGTATTCGTGTCATTCGGACGGCAGATGCGGGTTTTGACCTCTTTTTCGGCTTTCTGCCCAAGTGTTGGCGAGTTTTGCAAACTCCGCGATAACTCGGTCTCCGTATGTCGGAATCGAGTCCCGTAAGTTCTAACGCTTGTCAATTACCTACGCGGTGCTATTAGTGTGTTTGCGAGTCATTCGGACTACCGATGCGAGTTTTGACCCCTTTTTTGACTTTTTGCCTAAGTGTTGGCGAGTTTTGCAAACTGGGCGATAACTCAGTCTCCGTATGTCGGAATCGAGTCCCGTAAGTTCTAATGCATGTCTATTACCTACGCGGTGTTATGTGTGTGTTTGCGTGTCATTCGAACGGCCGATGCGGGTTTTGACCTATTTTTCGTCTTTTTGCCTAAGTGTTGGCATGTTTTGCAAACTGGGCGATAAATCAGTCTCCGTATGTCGGAATCGAGTCCCGTAAGTTCTAATACATGACTATTACTTACGCGGTGTTATGTGTGTGTTTACGTGTCATTCAGACGATCCATGCGGGTTTTGACCTATTTTTCGTCTTTTTGCCTAAGTGTTGGCGAGTTTTGCAAACTAGGCGATAACTCGGTCTCTGTATGTCAGAATCGAGTCCCGTAAGTTCTAACGCGTGTCTATTACCTGCACGGTGCTATATGTGTGTATTCGTGTCATTCGGACGGCAGATGCTGGTTTTGACCTCTTTTTTGGCTTTCTGCCCAAGTGTTGGCGAGTTTTGCAAACTCCGCGATAACTCGGTCTCCGTATGTCGGAATCGAGTCCCGTAAGTTCTAACGCGTGTCTATTACCTGCACGGTGCTATATCTGTGTATTCCTGTCATTCGGACGGCAGATGCGGGTTTTGACCTCTTTTTCGGCTTTATGCCCAAGTGTTGGCGAGAAGTTTTGCAAACTCCGCGATAACTCTCGGTCTCCGTATGTCTGGAATCGAGTCTCGTAAGTTCTAACGTTGTTCATTACCTACGCGGTGCTATTAGTGTGTTTGCGTGTCATTCGGACTCACCGCGCGAAGTTTTGACCCTTTTTCGACTTTTTTGCCTAAGTGTTGGCGAGTTTTGCAAACTGGGCGATAACTCAGTCTCCGTATGTCGGAATCGAGTTCCGTAAGTTCTAATGCATGTCTATTACCTACGCGGTGTTATGTGTGTGTTTGCGTGTCAATCGAACGGCCGATGGGGGGTTTTGACCTATTTTTCGTCTTTTTGCCTAATTGTTGGCGAGTTTTGCAAACTGGGCGATAACTCAGTCTCCGTATGTCGGAATCGAGTCCCGTAAGTTCTTACGTTTGTCAATTACCTACGCGGTGCTATGTGTGTGTTTACGTGTCATTCGGATGGCCGATGCGGGCTTTGACCTATTTTTCGTCTTTTTGCCTAAGTGTTCGCAAGTTTTGCAAACTGGGCGATAAATCAGTCTCCGTATGTCGGAATCGAGTCCCATAAGTTCTAATACATGACTATTACCTACGCGGTGTTATGTGTGTGTTTACGTGTCCTTCAGACGACCGATGCGGGTTTCGACCTATTTTTCATCTTTTTGACTAAGGGTTGGCGAGTTTTGCAAACTAGGCGATAAGTTTGGTTCTATGTATATCGGAATCGAGTCCCGTAAGTTCTAATGCGCCTCTATTACCTAGGCGGTTCTATGTGTGTGTTTGCATGTCATTTGACGGCCGATGCGAGTTTTGACCTCTTTTTCGCTTTTTTGCCTAAGTGTCATGAGTTTTGCAACCGGGCAATAACTCTGGTCTCCAGATGTCGAATCGAGTCCCGTAAGTTCTAACGCGTGTCTATTACCCTGACGTGCTATATCCGTGTATTCGTGGTCATCATTGACGGCAGATGCGGTTTTGACCTCTTTTTCGGCTTTTTGCCCAAGTGTTGGCGAAGTTTTGCAAACTCCGCGATAACTCGATCTCCGTATGTCGGAATCGAGTCCCGTAAGTTCTAATATCGTGTCTATTACCCACGCGGTTCTATGTGTGTTTGCATGTCATTTGACCGCCGATGCGAAGTTTTGACTCTTTTTTGGCTTTTTGCCTAAGTGTTCATGAGTTTTGCAAACCGGGCAATAACTTCGGTCTCCAGATGTCGAATCGAGTCCCGTAAGTTCTAACGCTGTCTATTACCCGCGGTGGTATATGTGTGTATTCGTGTCATTCGGACGGCAGATCGGGTTTTGACCTCTTTTTTGGCTTTTTGCCCAAGTGTTGGCGAGTTTTGCAAACTCCGCGATAACTTTGGTCTCTCCAGATGCCGGAATCGAGTCCCGTAAGTTCTAAACGCGTGTTCATTACTTTACGCGGTGCTATTATTAGTGTGTTTGCGTGTCATTCGGACTCACCGATACGAAGTTTTGACCCCTTTTTTTTCGACTTTTTTGCCTAAGTGTTGGCGAGTTTTGCAACCGGGCGATAAATCGATCTCCGTATGTCGGAATCGAGTCCCATAAGTTCTAATGCATGTCTATTACCTCACGCGGTGTTGTGTGTGTGTTTGCGTGTCATTCGAATCTACCGGCGCGGGTTTTGACTGCTTTTTCGTCTTTTTGCCTAATTGTTGGCGAGTTTTGCAAACTGGGCGATAACTCAGTCTCCGTATGTCGGAATCGAGTCCCGTAAGATCTTACGTGTGTCAATTACCTACGCGGTGCTATGTGTGTGTTTGCGTGTCATTCGGACGGCCGATGCGGGTTTTGACCTATTTTTCGTCTTTTTGCCTAAGTGTTGGCAAGTTTTGCAAACTGGGCGATAAATAAGTCTCCGTATGTCGGAATCGAGTCCCGTAAGTTCTAATACATGACTATTACCTACGCGGTGTTATGTGTGTGTTTAAGTGTCATTCAGACGACCGATGCGGGTTTTGACCTGTTTTTCGTCTTTTTGCCTAAGTGTTGGCGAGTTTTGCAAACTAGGCGATAACTCGGTCTCTGTATGTCGGAATCGAGTCCCGTAAGTTATAATGCGTGTCTATTACCTACGCGGTTCTATGTGTGTGTTTGTATGTCATTCGGACGGCCGATGCGGGTTTTGACCTCTTTTTCGACTTTTTTTGCAGTAAGTGTCATGAGTTTTGCAAACTCCGCGATAACTCGGTCTCCGTATGTCGGAATCGAGTCCCGTAAGTTCTAACGCGTGACTATTACCTACGCAATGCTATTAGTGTGTTTGCGTGTCATTCGGACTACCGATGCGAGTTTTGACACCTTTTTTGACTTTTTGCCTAAGTGTTGGCAAGTTTTTCAAACTGGGCGATAACTCAGTCTCCGTACGTCAGAATCGAGTCCCGTAAGTTCTAAGGCGTGTCTATTACCTACACGGTGCAATATGTGTGTTTGCGTGTCATTCGGACGGCAGATGCGGGTTTTGACCTCTTTTTTGGCTTTTTGCCTAAGTGTTGGCGAGTTTTACAAACTGGGCGATAAGTCAGTCTCCGTATGTCGGAATCGAGTCCCGTAAGTTCTTACGTGTGTCAATTACCTACGCGGTGCTATGTGTGTGTTTGCGTGTCATTTGGACGGCCGATGCGGGTTTTGACCTATTTTTCGTCTTTTTGCCTAAGTGTTGACAAGTTTTGCAAACTGGGCGATAAATCAGTCTCCGTATGTCGGAATCGAGTCCCGTAAGTTCTAATACATGACTATTACCTACGCGGTGTTATGTGTGTGTTTACGTGTCATTTAGACGACCGATGCGGGTTTTGACCTGTTTTTCGTCTTTTTACCTAAGTGTTGGCGAGTTTTGCAAACTAGGCGATAACTCGGTCTCTGTAAGTCGGAATCGAGTCCCGTAAGTTCTAATGCATGTCTATTACCTTCGCGGTTCTATGTTTGTGTTTGCATGTCATTCGGACAGCCGATGCGAGTTTTGACCTCTTTTTCGGCTTTTTGCCTAGGTGTTGGCGAGTTTTGCAAACTGGGCAATAACTCGGTCTCCGTATGTCAGAATCGAGTCCCGTAAGTTCTAATGCGTGTCTATTACCTGCACGGTGCTATATGTGTGTATTCGTGTCATTCGGACGGCAGATGCGGGTTTTGACCTCTTTTTCGGCTTTTTGCCCAAGTGTTGGCGAGTTTTGCAAACTCGACGATAACTCCGTCTCCGTATGTCGGAATCGAGTCCCGTAAGTTCTAACGCGTGTCTATTACCTACGCGGTGCTATTAGTGTGTTTGCGTGTTATTCGGACGACCGATGAGAGTTTTGACCCCTTTTTCTACTTTTTGCCTAAGTGTTGACGAGTTTTGCAAACTGGGCGATAACTCAGTCTCCGTATGTCGGATTCGAGTCCCGTAAGTTCTAACGCGTGTCTATTACCTACGCGGTGCTATGTCTGTGTTTGCGTGTCATTCAAACGGTCGATGCGGGTTTTGACCTGTTTTTCGTCTTTTTGCCTAAGTGTTGGCGAGTTTTGCAAACTGGGCGATAACTCAGTTTCCGTATGTCGGAATCGAGTCCCGTAAGTTCTAATGCCTGACTATTACCTACGCGGTGTTATGTGTGTGTTTGCGTGTCATTCGAACGGCCGATGCGGGTTTTGACCCCTTTTTCGACTTTTTGCCTAAGTGTTGGCGAATTTTGCAAACTGGGCGATAACTCAGTCTTCGTATGTCGGAATCGAGTCCCGTAAGTTCTAACGCGTGTCTATTACCTACGCGGTGCTATGTGTGTGTTTGTGTGTCATTCGGACGGCCGATGCTGGTTTTGACCTCTTTTTCGACTTTTTGCCTAAGTGTTGGCAAGTTTTGCAAACTCCGCGATAACTCGGTCTCCGCATGTCAGAATCGAGTCCCGTAAGTTCTAACGCGTGTCTATTACCTACGCGATGCTATTAGTGTGTTTACGTGTCATTCGGACTACCGATGCGAGTTTTGACCCCTTTTTCGACTTTTTGCCTAAGTGTTGGCGAGTTTTTCAAACTGGGCGATAACTCAGTCTCCGTACGTCAGAATCGAGTCCCGTAAGTTCTAAGGCGTGTCTATTACCTACACGGTGCAATATGTGTATTTGCGTGTCATTCGGACGGCAGATGCGGGGTTTGACCTCTTTTTTGGCTTTTTGCCCAAATGTTGGCGAGTTTTGCAAACTCCGCGATAACTCGGTCTCCGTATGTCAGAATCGAGTCCCATAAGTTCTAACGCGTGTCTCTTACCTACGCGGTGCTATTAGTGTGTTTGCGTGTCATTCGGACGACCGATGCGAGTTTTGACCCCTTTTTCGACTTTTTGCCTAAGTGTTGACGAGTTTTGCAAACTGGGCGATAACTCAGTCTCCGTATGTCGGATTCGAGTCCCGTAAGTTCTAACGCGTGTCTATTACCTACGCGGTGCTATGTGTGTGTTTGCGTGTCATTCAAACGGCCGATGCGGGTTTTGACCTGTTTTTCGTCTTTTTGCCTAAGTGTTGGCGTGTTTTGCAAACTGGGCGATAACTCAGTTTCCGTATGTCGGAATCGAGTCCCGTAAGTTCTAATGCATGACTATTACCTACGTGGTGTTATGTGTGTGTTTGCGTGTCATTCGAACGGCCGATGCGGATTTTGACCCCTTTTTCGACTTTTTGCCTAAGTGTTGACGAGTTTTGCAAAGCTGGCGATAACTTCGATTCTCAGATGTCGGATTCGAGTCCCGTAAGTTCTAACGTGTTCATTACCTCCACGCGGTGCTATGTGTGTGTTTGCATGTCATTCGGACGGCCGATGCGAGTTTTGACCTCTTTTTCGGCTTTTTACCTAAGTGTTGGCGAGTTTTGCAAACTGGGCCATAACTCAGTCTTCATATGTCGGAATCGAGTCCCGTAAGTTCTAACGCATGTCTATTACCTACGCGGTGCTATGTGTGTGTTTGTGTGTCATTCGGACGGCTGATGCTGGTTTTGACCTCTTTTTCGACTTTTTGCCTAAGTGTTGGCAAGTTTTGCAAACTCCGCGATAACTCGGTCTCCGTATGTCAGAATCGAGTCCCGTAAGTTCTAACGCGTGTCTATTACCTACGCGATGCTATTAGTGTGTTTACGTGTCATTCGGACTACCGATGCGAGTTTTGACCCCTTTTTCGACTTTTTGCCTAAGTGTTGGCGAGTTTTTCAAACTGGGCGATAACTCAGTCTCCGTACGTCAGAATCGAGTCCCGTAAGTTCTAAGGCGTGTCTATTACCTACACGGTGCAATATGTGTGTTTGCGTGTCATTCGGACGGCAGATCATGGGTTTTGACCTCTTTTTGGCTTTTTGCCTAAGTGTTGGTGAGTTTTACAAAGCTGGGCGATAAGTCGATCTCAGATGTCGGAATCGAGTCCCGTAAGTTTTACGTGTGTCAATTACTCTGGCGGTGCTATGTGTGTGTTTGCGTGTCATTGGACGGACTACCGATGCGGGTTTTGACCTATTTTTCGTCTTTTTGCCTAAGTGTTGACAAGTTTTGCAAACTGGGCGATAAATCAGTCTCCGTATGTCGGAATCGAGTCCCGTAAGTTCTAATACATGACTATTACCTACGCGGTGTTATGTGTGTGTTTGCGTGTCATTCGAATCTACCGTCGCGGGTTTTGACCCTTTTTCGACTTTTGCCACTAAAGTGTTGTGAGTTTTACAAACTGGGCGATAACTCAGTCTCCGTATGTCGGATTCGAGTCCCGTAAGTTCTAACGCGTGTCTATTACCTACGCGGTGCTATGTGTGTGTTTGCGTGTCATTCAAACGGCCGATGCGGGTTTTGGCCTGTTTTTCGTCTTTTTGCCGAAGTGTTGGCGAGTTTTGCAAACTGGGCGATAACTCAGTTTCCGTATGTCGGAATCGAGTCCCGTAAGTGTGTGTTTGCGTGTCAATCGGATGACAGATGCGGGTTTTGACCTCTTTTTCGGCTTTTTGCCCAAGTGTTGGCGAGTTTTGCAAACTCCGCGATAACTCGGTCTCCGTATGTCGGAATCGAGTCCCGTAAGTTCTAACTGCGTGTTCATTACTCCACGCGGTGCTATTAGTGTGTTTGCGTGTCATTCGGACTACCGATGCGAGTTTTGACCCCTTTTTCGACTTTTTGCCTAAGTGTTGGCGAGTTTTGCAAACTGGGCGATAACTCAGTCTCCGTATGTCGGAATCGAGTCCCGTAAGTTCTAATGCATGTCGATTACCTACGCGGTGTTATGTGTGTGTTTGCGTGTCAATCGAACGGCCGATGCGGGTTTTGACCTGTTTTTCATCTTTTAGCCTAATTGTTGGCGAGTTTTGCAAACTGGGCGATAACTCAGTCTCCGTATGTCGGAATCGAGTCCCGTAAGTTCTAACGCGTGTCAATTACCTACGCGGTGCTATGTGTGTGTTTGCGTGTCATTCGGACGGCCGATGCGTGTTTTGACTTATTTTTCGTCTTTTTGCCTAAGTGTTGGCAAGTTTTGCAAACTGGGCGATAAATCAGTCTCCGTATGTCGGAATCGAGTCCCGTAAGTTTTAATGCATGACTATTACCTACGCGGTGTTATGTGTGTGTTTGCGTGTCATTCAGACAACCGATGCGGGTTTTGACCTATTTTTTCGTCCTTTTGCCTAAGTGTTGTCGAGTTTTGCAAACTAGGCGATAACTCAGTCTCCGTATGTCGGAATCGAGTCCCGTAAGTTCTAATGCGTGTCTATTACCTACGCGGTTCTATGTGTGTGTTTGCATGTCATTCGGACGGCCTATGTGAGTTTTGACCTATTTTTTGGCTTTTTGCCTAAGTGTTGGCGAGTTTTGCAAACTGGGCAATAACTCGGTCACCGTATGTCAGAATCGAGTCCCGTAAGTTCTAACACGTGTCTATTACCTACATGGTCCTATATCTGTGTATTCGTGTCATTCGGACGGCAGATGCGGGTTTTGACCTCTTTTTCGGCTTTTTGCCCAAGTGTTGGCGAGTTTTGTAAACTCCGCGATAACTCGGTCTCCGTATGTCGGAATCGAGTCCCGTAAGTTCTAACGCGTGTCTATTACCTACGCGGTGCTATTAGTGTGTTTGCGTGTCATTCGGACTACCGATTCGAGTTTTGACCCCTTTTTCGACTTTTTGCCTAAGTGTTGGCGAGTTTTGCAAACTGGGCGATAACTCAGTCTCCGTATGTCGGAATCGAGTCCCGTAAGTTCTAATGCGTGTCTATTACCTACGCGTTGCTATGTGTGTGTTTGCGTGTCATTCGGACGGCCGATGCGGGTTTTGACCTATTTTTCGTCTTTTTGCCTAAGTGTTGGCAAGTTTTTAAACCGGGCGATAAATCGATCTCCGTATGTCGGAATCGAGTCCCGTAAGTTCTAATACATGACTATTACTCACGCTGGTGTTATGTGTGTGTTTACGTGTAATTCAGACGACCGATGCGGGTTTTGACTGCTTTTTCGTCTTTTTTTTGCCTAAGTGTTGGCGAGTTTTGCAAACTAAGCGATAACTTTCGGTCTCTCTGTATGTCTGGAATCGAGTCCCGTAAGTTCTAATGCGTGTCTATTACCCACGCGGTTCTATGTGTGTGTTTGCATGTCATTGGACGACCGACCGATGCGAGTTTTGACCTCTTTTTCGCTTTTTGCCTAAGTGTTGGCGAGTTTTGCAAACCGAGCGATAACTCGATCTTCAGATGTCTGGAATCGAGTCTCGTAAGTTCTAACGTGGTGTCTATTACCTACGCTTTTTACTATGTGTGTGTTTGCGTGTCATTCGGACGGCCCGACGATCGAGTTTTGACCTCTTTTTCGGCTTTTTGCCTAAGTGTTTGCGAGTTTTGCAAACTGGACAATAACTCGGTCTCCGTATGTCGGAATCGAGTCCCGTAAGTTCTAACGCGTGTCTATTACCTACGCGGTGCTATTAGTGTGTTTGCGTGTCATTCGGACTCACCGATGCGAGTTTTGACCCCTTTTTTGACTTTTTGCTTAAGTGTTGACGAGTTTTGCAAACTGGGCAATAACTCAGTCTCATTACGTCGGAATCGAGTCCCGTAAGTTCTAATGCATGTCAATTACCTACGCGGTGTTATGTGTGTGTTTACGTGTCATTCGGACAACCGATGCGAGTTTTGACCTCTTTTTCGGCTTTTTGCCTAAGTGTTGGCGAGTTTTGCAAACTGGGCAATAACTTCGATCTCCGTGATGTCGAATCGAGTCCCGTAAGTTCTAACGCGCGTGTCTATTACACCGTGACGGTATATATGTGTGTATTCGTGTCATTCGGACGGCAGATGCTGGTTTTGACCTCTTTTTCGGCTTTTTGCCCAAGTGTTGGCGAGTTTTGCAAACTCCGCGATAGCTCGGTCTCCGTATGTCAGAATCGAGTCCCATAAGTTCTAACGCGTGTCTCTTACCTACGCGGTGTTATTAGTGTGTTTGCGTGTCATTCGGACGACCAATGCGAGTTTTGACCCCTTTTTCGACTTTTTACCTAAGTGTTGACGAGTTTTGCAAACTGGGCGATAACTCAGTCTCCGTATGTCGGATTCGAGTCCCGTAAGATCTAACGCGTGCCTATTACCTACGCGGTGCTATGTGTGTGTTTGCGTGTCATTCAAACGGCCGATGCGGGTTTTGACCTGTTTTTCGTCTTTTTGCCTAAGTGTTGGCGAGTTTTGCAAACTAGGCGATAACTCAGTCTCTGTATGTCGGAATCGAGTCCCGTAAGTTCTAATGCATGTCTATTACCTACGCGGTTCTATGTTTGTGTTTGCATGTCATTCAGACAGCCGATGCGAGTTTTAACCTCTTTTTTGGCTTTTTGCCCAAGTGTTGGCGAGTTTTGCAAACTGGGCAATAACCCGGTCTCCGTATGTCAGAATCGAGTCCCGTAAGTTCTAACGCGTGTCTATTACCGCGTGACGTGCTATATATGTGTGTATTCGTGTCATTCGGACGGCAGATGATCACGGGTTTTGACCTCTTTTTCGGCTTTTTGCCCAAGTGTTGGCGAAGTTTGCAAACTCGCGATAACTTCGATATCCGTATGTCGGAATCGAGTCCCGTAAGTTCTAACGCGTGTCTATTACCTACGCGGTGCTATTAGTGTGTTTGCGTGTCATTCGGACTACCGATGCGAGTTTTGACCCCTTTTTCGAATTTTTGCCTAAGTGTTGGCGAGTTTTGCAAACTGGGCGATAACTCAATCTCCGTATGTCGGAATCGAGTCCAGTAAGTTCTAATGCATGTCTATTACCTACGCGGTGTTATGTGTGTGTTTGCGTGTCATTCGAACGGCCGATGCGGGTTTTGACCTGTTTTTCGTCTTTTTGCCTAATTGTTGGCGAGTTTTGCAAACTAGGCGATAACTCAGTCTCCGTATGTCGGAATCGAGTCCCGTAAGTTCTAACGCGTGTCAATTACCTACGCGGTGCTATGTGTGTGTTTGCGTGTCATTCGGACGGCCGATGCGTGTTTTGACCTATTTTTTGTCTTTTTGCCTAAGTGTTGGCGAGTTTTGCAAACTGGGCAATAACTCGGTCTCCGTATGTCAGAATCGAATCCCGTAAGTTCTAACGCGTGTCTATTACCTGCACGGTGCTATATCTGTGTATTCGTGTCATTCTGACGGCAGATGCGGGTTTTGACCTCTTTTTCGGTTTTTTGCCCAAGTGTTGGCGAGTTTTGCAAACTCCGCGATAACTCGGTCTCCGCATGTTGGAATCGAGTCCCGTAAGTTCTAACGCGAGTCTATTACTTACGTTGTGCTATTAGTGTGTTTGCGTGTCATTCGGACTACCGATGCGAGTTTTGACCCCTTTTTCGACTTTTTGCCTAAGTGTTGGCGAGTTTTGCAAATTAAGCGATAACTCGGTCTCCGTATGTTGGAATCGAGTCCCGTAAGTTCTAACGCATGTCTATTACCTGCACGATGCTATATGTGTGTATTCGTGTCATTCGGACGGCAGATGCGGGTTTTGACCTCTTTTTCGGCTTTTTGCCCAAATGTTGGCGAGTTTTACAAACTGGGCGATAACTGAGTTTCCGTATGTCGGAATCGAGTCCCGTAAGTTCTAATGCATGACTATTACCTACGCGGTGTTATGTGTGTGTTTGCGTGTCATTCGAACGGCCGATGCGGGTTTTTGACCTCTTTTTCCGCTTTTTGCCTAAGTATTGGCGTGTTTTGCAAATTAGGCGATAACTCGGTCTCCGTATGTCGGAATCGAGTCCCGTAAGTTCTAATGCGTGTCTATTACCTACGCGATTCTATGTGTGTGTTTTCATGTCATTCGGACGGCCGATGCGAGTTTTGACCTCTTTTTCGGCTTTTTGCCTAAGTGTTGGCGAGTTTTGCAAACTGGGCAATAACTCGGTCTCCGTATGTCAGAATCGAGTCCCGTAAGTTCTAACGCGTGTCTATTACCTACACGGTGCTATATGTGTGTATTCGTGTCATTCGGACGGCAGATGCGGGATTTGACCTCTTTTTCGGCTTTTTGCCCAAGTGTTGGCGAGTTTTACAAACTCCGCGATAACTCGGTCTCCGTATGTCGGAATCGAGTCCCGTAAGTTCTAATGCGTGTCTATTACCTACGCGGTTCTATGTGTGTGTTTGCATGTCATTCGGACGGCCGATGCGAGTTTTGACCTCTTTTTCGGCTTTTTGCCTAAGTGTTGGCGAGTTTTGCAGACTAGGCAATAACTCGGTCTCCGTATGTCAGAATCGAGACCCATAAGTTCTAACGCATGTCTATTACCTGCACGGTGCTATATCTGTGTATTCGTGTCATTCGGACGGCAGATGCGGGTTTTGACCTCTTTTTCGGCTTTTTGTCCAAGTGTTGGCGAGTTTTGCAAACTCCGCGATAACTCGGTCTCCGTATGTCGGAATCGAGTCCCGTAAGTTCTAATGCGTGTCTATTACCTACGCGGTTCTATGTGTGTGTTTGCATGTTATTCGGACGGCCGATGCGAGTTTTGACCTCTTTTTCGGCTTTTTGCCTAAGTGTTTGGCGAGTTTTGCAAACTGGGCAATAACTCGGTCTCCGTATGTCAGAATCGAGTCCCGTAAGTTCTAACGCATGTCTATTACCTGCACGGTGCTATATGTGTGTATTCGTGTCATTCGGACGGCGGATCTGCGGTTTTGACCTCTTTTTTTTCGCTTTACGCGCCCAAGTGTTGGCGAGTTTTGCAAACTCCGCGATAACTCGGTCTCCGTATGTCGGAATCGAGTCCCGTAAGTTCTAACGCTTGTCAATTACCTACGCGGTGCTATTAGTGTGTTTGCGAGTCATTCGGACTACCGATGCGAGTTTTGACCCTGCCACGACTTTTTGCCTAAGTGTTGGCGAGTTTTGCAAACCGGGCGATACTTTCGATCTCCGTATGTCGGAATCGAGTCCCGTAAGTTCTAATGCATGTCTATTACCTACGCGGTGTTATGTGTGTGTTTGCGTGTCATTCGAACGGCCGATGCGGGTTTTGACCTATTTTTCGTCTTTTTGCCTAAGTGTTGGCATGTTTTGCAAACTGGGCGATAAATCAGTCTCCGTATGTCGGAATCGAGTCCCGTAAGTTCTAATACATGACTATTACTTACGCGGTGTTATGTGTGTGTTTACGTGTCATTCAGACGATCCATGCGGGTTTTGACCTATTTTTCGTCTTTTTGCCTAAGTGTTGGCGAGTTTTGCAAACTAGGCGATAACTCGGTCTCTGTATGTCAGAATCGAGTCCCGTAAGTTCTAACGCGTGTCTATTACCTGCACGGTGCTATATGTGTGTATTCGTGTCATTGGACGGCGAGATCTTTGGTTTTGACCTCTTTTTGGCTTTTTACGCCCAAGTGTTGGCGAGTTTTGCAAACTCCGCGATAACTTTCGGTCTCTCCGTATGCCGGAATCGAGTCCCGTAAGTTCTAACGCTGCGTGTCTATTACACCTGCGGTGCTATATCGTGTATTCTCATCATTCGGACGGCAGATGCGGGTTTTGACCTCTTTTTCGGCTTTATGCCCAAGTGTTGGCGAGTTTTGCAAACTCCGCGATAACTCGGTCTCCGTATGTCGGAATCGAGTCTCGTAAGTTCTAACGCGTGTCTATTACCTACGCGGTGCTATTAGTGTGTTTGCGTGTCATTCGGACTACCGATGCGAGTTTTGACCCCTTTTTCGACTTTTTGCCTAAGTGTTGGCGAGTTTTGCAAACTGGGCGATAACTCAGTCTCCGTATGTCGGAATCGAGTTCCGTAAGTTCTAATGCATGTCTATTACCTACGCGGTGTTATGTGTGTGTTTGCGTGTCAATCGAACGGCCGATGGGGGTTTTGACCTATTTTTCGTCTTTTTGCCTAATTGTTGGCGAGTTTTGCAAACTGGGCGATAACTCAGTCTCCGTATGTCGGAATCGAGTCCCGTAAGTTCTTACGTTTGTCAATTACCTACGCGGTGCTATGTGTGTGTTTACGTGTCATTCGGATGGCCGATGCGGGCTTTGACCTATTTTTCGTCTTTTTGCCTAAGTGTTCGCAAGTTTTGCAAACTGGGCGATAAATCAGTCTCCGTATGTCGGAATCGAGTCCCATAAGTTCTAATACATGACTATTACCTACGCGGTGTTATGTGTGTGTTTACGTGTCCTTCAGACGACCGATGCGGGTTTCGACCTATTTTTCATCTTTTTGACTAAGGGTTGGCGAGTTTTGCAAACTAGGCGATAAGTCGGTCTATGTATATCGGAATCGAGTCCCGTAAGTTCTAATGCGTCTCTATTACCTAGGCGGTTCTATGTGTGTGTTTGCATGTCATTCGGACGGCCGATGCGAGTTTTGACCTCTTTTTCGGCTTTTTGCCTAAGTGTTGGCGAGTTTTGCAAACTGGGCAATAACTCGGTCTCCGTATGTCAGAATCGAGTCCCGTAAGTTCTAACGCGTGTCTATTACCTGCACGGTGCTATATCTGTGTATTCGTGTCATTCGGACGGCAGATGCGGGTTTTGACCTCTTTTTCGGCTTTTTGCCCAAGTGTTGGCGAGTTTTGCAAACTCCGCGATAACTCGGTCTCCGTATGTCGGAATCGAGTCCCGTAAGTTCTAATCGTGTCTATTAACCTACGCGGTTCTATGTGTGTGTTTGCATGTCATTCGGACGGCCGATGCGAGTTTTGACCTCTTTTTTCGGCTTTTTGCCTAAGTGTTGGCGAGTTTTGCAAACCGGGCAATACTTCGGTCTCCGTATGTCGAATCGAGTCCGTAAGTTCTAACGCGTGTCTATTACACCGCGGTGGTATATGTGTGTATTCGTGTCATTCGGACGGCGGATGCGGGTTTTGACCTCTTTTTGGCTTTTTGCCCAGTGTTGGCGAGTTTTGCAAACTCGCGATAACTTCGATCTCCGTATGTCGGAATCGAGTCCCGTAAGTTCTAACGTGTGTTCATTACTTACGCGGTGCTATTAGTGTGTTTGCGTGTCATTCGGACTCACCGTCGAGTTTTGACCCCTTTTTCGACTTTTTTTTGCCTAAGTGTTGGCGAGTTTTGCAAACCGGGCGATAAATCGATCTCCGTGTATGTCGGAATCGAGTCCCATAAGTTCTAATGCATGTCTATTACCTACGCGGTGTTATGTGTATGTTTGCGTGTCATTGAGCGGCCGATCGGGTTTTGACTTTTTTTCGTCTTTTTGCCTAATTGTTGGCGAGTTTTGCAAAGCCGGGCGATAACTTTCGATCTCCGTATGTCGGAATCGAGTCCGTAAGATCTTACGTGTGTCAATTACCTCACGCGGTGCTATGTGTGTGTTTTGCGTGTCATTCGGACGGCCGATGCGGGTTTTGACCTATTTTTCGTCTTTTTTGCCTAAGTGTGGCGAGTTTTGCAAAGCTGAAGGCGATAAATAAGTCTCCGTATGTCGGAATCGAGTCCCGTAAGTTCTAATACATGACTATTACCTACGCGGTGTTATGTGTGTGTTTAAGTGTCATTCAGACGACCGATGCGGGTTTTGACCTGTTTTTCGTCTTTTTGCCTAAGTGTTGGCGAGTTTTGCAAACTAGGCGATAACTCGGTCTCTGTATGTCGGAATCGAGTCCCGTAAGTTATAATGCGTGTCTATTACCTACGCGGTTCTATGTGTGTGTTTGTATGTCATTCGGACGGCCGATGCGGGTTTTGACCTCTTTTTCGACTTTTTGCCTAAGTGTTGGCGAGTTTTGCAAACTCCGCGATAACTCGGTCTCCGTATGTCGGAATCGAGTCCCGTAAGTTCTAACGCGTGACTATTACCTACGCAATGCTATTAGTGTGTTTGCGTGTCATTCGGACTACCGATGCGAGTTTTGACACCTTTTTTGACTTTTTGCCTAAGTGTTGGCAAGTTTTTCAAACTGGGCGATAACTCAGTCTCCGTACGTCAGAATCGAGTCCCGTAAGTTCTAAGGCGTGTCTATTACCTACACGGTGCAATATGTGTGTTTGCGTGTCATTCGGACGGCAGATGCGGGTTTTGACCTCTTTTTTGGCTTTTTGCCTAAGTGTTGGCGAGTTTTACAAACTGGGCGATAAGTCAGTCTCCGTATGTCGGAATCGAGTCCCGTAAGTTCTTACGTGTGTCAATTACCTACGCGGTGCTATGTGTGTGTTTGCGTGTCATTTGGACGGCCGGCCGATCTGGTTTTGACCTTTTTCGTCTTTTTTGCCTAAGTGTTGACAAGTTTTTTGCAACTGGGCGATAAATCGATCTCCGTATGTCGGAATCGAGTCCCGTAAGTTCTAATACATGACTATTACCTACGCGGTGTTATGTGTGTGTTTACGTGTCATTTAGACGACCGATGCGGGTTTTGACCTGTTTTTCGTCTTTTTACCTAAGTGTTGGCGAGTTTTGCAAACTAGGCGATAACTCGGTCTCTGTAAGTCGGAATCGAGTCCCGTAAGTTCTAATGCATGTCTATTACCTTCGCGGTTCTATGTTTGTGTTTGCATGTCATTCGGACAGCCGATGCGAGTTTTGACCTCTTTTTCGGCTTTTTGCCTAGGTGTTGGCGAGTTTTGCAAACTGGGCAATAACTCGGTCTCCGTATGTCAGAATCGAGTCCCGTAAGTTCTAATGCGTGTCTATTACCTGCACGGTGCTATATGTGTGTATTCGTGTCATTCGGACGGCAGATGCGGGTTTTGACCTCTTTTTCGGCTTTTTGCCCAAGTGTTGGCGAGTTTTGCAAACTCGGCGATAACTCAGTCTCCGTATGTCGGAATCGAGTCCCGTAAGTTCTAACGCGTGTCTATTACCTACGCGGTGCTATTAGTGTGTTGGTGTGTCATTCGGACGACCGATGCGAGTTTTGACCCCTTTTTTAACTTTTTGCTTAAGTGTTGGTGAGTTTTGCAAACTGGGCGATAACTCAGTCTCCGTATGTCGGATTCGAGTCCCGTAAGTTCTGGCGTGTACTATTACCTACAGCGGTGCTATGTACGTGTTTGCGTGTCATTCAAAGCGGTCGATGCGGGTTTTGACTGTTTTTTCGTCTTTTTTTTGCCTAAGTGTTGGCGAGTTTTGCAAACCTGGCGATAACTTCGATTTCAGTATGTCGGAATCGAGTCCCGTAAGTTCTAATGCCTGACTATTACCTACGCGGTGTTATGTGTGTGTTTGCGTGTCATTCGAACGGCCGATGCGGGTTTTGACCCCTTTTTCGACTTTTTGCCTAAGTGTTGGCGAATTTTGCAAACCGGGCGATAACTCGATCTTCGTATGCCTGGAATCGAGTCCCGTAAGTTCTAACGCGTGTCTATTACCTACGCGGTGCTATGTGTGTGTTTGTGTGTCATTCGGACGGCCGATGCTGGTTTTGACCTCTTTTTCGACTTTTTGCCTAAGTGTTGGCAAGTTTTGCAAACTCCGCGATAACTCGGTCTCCGCATGTCAGAATCGAGTCCCGTAAGTTCTAACGCGTGTCTATTACCTACGCGATGCTATTAGTGTGTTTACGTGTCATTCGGACTACCGATGCGAGTTTTGACCCCTTTTTCGACTTTTTGCCTAAGTGTTGGCGAGTTTTTCAAACTGGGCGATAACTTTCGATCTCCGACGTCGAATCGAGTCCGTAAGTTCTAAGGCGTGTCTATTACCTACACGGCATTGCAATATGTGTATTTGCGTGTCATTCGGACGGCAGATGCCGGGTTTGACCTCTTTTTTGGCTTTTTGCCCAAATGTTGGCGAGTTTTGCAAACTCCGCGATAACTCGGTCTCCGTATGTCGAATCGAGTCCCATAAGTTCTAACGCGTGTCTCTTACCTACGCGGTGCTATTAGTGTGTTTGCGTGTCATTCGGACGACCGATGCGAGTTTTGACCCCTTTTTCGACTTTTTGCCTAAGTTGTTGATGAGTTTTGCAAACTGGGCGATAACTCGGTCTCCGTATGTCGGATTCGAGTCCCGTAAGTTCTAACGCGTGTCTATTACCTACGCGGTGCTATGTGTGTGTTTGCGTGTCATTCAAACGGGCCGTGGCGGGTTTTGACCTGTTTTTTGTCTTTTTGCCTAAGTGTTGGCGTGTTTTGCAAACTGGGCGATAACTCAGTTTCCGTATGTCGGAATCGAGTCCCGTAAGTTCTAATGCATGACTATTACCTACGTGGTGTTATGTGTGTGTTTGCGTGTCATTCGAACGGCCGATGCGGATTTTGACCCCTTTTTCGACTTTTTGCCTAAGTGTTGACGAGTTTTGCAAACTGGGCGATAACTCAGTTTCCGTATGTCGGATTCGAGTCCCGTAAGTTCTAACGCGTGTCTATTACCTACGCGGTGCTATGTGTGTGTTTGCATGTCATTCGGACGGCCGATGCGAGTTTTGACCTCTTTTTCGGCTTTTTACCTAAGTGTTGGCGAGTTTTGCAAACTGGGCCATAACTCAGTCTTCATATGTCGGAATCGAGTCCCGTAAGTTCTAACGCATGTCTATTACCTACGCGGTGCTATGTGTGTGTTTGTGTGTCATTCGGACGGCTGATGCTGGTTTTGACCTCTTTTTCGACTTTTTGCCTAAGTGTTGGCAAGTTTTGCAAACTCCGCGATAACTCGGTCTCCGTATGTCAGAATCGAGTCCCGTAAGTTCTAACGCGTGTCTATTACCTACGCGATGCTATTAGTGTGTTTACGTGTCATTCGGACTACCGGTGCGAGTTTTGACCCCTTTTTCGACTTTTTGCCTAAGTGTTGGCGAGTTTTTCAAACTGGGCGATAACTCAGTCTCCGTACGTCAGAATCGAGTCCCGTAAGTTCTAAGGCGTGTCTATTACCTACACGGTGCAATATGTGTGTTTGCGTGTCATTCGGACGGCAGATGCGGGTTTTGACCTCTTTTTTGGCTTTTTGCCTAAGTGTTGGCGAGTTTTACAAACTGGGCGATAAGTCAGTCTCCGTATGTCGGAATCGAGTCCCGTAAGTTTTTACGTGTGTCAATTACCTACGCGGTGCTATGTGTGTGTTTGCGTGTCATTCGGACGGCCGATGCGGGTTTTGACCTATTTTTCGTCTTTTTGCCTAAGTGTTGACAAGTTTTGCAAACTGGGCGATAAATCAGTCTCCGTATGTCGGAATCGAGTCCCGTAAGTTCTAATACATGACTATTACCTACGCGGTGTTATGTGTGTGTTTGCGTGTCATTCGAACGGCCGATGCGGGTTTTGACCCCTTTTTCGACTTTTTGCCTAAGTGTTGACGAGTTTTACAAACTGGGCGATAACTCAGTCTCCGTATGTCGGATTCGAGTCCCGTAAGTTCTAACGTGTATATTATTACCTACGCGCGGTGCTATGTGTGTGTTTGCGTGTCATTCAAGCGGCCGATCTGGGTTTTGGCTTTTTTTTTCGTCTTTTTTAGAAGTGTTGGCGAGTTTTGCAAACCGGGCGATAACTTTCGCTTCGTGTATGTCGAATCCGTAAGTCCGTAAGTGTGTTTTTGCGTGTCTATCGGATGATGATCGTGCGGGTTTTGACCGGGTTTTGACCTTTTTGGCTTTTTGCCCAAGTGTTGGCGAGTTTTGCAAACTCGCGATAACTTTCGGTCTCCGTATGTCGGAATCGAGTCCCGTAAGTTCTAACTGCGTGTTATTACCTACGCGGTGCTATTGTGTGTGTTTGCGTGTCATTCGGACTCACCGTCGCGAGTTTTGACCCCTTTTTCGACTTTTTTTGCCTAAGTGTTGGCGAGTTTTGCAAACTGGCGATAACTTCGATCTCTCGTATGTCGGAATCGAGTCCGTAAGTTCTAATGCATGTATCGATTACCTCACGCGGTGTTATGTGTGTTTTTGCGTGTCAATCGAATCGGGCGGCGTCGCGGTTTTGACTTCATTTTTTCGTCTTTTAGCCTAATTGTTGGCGAGTTTTGCAAAACCGGGCGATAACTTTCGATCTCCGTATGCCGAATCGAGTCCCGTAAGTTCTAACGCGTGTCAATTACCTACGCGGTGCTATGTGTGTGTTTGCGTGTCATTCGGACGGCCGATGCGTGTTTTGACTTATTTTTCGTCTTTTTGCCTAAGTGTTGGCAAGTTTTGCAAACTGGGCGATAAATCAGTCTCCGTATGTCGGAATCGAGTCCCGTAAGTTTTAATGCATGACTATTACCTACGCGGTGCTATGTGTGTGTTTGCGTGTCATTCGGACGGCCGATGCGGGTTTTGACCTATTTTTCGTCTTTTTGCCTAAGTGTTGGCGAGTTTTGCAAACTAGGCGATAACTCAGTCTCCGTATGTCGGAATCGAGTCCCGTAAGTTCTAATGCGTGTCTATTACCTACGCGGTTCTATGTGTGTGTTTGCATGTCATTCGGACGGCCTATGTGAGTTTTGACCTATTTTTTGGCTTTTTGCCTAAGTGTTGGCGAGTTTTGCAAACTGGGCAATAACTCGGTCTCCGTATGTCAGAATCGAGTCCCGTAAGTTCTAACGCGTGTCTATTACCTACATGGTCCTATATCTGTGTATTCGTGTCATTCGGACGGCAGATGCGGGTTTTGACCTCTTTTTCGGCTTTTTGCCCAAGTGTTGGCGAGTTTTGTAAACTCCGCGATAACTCGGTCTCCGTATGTACGGAATCGAGTCCCGTAAGTTCTAACGCGTGTCTATTACCTACGCGGTGCTATTAGTGTGTTTGCGTGTCATTCGGACTACCGATTCGAGTTTTGACCCCTTTTTCGACTTTTTGCCTAAGTGTTGGCGAGTTTTGCAAACTGGGCGATAACTCAGTCTCCGTATGTCGGAATCGAGTCCCGTAAGTTCTAATGCGTGTCTATTACCTACGCGTTGCTATGTGTGTGTTTGCGTGTCATTCGGACGGCCGATGCGGGTTTTGACCTATTTTTCGTCTTTTTGCCTAAGTGTTGGCAAGTTTTGCAAACTGGGCGATAAATCAGTCTCCGTATGTCGGAATCGAGTCCCGTAAGTTCTAATACATGACTATTACCTACGCGGTGTTATGTGTGTGTTTACGTGTAATTCAGACGACCGATGCGGGTTTTGACCTGTTTTTCGTCTTTTTGCCTAAGTGTTGGCGAGTTTTGCAAACTAGGCGATAACTCGGTCTCTGTATGTCGGAATCGAGTCCCGTAAGTTCTAATGCGTGTCTATTACCTACGCGGTTCTATGTGTGTGTTTGCATGTCATTCGGACGACCGATGCGAGTTTTGACCTCTTTTTCGGCTTTTTGCCTAAGTGTTGGCGAGTTTTGCAAACTGAGCGATAACTCAGTCTTCGTATGTCGGAATCGAGTCTCGTAAGTTCTAACGTGTGTCTATTACCTACGCGCTACTATGTGTGTGTTTGCGTGTCATTCGGACGGCCGATACGAGTTTTGACCTCTTTTTCGGCTTTTTGCCTAAGTGTTTGCGAGTTTTGCAAACTGGACAATAACTCGGTCTCCGTATGTCGGAATCGAGTCCCGTAAGTTCTAACGCGTGTCTATTACCTACGCGGTGCTATTAGTGTGTTTGCGTGTCATTCGGACTACCGATGCGAGTTTTGACCCCTTTTTTGACTTTTTGCTTAAGTGTTGACGAGTTTTGCAAACTGGGCAATAACTCAGTCTCATTACGTCGGAATCGAGTCCCGTAAGTTCTAATGCATGTCAATTACCTACGCGGTGTTATGTGTGTGTTTACGTGTCATTCGGACAACCGATGCGAGTTTTGACCTCTTTTTCGGCTTTTTGCCTAAGTGTTGGCGAGTTTTGCAAACTGGGCAATAACTCGGTCTCCGTATGTCAGAATCGAGTCCCGTAAGTTCTAACGCGTGTCTATTACCTGCACGGTGCTATATGTGTGTATTCGTGTCATTCGGACGGCGATCGTTTGGTTTTGACCTCTTTTTCGGCTTTTTGCCCAAGTGTTGGCGAGTTTTGCAAACTCCGCGATAGCTCGGTCTCCGTATGTCAGAATCGAGTCCCATAAGTTCTAACGCGTGTCTCTTACCTACGCGGTGTTATTAGTGTGTTTGCGTGTCATTCGGACGACCAATGCGAGTTTTGACCCCTTTTTCGACTTTTTACCTAAGTGTTGACGAGTTTTGCAAACTGGGCGATAACTCGGTCTCCGTATGTCGGATTCGAGTCCGTAAGATCTAACGCGTGTCAATTACCTACGCGGTGCTATGTGTGTGTTTGCGTGTCATTCAAACGGCCGATGCGGGTTTTGACCTGTTTTTCGTCTTTTTGCCTAAGTGTTGGCGAGTTTTGCAAACTAGGCGATAACTCAGTCTCTGTATGTCGGAATCGAGTCCCGTAAGTTCTAATGCATGTCTATTACCTACGCGGTTCTATGTTTGTGTTTGCATGTCATTCAGACAGCCGATGCGAGTTTTAACCTCTTTTTTGGCTTTTTGCCCAAGTGTTGGCGAGTTTTGCAAACTGGGCAATAACCCGGTCTCCGTATGTCAGAATCGAGTCCCGTAAGTTCTAACGCGTGTCTATTACCTGCACGGTGCTATATGTGTGTATTCGTGTCATCATTGGACGGCGGAGATCTGGTTTTGACCTCTTTTTGGCTTTTTGCCCAAGTGTTGGCGAGTTTTGCAAACTCCGCGATAACTTCGATCCGTATGTCGGAATCGAGTCCGTAAGTTCTAACGCGTGTCTATTACCTACGCGGTGCTATTAGTGTGTGTTTGCGTGTCATTCGGACTCACCGGCGCGAAGTTTTGACCCTTTTTCGAATTTTTGCCTAAGTGTTGGCGAGTTTTGCAAATGGCGATAACTCAATCTCCGTATGTCGGAATCGAGTCCGTAAGTTCTAATGCATGTCTATTACCTCACGCGGTGTTATGTGTGTGTTTGCGTGTCATTCGAGCTACCGGCGCTGGTTTTGACTTTCTTTTTCGTCTTTTTTGCCTAATTGTTGGCGAGTTTTGCAAACCAGGCGATAACTTTCGATCTCCGTATGTCGAATCGAGTCCCGTAAGTTCTTACGTGTGTCAATTACCTACGCGGTGCTATGTGTGTGTTTGCGTGTCATTCGGACGGCCGATGCGGGTTTTGACCTATTTTTCGTCTTTTTGCCTAAGTGTTGACAAGTTTTGCAAACTGGGCGATAAATAAGTCTCCGTATGTCGGAATCGAGTCCCGTAAGTTCTAATACATGACTATTACCTACGCGGTGTTATGTGTGTGTTTAAGTGTCATTCAGACGACCGATGCGGGTTTTGACCTATTTTTCGTGTTTTTGCCTAAGTGTTGGCGAGTTTTGCAAACTAGGCGATAACTCGGTCTCTGTATGTCGGAATCGAGTCCCGTAAGTTCTAACGCGTGTCTATTACCTACGCGATGCTATTAGTGTGTTTACGTGTCATTCGGACTACCGATCACGGTTTTGACCTATTTTTCGTCTTTTTGCCTAAGTGTTGACAAGTTTTGCAAACTGGGCGATAAATAAGTCTCCGTATGTCGGAATCGAGTCCCGTAAGTTCTAATACATGACTATTACCTACGCGGTGTTATGTGTGTGTTTAAGTGTCATTGGACGACCGTCGCGGGTTTTGACCTATTTTTCGTGTTTTTGCCTAAGTGTTGGCGAGTTTTGCAAACTAGGCGATAACTCGGTCTCTGTATGTCGGATCGAGTCCCGTAAGTTCTAATGCGTGTCTATTACCTACGCGGTTCTATGTGTGTGTTTGCATGTCATTCGGACGGCCGATGCGAGTTTTGACCTCTTTTTTTTTTTTTTGCCTAAGTGTTGGCGAGTTTTGCAACCGGGCAATAACTTTCGATCTCCGATGTCGAATCGAGTCCCGTAAGTTCTAACGCGTGTCTATTACCTGCACGGTGCTATATCTGTGTATTCGTGTCATTCGGACGGCAGATGCGGGTTTTGACCTCTTTTTCGGCTTTTTGCACAAGTGTTGGCGAGTTTTGCAAACTCCGCGATAACTCGGTCTTCGTATGTCGGAATCGAGTCCCGTAAGTTCTAACGCGTGTCTATTACTTACGCGGTGCTATTAGTGTGTTTGCGTGTCATTCGGACTACCGATGCGAGTTTTGACCCCTTTTTCGACTTTTTGCCTAAGTGTTGGCGAGTTTTGCAAACTGGGCGATAACTCAGTCTCCGTATGTCGGAATCGAGTCCCGTAAGTTCTAATGCATGTCTATTACCTACGCGGTGTTATGTGTGTGTTTGCGTGTCATTCGAACGGCCGATGCGGGTTTTGACCTATTTTTCGTCTTTTTGCCTAATTGTTGGCGAGTTTTGCAAACTGGGCGATAACTCAGTCTCCGTATGTCGGAATCGAGTCCCGTAAGTTCTTACGCGTGTCAATTACCTACGCGGTGCTATGTGTGTGTTTGCGTGTCATTCGGACGGCCGATGCGGGTTTTGACCTATTTTTCGTCTTTTTGCCTAAGTGTTGGCAAGTTTTGCAAACTGGGCGATAAATCAGTCTCCGTATGTCGGAATCGAATCCCAAAAGGTCTAATACATGGCTATTACCTACGCGGTGTTATGTGTGTGTTTACGTGTCCTTCAGACGACCGATGCGGGTTTTGACCTCTTTTTCGTCTTTTTGCCTAAGTGTTGGCGAGATTTGCAAACTAGGCGATAAGTCGGTCTATGTACGTCGGAATCGAGTCCCGTAAGTTCTAATGCGTCTCTATTACCTAGGCGGTTCTATGTGTGTTTGCAAGTCATTCGGACGGCCGGTGCGAGTTTTGACCTCTTTTTCGGCTTTTTTGCACAAGTGTTGGCGAGTTTTGCAAACTGGGCAATAACTTCGGTCTCCAGATGTCGAATCGAGTCCCGTAAGTTCTAACGCTGCGTGTCTATTACCTCGTGACGGTGCTATATGTGTGTATTCGTGTCATTCGGACGGCAGATGCGGGTTTTGACCTCTTTTTCGGCTTTTTGCCCAAGTGTTGGCGAGTTTTGCAAACTCCGCGATAACTCGGTCTCCGTATGTCGGAATCGAGTCCCGTAAGTTCTAACGCATGCGTGTCTCATTACCTACGCGGTGTATTAGTGTGTGTTTGCGTGTCATTACGACTCACCGTCGCGAGTTTTGACCCCTTTTTCGACTTTTTGCCTAAGTGTTGGCAAGTTTTGCAAACTGGGCGATACTTCGATCTCCGTATATGTCGGAATCGAGTCCGTAAGTTCTAATGCATGTCTATTACCTACGCGGTGTTATGTGTGTGTTTGCGTGTCATTCGAGCGGCCGATGCGGGTTTTGACTGCTTTTTCGTCGTTTTTTTGCCTAATTGTTGGCGAGTTTTGCAAAGCGGGCGATAAATCGATCTCCGTATGTCGGAATCGAGTCCCGTAGTTCTTCTTAACGTGTCAATTACCTCACGCGGTGCTATGTGTGTGTTTGCGTGTCATTCGGACGGACGATGCGGGTTTTGACCTATTTTTCGTCTTTTTGCTAAGTGTTGACAAGTTTTGCAAAACCGGGCGATAAATAAGTCTCCGTATGTCGGAATCGAGTCCCGTAAGTTCTAATACATGACTATTACCTACGCGGTGTTATGTGTGTGTTTAAGTGTCATTCAGACGACCGATGCGGGTTTTGACCTATTTTTCGTGTTTTTGCCTAAGTGTTGGCGAGTTTTGCAAACTAGGCGATAACTCGGTCTCTGTATGTCGGAATCGAGTTCCGTAAGTTCTTACGTGTGTCAATTACCTACGCGGTGCTATGTGTGTGTTTGCGTGTCATTCGGACGGCCGATGCGGGTTTTGACCTATTTTTCGTCTTTTTGCCTAAGTGTTGACAAGTTTTGCAAACTGGGCGATAAATAAGTCTCCGTATGTCGGAATCGAGTCCCGTAAGTTCTAATACATGACTATTACCTACGCGGTGTTATGTGTGTGTTTAAGTGTCATTCAGACGACCGATGCGGGTTTTGACCTATTTTTCGTGTTTTTGCCTAAGTGTTGGCGAGTTTTGCAAACTAGGCGATAACTCGGTCTCTGTATGTCGGATCGAGTCCCGTAAGTTCTAATGCGTGTCTATTACCTACGCGGTTCTATGTGTGTGTTTGCATGTCATTCGGACGGCCGATGCGAGTTTTGACCTCTTTTTCGGCTTTTTGCCTAAGTGTTGGCGAGTTTTGCAAACTGGCAATAACTCGATCTCCGTATGTCAGAATCGAGTCCGTAAGTTCTAACGCGTGTCTATTACCTGCACGGTGCTATATGTGTGTATTCGTGTCATTCGGACAGCGGAGATGCGGGTTTTGACCTCTTTTTGGCTTTTTTGCACAAGTGTTGGCGAGTTTTGCAAACTCCGCGATAACTCGGTCTTCGTATGTCTGGAATCGAGTCCGTAAGTTCTAACGCGTGTCTATTACCTACGCGGTGCTATTAGTGTGTTTGCGTGTCATTCGGACTACCGATGCGAGTTTTGACCCCTTTTTCGACTTTTTGCCTAAGTGTTGGCGAGTTTTGCAAACTGGGCGATAACTCGGTCTCCGTATGTCGGAATCGAGTCCCGTAAGTTCTAATGCATGTCTATTACCTACGCGGTGTTATGTGTGTGTTGCGCGTGTCATTCGAACTACCGATGCGGGTTTTGACCTATTTTTCGCTTTTTTTGCCTAATTGTTGGCGAGTTTTGCAAGCGGGCGATAAATCGATCTCCAAATGTCGGAATCGAGTCCCGTAAGTTCTTACGTGTGTCAATTACCTACGCGGTGCTATGTGTGTGTTTGCGTGTCATTCGGACGGCCGATGCGGGTTTTGACCTATTTTTCGTCTTTTTGCCTAAGTGTTGGCAAGTTTTGCAAACTGGGCGATAAATCAGTCTCCGTATGTCGGAATCGAATCCCAAAAGGTCTAATACATGGCTATTACCTACGCGGTGTTATGTGTGTGTTTACGTGTCCTTCAGACGACCGATGCGGGTTTTGACCTCTTTTTCGTCTTTTTGCCTAAGTGTTGGCGAGATTTGCAAACTAGGCGATAAGTCGGTCTATGTACGTCGGAATCGAGTCCCGTAAGTTCTAATGCGTCTCTATTACCTAGGCGGTTCTATGTGTGTTTGCAAGTCATTCGGACGGCCGGTGCGAGTTTTGACCACTTTTTCGGCTTTTTGCCTAAGTGTTGGCGAGTTTTGCAAACTGGGCAATAACTCGGTCTCCGTATGTCAGAATCGAGTCCCGTAAGTTCTAACGCGTGTGTCTATTACCCGTGACGGTGCTATATATGTGTATTATTCGTGTCATTCGGACGGCAGATCACGGGTTTTGACCTCTTTTTTGGCTTTTTGCCCAAGTGTTGGCGAGTTTTGCAAACTCCGCGATAACTCGGTCTCCGTATGTCGGAATCGAGTTCCGTAAGTTCTAACGCGTGTCTATTACCTACGCGGTGCTATTAGTGTGTTTGCGTGTCATTCGGACTACCGATGCAAGTTTTGACCCCTTTTTCGACTTTTTGCCTAAGTGTTGGCGAGTTTTGCAAACTGGGCGATAACTCAGTCTCCGTATGTCGGAATCGAGTCCCGTAAGTTCTAATGCATGTCTATTACCTACGCGGTGTTATGTGTGTGTTTGCGTGTCATTCGAACGGCCGATGCGGGTTTTGACCTCTTTTTCGTCTTTTTGCCTAATTGTTGGCGAGTTTTGCAAACTGGGCGATAAATCAGTCTCCGTATGTCGGAATCGAGTCCCGTAAGTTCTTACGTGTGTCAATTACCTACGCGGTGCTATGTGTGTGTTTGCGTGTCATTCGGACGGCCGATGCGGGTTTTGACCTATTTTTCGTCTTTTTGCCTAAGTGTTGACAAGTTTTGCAAACTGGGCGATAAAGAAGTCTCCGTATGTCGGAATCGAGTCCCGTAAGTTCTAATACATGACTATTACCTTCGCGGTGTTATGTGTGTGTTTAAGTGTCATTCAGACGACCGATGCGGGTTTTGACCTATTTTTCGTGTTTTTGCCTAAGTGTTGGCGAGTTTTGCAAACTAGGCGATAACTCGGTCTCTGTATGTCGGAATCGAGTCCCGTAAGTTCTAATGCGTGTCTATTACCTACGCGGTTCTATGTGTGTGTTTGCATGTCATTCGGACGGCCGATGCGAGTTTTGACCTCTTTTTCGGCTTTTTGCCTAAGTGTTGGCGAGTTTTGCAAACTGGGCAATAACTCGGTCTCCGTATGTCAGAATCGAGTCCCGTAAGTTCTAACGCGTGTCTATTACCTGCGCGGTGCTATATCTGTGTTTTCGTGTCATTCGGACGGCAGATGCGGGTTTTGACCTCTTTTTCGGCTTTTTGCCCAAGTGTTGGCGAGTTTTGCAAACTCCGCGATAACTCGGTCTCCGTATGTCGGAATCGAGTCCCGTAAGTTCTAATGCGTGTCTATTACCTACGCGGTTCTATGTGTGTGTTTGCATGTCATTCGGACGACCCGTCGAAGTTTTGACCTCTTTTTCGACTTTTTGCCTAAGTGTTGGCGAGTTTTTGTAAGCTGGGCAATAACTCGGTCTCCGTATGTCGAATCGAGTCCGTAAGTTCTAACGCATGTCTATTACCCCTGACGGTGCTATATGTGTGTATCGTGTCATTCGGAGGGCGATGGATGGGTTTTGACTCTTTTTTGGCTTTTTGCCAAGTGTTGGCATGAGTTTTGCAAACTCCGCGATAACTTTCGGTCTCCGTATGTGGAATCGAGTCCCGTAAGTTCTAACGTGTTCATTACCTCACGCGGTGCTATTAGTGTGTTTGCGTGTCATTCGGACTACCGATGCGAGTTTTGACCCCTTTTTCGACTTTTTGCCTAAGTGTTGGCGAGTTTTGCAAACTGGGCGATAACTCAGTCTCCGTATGTCGAAATCGAGTCCCGTAAGTTCTAATGCATGTCTATTACCTACGCGGTGTTATGTGTGTGTTTGCGTGTCATTCGAACGGCCGATGCGGGTTTTGACCTGTTTTTCGTCTTTTTGCCTAATTGTTGGCGAGTTTTGCAAACTGGGCGATAAATCAGTCTCCGTATGTCGGAATCGAGTCCCGTAAGTTCTTACGTGTGTCAATTACCTACGCGGTGCTATGTGTGTGTTTGCGTGTCATTCGGACGGCCGATGCGGGTTTTGACCTATTTTTCGTCTTTTTGCCTAAGTGTTGACAAGTTTTGCAAACTGGGCGATAAATAATTCTCCGTATATCGGAATCGAGTCCCGTAAGTTGTAATACATGACTATTACCTACGCGGTGTTATGTGTGTGTTTAAGTGTCATTCAGACGACCGATGCGGGTTTTGATCTATTTTTCGTGTTTTTGCCTAAGTGTTGGCGAGTTTTGCAAACCAGGCGATAACTCGGTCTCTGTATGTCGGAATCGAGTCCCGTAAGTTCTAATGCGTGTCTATTACCTACGCGGTTCTATGTGTGTGTTTGCATGTCATTCGGACGACCGATGCGAGTTTTGACCTCTTTTTCGGCTTTTTGCCTAAGTGTTGGCGAGTTTTGCAAACTGGGCAATAACTCGGTCTCCGTATGTCAGAATCGAGTCCCGTAAGTTCTAACGCGTGTCTATTACCTGCACGGTGCTATATGTGTGTATTCGTGTCATTCGGACGGCAGATGCGGGTTTTGACCTCTTTTTCGGCTTTTTGCACAAGTGTTGGCGAGTTTTGCAAACTCCGCGATAACTCGGTCTCCGTATGTCGGAATCGAGTCCCGTAAGTTCTAACGCGTGTCTATTACCTGCACGGTGCTATATCTGTGTATTCGTGTCATTGGATGCACGATGTGGGTTTTGACCTCTTTTTCGGCTTTTTGCCCAAGTGTTGGCGAGTTTTGCAAACTCCGCGATAACTTGGTCTCCGTATGTCGGAATCGAGTCCCGTAAGTTCTAACGCGTGTCTATTACCTACGCGGTGCTATTAGTGTGTTTGCGTGTCATTCTGACTACCGATGCGAGTTTTGACCCCTTTTTCGACTTTTTGCCTAAGTATTGGCGAGTTTTGCAAACTGGGCGATAACTCAGTCTCCGTATGTCAGAATCGAGTCCCGTAAGTTCTAATGCATGTCTATTACCTACGCGGTGTTATGTGTGTGTTTGCGTGTCATTCGAACGGCCGATGCGGGTTTTGACCTATTTTTCGTCTTTTTGCCTAATTGTTGGCGAGTTTTGCAAACTGGGCGATAACTCAGTCTCCGTATGTCGGAATCGAGTCCCGTAAGTTCTTACGTGTGTCAATTACCTACGCGGTGCTATGTGTGTGTTTGCGTGTCATTCGGACGGCCGATGCGGGTTTTGACCTATTTTTCGTCTTTTTGCCTAAGTGTTGGCAAGTTTTGCAAACTGGGCGATAAATCAGTCTCCGTATGTCGGAATCGAATCCCATAAGTTCTAATACATGACTATTACCTACGCGGTGTTATGTGTGTGTTTACGTGTCCTTCAGACGACCGATGCGGGTTTTGACCTCTTTTTCGTCTTTTTACCTAAGTGTTGGCGAGATTTGTAAACTAGGCGATAAGTCGGTCTATGTATGTCGGAATCGAGTCCCGTAAGTTCTAATGCGTGTCTATTACCTAGGCGGTTCTATGTGTGTGTTTGCATGTCATTCGGACGGCCGGTGCGAGTTTTGACCTCTTTTTCGGCTTTTTGCCTAAGTGTTGGCGAGTTTTGCAAACTGGGCAATAACTCGGTCTCCGTATGTCAGAATCGAGTCCCGTAAGTTCTAATGCATGTCTATTACCGCACGGTGCTATATGTGTGTATTCGTGTCATTCGGACGGCAGATGCGGGTTTTGACCTCTTTTTTTGGCTTTTTTGCCCAAGTGTTGATGAGTTTTGCAAACTCCGCGATAACTCGGTCTCCGTATGTCGGAATCGAGTCCCGTAAGTTCTAATGCGTGTCTATTACCTACGCGGTTCTATGTTTGTGTTTGCATGTTATTCGGACAGCCGATGCGAGTTTTGACCTCTTTTTCGGCTTTTTGCCTAAGTGTTGGCGAGTTTTGCAAACTGGGCAATAACTCGGTCTCCGTATGTCAGAATCGAGTCCCGTAAGTTCTAGCGTGTCTATTACCCTGCGGTGCTATATGTGTGTATTCGTGTCATTCGGACGGCAGATGCGGGTTTTGACCTCTTTTTCGGCTTTTTGCCCAAGTGTTGGCGAGTTTTGCAAACTCCGCGATAACTCGGTCTCCGTATGTCGGAATCGAGTCCCGTAAGTTCTAATGCGTGTTTATTACCTACGCGGTTCTATGTGTGTGTTTGCATGTCATTCGGACGGCCGATGCGAGTTTTGACCTCTTTTTCGGCTTTTTGTCTAAGTGTTGGTGAGTTTTGCAGACTGGGCAATAACTCGGTCTTCGAATGTTAGAATCGAGTCCCGTAAGTTCTAACGCATGTCTATTACCTGCACGGTGCTATATGTGTGTATTCGTGTCATTCGGACGGCAGATGCGGGTTTTGACCTCTTTTTCGGCTTTTTGCCCAAGTGTTGGCGAGTTTTGCAAACTCCGCGATAACTCGGTCTCCGTATGTCGGAATCGAGTCCCGTAAATTCTAACGCGTGTCTATTACCTACGCGGTGCTATTAGTGTGTTTGCGTGTCATTCGGACTACCGATGCGAGTTTTGACCCCTTTTTTGACTTTTTGCCTAAGTGTTGGCGAGTTTTGCAAACTGGGCGATAACTTCGATCTCGTATGTCGGAATCGAGTCCCGTAAGTTCTAATGCATGTCTATTACCTACGCGGTGTTATGTGTGTGTTTGCGTGTCATTCGAACGGCCGATGCGGGTTTTGACCTGTTTTTCGTCTTTTTGCCTAATTGTTGGCGAGTTTTGCAAACTGGGCGATAACTCAGTCTCCGTATGTCGGAATCGAGTCCCGTAAGTTCTTACGTGTGTCAATTACCTCACACGCGGTGCTATGTGTGTGTGTTTGCGTGTCATTCGGATTGGCCGATGCACGGTTTTGACCTATTTTTTCGTCTTTTTGCCTAAGTGTTGACAAGTTTTGCAAACTGGGCGATAAATCAGTCTCCGTATGTCGGAATCGAGTCCCGTAAGTTCTAATACATGACTATTACCTCGCCGTGCTATATGTGTGTTTGCGTGTCATTCGGACGGCCGATGCGGGTTTTGAACTAATTTTTCGTCTTTTTGCCTAAGTGTTGGCGAGTTTTACAAACGGGGCGATAACCTCGGTCTCCGTATGTCGAATCGAGTCCCGTAAGTTCTAACGCGTGTCTATTACCTACGCGGTGCTATGTGTGTGTTTGTGTGTCATTCGAACGGCCGATGCTGGTTTTGACCTCTTTTTCGACTTTTTGCCTAAGTGTTGGCAAGTTTTGCAAACTCCGCGATAACTCGGTCTCCGTATGTCAGAATCGAGTCCCGTAAGTTCTAATGCGTGTCTATTACCTACGCGATGCTATTAGTGTGTTTACGTGTCATTCGGATTACCGATGCGAGTTTTGACCCCTTTTTCGACTTTTTGCCTAAGTGTTGACGAGTTTTTCAAACTAGGTGATAAATCAGTCTCCGTACGTCAGAATTGAGTCCCGTAAGTTCTAAGGCGTGTCTATTACCTACACGGTGCAATATGTGTGTTTGCGTGTCATTCGGACGGCAGATGCGGGTTTTGACCTCTTTTTTGGCTTTTTGCCTAAGTGTTGGCGAGTTTTACAAACTGGACGATAACTCAGTCTCCGTATGTCGGAATCGAGTCCCGTAAGTTCTTACGTGTGTCAATTACCTACGCGGTGCTATGTGTGTGTTTGCGTGTCATTGGATGACCGATCGCGGGTTTTGACCTATTTTTTCGTCTTTTTGCCTAAGTGTTGGCAAGTTTTGCAAACTGGGCGATAAATCAATCTCCGTATGTCGGAATCGAGTCCCGTATGTTCTAATACATGACTATTACCTACGCGGTGTTATGTGTGTGTTTACGTGTCATTTAGGACGAGCGAACGACGCGGTTTTGACTGTTTTTGGCTTTTTTTGCCTAAGTGTTGGCGAGTTTTGCAAACCGGGCAATAACTTCGATCTCCGTGATGTCGAATCGAGTCCCGTAAGTTCTAACGCGTGTCTATTACCCGCGGTGCTATGCTATATGTGTGTATTCGTAATTCGGACGGCAGATGCGGGTTTTGACCTCTTTTTTGGCTTTTTGCCCAAGTGTTGGCGAGTTTTGCAAACTCCGCGATAACTCGGTCTCCGTATGTCGGAATCGAGTCCCGTAAGTTCTAACGCGTGTCTATTACCTACGCGGTGCTATTAATGTGTTTGCGTGTCCTTCGGACTACCGATGCGAGTTTTGACCCCTTTTTCGACTTTTTACCCAAGTGTTGGCGAGTTTTGCAAACTGGGCAATAACTCGGTCTCCGTATGTCAGAATCGAGTCCCGTAAGTTCTAACGCGTGTCTATTACCTGCACGGTGCTATATCTGTGTATTCGTGTCATTCGGACGGCAGATGCGGGTTTTGACCTCTTTTTCGTCTTTTTGCCTAAGTGTTGGCGAGTTTTGCAAACTGGGCGATAACTTTCGATTCGTATGTCGGAATCGAGTCCGTAAGTTCTAATGCATACTATTACCTACGCGGTGTATGTGTGTGTGTTTGCGTGTCATTCGAGCTACCGATGCTGGGTTTTGACCTCTTTTTCCGCTTATTTGCCTAAGTATTGGCGTGTTTTGCAAATTAAGCGATAACTTCGGTCTCCGTATGTCGGAATCGAGTCCCGTAAGTTCTAATGCGTGTCTATTACACGCACGGTGCTATATCGTGTATTCGTGTAATTCATTGGACGGCGCAGATGCGGGTTTTGACCTCTTTTTGGCTTTTTACCTAAGTGTTGGCGAGTTTTGCAAACCTGGCGATAACTTTCGATCTCCGTATGTCGGAATCGAGTCCGTAAGTTCTAATGCATGTCTATTACCTACGCGGTGTTATTATGTATGTGTTTGCGTGTCATTCGAATTCACCGATCGCGGGTTTTGACTTTTTTTTCGTCTTTTTGCCTAATTGTTGGCGAGTTTTGCAAAGCTGGCGATAACTCGATCTCCGTATGTCGGAATCGAGTCCCGTAAGTTCTTACGTGTGTCAATTACCTCACGCGCGGTGCTATGTGTGTGTTTGCGTGTCATTCGGACGGCCGATGCGGGTTTTGACCTATTTTTCGTCTTTTTGCCTAAGTGTTGACAAGTTTTGCAAACTGGGCGATAAATCAGTCTCCGTATGTCGGAATCGAGTCCCGTAAGTTCTAATACATGACTATTACCTACGCGGTGCTATATGTGTGTTTGCGTGTCATTCGGACGGCCGATGCGGGTTTTGACCTATTTTTCGTCTTTTTGCCTAAGTGTTGGCGAGTTTTACAAACTGGGCGATAACTCGGTCTCCGTATGTCAGAATCGAGTCCCGTAAGTTCTAACGCGTGTCTATTACCTACGCGGTGCTATGTGTGTGTTTGTGTGTCATTCGAACGGCCGATGCTGGTTTTGACCTCTTTTTCGACTTTTTGCCTAAGTGTTGGCAAGTTTTGCAAACTCCGCGATAACCTCGGTCTCCGTATGTCGAATCGAGTCCCGTAAGTTCTAAGGCGTGTCTATTACCACGCGATGCTATTAGTGTGTTTACGTGTCATTCGGATTCTGGCGTCGAGTTTTGACCCCTTTTTCGACTTTTTGCCTAAGTGTTGACGAGTTTTTCAAACTAGGTGATAAATCAGTCTCCGTACGTCAGAATTGAGTCCCGTAAGTTCTAAGGCGTGTCTATTACCTACACGGTGCAATATGTGTGTTTGCGTGTCATTCGGACGGCAGATGCGGGTTTTGACCTCTTTTTTGGCTTTTTGCCTAAGTGTTGGCGAGTTTTACAAACTGGACGATAACTCAGTCTCCGTATGTCGAAATCGAGTCCCGTAAGTTCTTACGTGTGTCAATTACCTACGCGGTGCTATGTGTGTGTTTGCGTGTCATTCGGACGGCCGATGCGGGTTTTGACCTATTTTTCGTCTTTTTGCCTAAGTGTTGGCAAGTTTTGCAAACTGGGCGATAAATCAATCTCCGTATGTCGGAATCGAGTCCCGTATGTTCTAATACATGACTATTACCTACGCGGTGTTATGTGTGTGTTTACGTGTCATTTAGACGAACGATGCGGGTTTTGACCTGTTTTTTGGCTTTTTGCCTAAGTGTTGGCGAGTTTTGCAAACTGGGCAATAACTCGATCTCCGTATGTCAGAATCGAGTCCCGTAAGTTCTAACGCGTGTCTATTACCTGCACGGTGCTATATCTGTGTATTCGTGTAATTCGGACGGCAGATGCGGGTTTTGACCTCTTTTTTGGCTTTTTGCCCAAGTGTTGGCGAGTTTTGCAAACTCCGCGATAACTCGGTCTCCGTATGTCGGAATCGAGTCCCGTAAGTTCTAACGCGTGTCTATTACCTACGCGGTGCTATTAATGTGTTTGCGTGTCCTTCGGACTACCGATGCGAGTTTTGACCCCTTTTTCGACTTTTTACCCAAGTGTTGGCGAGTTTTGCAAACTGGGCAATAACTCGGTCTCCGTATGTCAGAATCGAGTCCCGTAAGTTCTAACGCGTGTCTATTACTGCACGGTGCTATATCTGTGTATTCGTGTCATTGGATGGCAGGATCTGGGTTTTGACCCCTTTTTCGACTTTTTGCCTAAGTGTTGGCGAGTTTTGCAAACTCCGCGATAACTCGGTCTCCGTATGTTGGAATCTAGTCCCGTAAGTTCTAACGCGTGTCTATTACCTACGCGGTGCTATTAGTGTGTTTGCGTGTCATTCGGACTACCGATTCGAGTTTTGACCCCTTTTTCGTCTTTTTGCCTAAGTGTTGGCAAGTTTTGCAAACTGGGCGAAAAATCAGTCTCCGTATGTCGGAATCGAGTCCCGTAAGTTCTAATACATGACTATTACCTACGCGGTGTTATGTGTGTGTTTACGTGTCATTCAGACGACCGATGCGGGTTTTGACCTGTTTTTCGTCTTTTTAACTAAGGGTTGGCGAGTTTTGCAAACTAGGCGATAACTCGGTCTCTGTATGTCGGAATCGAGTCCCGTAAGTTCTAATGCGTGTCTATTACCTACGCGGTTCTATGTGTGTGTTTGCATGTCATTCGGACGGCCGATGCGAGTTTTGACCTCTTTTTCGGCTTTTTGCCTAAGTGTTGGCGAGTTTTGCAAACTGTGCGATAACTCAGTCTTCGTATGTCGGAATCGAGTCCCGTAAGTTCTAACGCGTGTCTATTACCTACGCGCTGCTATGTGTGTGTTTGCGTGTCATTCGGACGGCCGATGCGAGTTTTGACCTCTTTTTCGGCTTTTTGCCTAAGTGTTGGCGAGTTTTGCAAACTGGGCAATAACTCGGTCTCCGTATGTCAGAATCGAGTCCCGTAAGTTCAAACGCGTGTCTATTACCTGCACGGTGCTATATGTGTGTATTCGTGTCAATCGGATGACAGATGCGGGTTTTGACCTCTTTTTCGGCTTTTTGCCCAAGTGTTGGCGAGTTTTGCAAACTCTGCGATAACTCGGTCTCCGTATGTCGGAATCGAGTCCCGTAAGTTGTAACGCGTGTCTATTACCTACGCGGTGCTATTAGTGTGTTTGCGTGTCATTCGGACTACCGACGCGAGTTTTGACCCCTTTTTCGACTTTTTTGCCTAAGTGTTGGCGAGTTTTACAACCGGGCAATAACTCGATCTCATTATGGCGGAATCGAGTCCCGTAAGTTCTAATGCATGTCTATTACCCACGCGGTGTTATGTGTGTGTTTGCGTGTCATTGACGGACCGATGCGTCACGAGTTTTGACCTCTTTTTCGCTTTTTGCCTAAGTGTTGGCGAGTTTTTTAAACCTGGCAATAACTTCGATCTCCGTATGTCGAGAATCGAGTCCGTAAGTTCTAACGCGTGTCTATTACCCTGCCGTGGTTAATGTGTGTATTCGTGTCATTCGGACGGCAGATGCAGGTTTTGACCCCTTTTTCGACTTTTTGCCTAAGTGTTGGCAAGTTTTGCAAACTGGGCGATAAATCAGTCTCCGTATGTCGGAATCGAGTCCCGTAAGTTCTAATACATGACTATTACCTACGCGGTGTTATGTGTGTGTTTACGTGTCATTCAGACGACCGATGCGGGTTTTGACCTATTTTTCGTCTTTTTGCCTAAGTGTTGGCGAGTTTTGCAAACTAGGCGATAACTCGGTCTCTGTATGTCGGAATCGAGTCCCGTAAGTTCTAATGCGTGTCTATTACCTACGCGGTTCTATGTGTGTGTTTGCATGTCATTCGGACGACCGATGCGAGTTTTGACCTCTTTTTCGGCTTCTTGCCTAAGTGTTGGCGAGTTTTGCAAACCGAGCGATAACTCAGTCTTCGTATGTCGGAATCGAGTCCCGTAAGTTCTAACGTGTGTCTATTACCTACGCGCTACTATGTGTGTGTTTGCGTGTCATTCGGACGGCCGATACGAGTTTTGACCTCTTTTTCGGCTTTTTGCCTAAGTGTTGGCGAGTTTTGCAAACTGGACAATAACTCGGTCTCCGTATGTCAGAATCGAGTCCCGTAAGGTCAAACGCGTGGTTATTACCTGCACGGTGCTATATGTGTGTATTCGTGTCAATCGGACGACAGATGAGGGTTTTGACCTCTTTTTCGGCTTTTTGCCCAAGTGTTGGTGAGTTTTGCAAACACCGCGATAACTCGGTCTCCGTATGTCGGAATCGAGTCCCGTAAGTTATAACGCGTGTCTATTACCTACGCGGTGCTATTAGTGTGTTTACGTGTCATTCGGACTAACGATGCGAGTTTTGACCCCTTTTTTGACTTTTTGCCTTAGTGTTGACGAGTTTTGCAAACTGGGCAATAACTCAGTCTCATTATGTCGGAATCGAGTCTCGTAAGTTCTAATGCATGTCTATTACCTACGCGGTGTTATGTGTGTGTTTACGTGTCATTCGGACAATCTATGCAATTTTGACCTCTTTTTCGGCTTTTTGCCTAAGTGTTGGCGAGTTTTGCAAACTGGGCAATAACTCGGTCTCCGTATGTCAGAATCGAGTCCCGTAAGTTCTAACGCGTGTCTATTACCTGCACGGTGCTATATGTGTGTATTCGTGTCATTCGACTGGCGGAGATCTTTGGTTTTGACCTCTTTTTCGGCTTTTTGCCCAAGTGTTGGCGAGTTTTGCAAACTCCGCGATAGCTCGGTCTCCGTATGTCAGAATCGAGTCTCATAAGTTCTAACGCGTGTCTCTTACCTACGCGGTGCTATTAGTGTGTTTGCGTGTCATTCAGACGACCGATGCGAGTTTTGACCCCTTTTTCGACTTTTTGCCTAAGTGTTGACGAGTTTTGCAAACTGGGCGATAACTCAGTCTCCGTATGTCGGATTCGAGTCCCGTAAGTTCTAACGCGTGCCTATTACCTACGCGGTGCTATGTGTGTGTTTGCGTGTCATTCAAACGACCAATGCGGGTTTTGACCTGTTTTTCGTCTTTTTGCCTAAGTGTTGGCGAGTTTTGCAAACTAGGCGATAACTCGGTCTCTGTATGTCGGAATCGAGTCCCGTAAGTTCTAATACGTGTCTATTACCTACGCGGTTCTATGTTTGTGTTTGCATGTCATTCAGACAGCCGATGCGAGTTTTAACCTCTTTTTTGGCTTTTTGCCCAAGTGTTGGCGAGTTTTGCAAACTGGGCAATAACTCGGTCTCCGTATGTCAGAATCGAGTCCCGTAAGTTCTAACGCGTGTCTATTACCTACGCGGTGGTATTAGTGTGTTTGCGTGTCATTCGGACTACCGATGCTGGTTTTGACCTCTTTTTCGGCTTTTTGCCCAAGTGTTGGCGAGTTTTGCAAACTCCGCGATAGCTCGGTCTCCGTATGTCAGAATCGAGTCTCATAAGTTCTAACGCGTGTCTCTTACCTACGCGGTGCTATTAGTGTGTTTGCGTGTCATTCGGACGACCGATGCGAGTTTTGACCCCTTTTTCGACTTTTTGCCTAAGTGTTGACGAGTTTTGCAAACTGGGCGATAACTCAGTCTCCGTATGTCGGATTCGAGTCCCGTAAGTTCTAACGCGTGCCTTTACCTACCTCACGCGGTGCTATGTGTGTTTTGCGTGTCATTCAAAACGACCAATGCGGGTTTTGACACATTTTTTTCGTCTTTTTTGCCTAAGTGTTGGCGAGTTTTACAAACTAGGCGATAACTTTCGTCTCTCTGTATGCCGGAATCGAGTCCCGTAAGTTCTAATGCGTGTCTATTACCTCACACGCGGTTCTATGTTTGTGTTTGCATGTCATTTGAGAAACCGATCGCGAGTTTTAACCTCTTTTTTGGCTTTTTTGCCCAAGTGTTGGCGAGTTTTGCAACCTGGCGATAACTTTCGATCTCCGTGTATGTCGAATCGAGTCCGTAAGTTCTAATGCGTGTCTATTACCCGCGGTGCTATGTGTGTATTCGTGTCATTCGGACGGCAGATGCGGGTTTTGACCTCTTTTTCGGCTTTTTGCCCAAGTGTTGGCGAGTTTTGTAAACTCCGCGATAACTCGGTCTCCGTATGTCGGAATCGAGTCCCGTAAGTTCTAACGCGTGTCTATTACCTACGCGGTGGTATTAGTGTGTTTGCGTGTCATTCGGACTACCGATGCGAGTTTTGACCCCTTTTTCGAATTTTTGCCTAAGTGTTGGCGAGTTTTGCAAACTGGGCGATAACTCAATCTCCGTATGTCGGAATCGAGTCCAGTAAGTTCTAATGCATGTCTATTACCTACGCGGTGTTATGTGTGTGTTTGCGTGTCATTCGAACGGCCGATGCGGGTTTTGACCTGTTTTTCGTCTTTTTGCCTAATTGTTGGCGAGTTTTGCAAACCAGCGATAACTCGATCTCCGTGATGCCGAATCGAGTCCCGTAAGTTCTAACGCTGTGTGTCAATTACCTACAGCGGTGCTATGTGTGTTTGCGTGTCATTCGGACGACCGATGCGTGTTTTGACCTATTTTTCGTCTTTTTGCCTAAGTGTTGGCGAGTTTTGCAAACTGGGCAATAACTCGGTCTCCGTATGTCAGAATCGAGTCCCGTAAGTTCTAACGCGTGTCTATTACCTGCACGGTGCTATATGTGTGTATTCGTGTCATTCGGACGACAGATGCGGGTTTTGACCTCTTTTTCGGCTTTTTGCCCAAGTGTTGGCGAGTTTTGCAAACACCGCGATAACTCGGTCTCCGTATGTCGGAATCGAGTCCCGTAAGTTATAACGCTGTGTATCATTACCTCGCGGTGCTATTAGTGTGTTTGCGTGTCATTCGGACTACCGATGCGAGTTTTGACCCCTTTTTCGACTTTTTGCCTAAGTGTTGACGAGTTTTGCAAACTGGGCAATAACTCAGTCTCATTATGTCGGAATCGAGTCCCGTAAGTTCTAATGCATGTCTATTACCTACGCGGTGTTATGTGTGTGTTTACGTGTCATTCGGACAACCGATGCAAGTTTTGACCTCTTTTTCGGCTTTTTGCCTAAGTGTTGGCGAGTTTTGCAAAGCTGGCAATAACTTTCGGTCTCTCCGTATGTCGGAATCGAGTCCCGTAAGTTCTAATGCGTGTCTATTACCCACGCGGTGCTATATGTGTGTATTTCGTGTCATTCTTGACGGCAGATCTTTGGTTTTGACCTCTTTTTTCGGCTTTTTTGCCAGTGTGTTGGCGTGAGTTTTGCAAACTCCGCGATAGCTTTCGATCTCCGTATGTCGGAATCGAGTCCCATAAGTTCTAACGCGTGTGTCTCTTACTCCACGCGGTGCTATTAGTGTGTGTTTGCGTGTCATTTCGGACGACCGATGCGAAGTTTTGACCCCTTTTTCGACTTTTTGCCTAAGTGTTGACGAGTTTTGCAAACTGGGCGATAACTCAGTCTCCGTATGTCGGATTCGAGTCCCGTAAGTTCTAACGCGGTGTTATTACCTACGCGGTGCTATGTGTGTGTTTTGCGTGTCATTCAAACGACCAATGCGGGTTTTGACCTATTTTTTCGTCTTTTTTGCCTAAGTGTTGGCGAGTTTTGCAAACTAGGCGATAACTCGGTCTCTCAGATGTCGGAATCGAGTCCCGTAAGTTCTAATGCGTGTCTATTACCTACGCGGTTCTATGTTTGTGTTTGCATGTCATTCAGACAGCCGATGCGAGTTTTAACCTCTTTTTTGGCTTTTTGCCCAAGTGTTGGCGAGTTTTGCAAACTGGGCAATAACTCGGTCTCCGTATGTCAGAATCGAGTCCCGTAAGTTCTAACGCGCGTGTCTATTACCTGCGGTGGTATTGTGTGTGTTTGCGTGTCATTCGGGGACTCACCGATCTGCCGGTTTTGACCTCTTTTTTCGCTTTTTGCCTAAGTGTTGGCGAGTTTTGCAAACTCCGCGATAATTTCGGTCTCCGTATGTCGGAATCGAGTCTCATAAGTTCTAACGCTGTCTATTCTCTTACCTACGCGGTGCTATTAGTGTGTTTGCGTGTCATTCGGACGACCGTCTGAGTTTTGACCCTTTTTCGACTTTTTTGCCTAAGTGTTGACGTAGTTTTGCAAAGCTGGCGATAACTTTCGATCTCCGTATGTCGGATTCGAGTCCCGTAAGTTCTAACGCGTGCCTATTACCTACGCGGTGCTATGTGTGTGTTTGCGTGTCATTCAAACGACCAATGCGGGTTTTGACCTGTTTTTCGTCTTTTTGCCTAAGTGTTGGCGAGTTTTACAAACTAGGCGATAACTCGGTCTCTGTATGTCGGAATCGAGTCCCGTAAGTTCTAATGCGTGTCTATTACCTACGCGGTTCTATGTTTGTGTTTGCATGTCATTCAGACAGCCGATGCGAGTTTTAACCTCTTTTTTGGCTTTTTGCCCAAGTGTTGGCGAGTTTTGCAAACTGGGCAATAACTCGGTCTCCGTATGTCAGAATCGAGTCCCGTAAGTTCTAACGCGTGTCTATTACCTGCACGGTGCTATATGTGTGTATTCGTGTCATTCGGACGGCAGATGCGGGTTTTGACCTCTTTTTTTTTTTTTGCCCAAGTGTTGGCATGAGTTTTGTAAACTCCGCGATAACTCGATCTCCGTATGTCGGAATCGAGTCCCGTAAGTTCTACGCAGCGTGTGTCTATTACCTACGCGGTGCTATTAGTGTGTTTGCGTGTCATTCGGACTGACCGATGCGAGTTTTGACCCCTTTTTTAACTTTTTGCCTAAGTGTTGGCGAGTTTTGCAAACTGGGCGATAACTCAGTCTCTCGTATGTCGGAATCGAGTCCGTAAGTTCTAATGCATGTCTATTACTCACGCGGTGTTATGTGTGTTTGCGTGTCATTCGAGCGGCCGATGCGGGTTTTGACTTTATTTTTCGTCTTTTTTGCCTAATTGTTGGCGAAGTTTTGCAAACTGGCGATGACTTCGATCTCCGTATGTCTGAATCGAGTCCCGTAAGTTCTAACGCGCGTGTCAATTACCTCACACGCGGTGCTATATGTGTGTGTTGCGTGTCATTCGGACGACCGATGCGTGTTTTGACCTATTTTTTTCGTCTTTTTGCTAAGTGTTGGCGAGTTTTGCAAACCGGGCAATAACTTCGATCTCCGTGATGTCGAATCGAGTCCCGTAAGTTCTAACGCTGTCTATTACCTCGCGGTGCTATATGTGTGTATTCGTGTCATTCATCTTGACGGCAGATGGGTTTTGACCTCTTTTTCGCTTTTTTTTGCCCAAGTGTTCATGAGTTTTGCAAACTCCGCGATTACTCGATCTCCGTGATGTCGGAATCGAGTCCCGTAAGTTCTAACGCTGTGTCTATTACTTACTGTTTGTGCTATTAGTGTGTTTGCGTGTCATTCGGACTACCGATGCGAGTTTTGACCCCTTTTTCGACTTTTTGCCTAAGTGTTGGCGAGTTTTGCAAATTAAGCGATAACTTTCGGTCTCCGATGTCGTAAATCGAGTCCCGTAAGTTCTAACGCATGTCTATTACCCGCGACGTGCTATATGTGTGTATTCGTGTCATTGGATGACAGATGCGAGTTTTGACCTCTTTTTTTCGACTTTTTTGCCCAAAGTGTCATGAAGTTTTGCAAACCTGGCGATAATCGGTTTCCGTATGTCGAATTGAGTCCCGTAAGTTCTAATGCATGACTATTACCTCACGCGGTGTTATGTGTGTGTTTGCATGTCATTGAGACGACTACCGATGCGGGTTTTGACCTCTTTTTCCGCTTTTTGCCTAAGTATTGGCGTGTTTTGCAAATTGGGGATAACTTTCGGTCTCCGTATGTCGAATCGAGTCCCGTAAGTTCTAATGCGTGTCTATTACCTCGCGCGGTTCTATGTGTGTGTTTTCATGTCATTCGGACTGGCCGGCGCGTAGTTTTGACCTCTTTTTTGGCTTTTTGCCTAAGTGTTGGCATGAAGTTTTGCAAACTGGGCGATAACTTTCGATCTCCGTATGTCGGAATCGAGTCCCGTAAGTTCTAACGCTGCGTGTCTATTACCTCCGCACGTGGTATATATGTGTGTATTCGTGTCATTCGGACGACGGATGCGGGTTTTGACTCTTTTTCGCTTTTTGCCCAAGTGTCATGAGTTTTGCAAACTCCGCGATAACTCTCGGTCTCCGTGATGCCGGAATCGAGTCCCGTAAGTTCTAACGCGTGTCTCATTACCTCACGCGATGCTATTAGTGTGTTTTGCGTGTCATTCGGACTACCGATGCGAAGTTTTGACCCTTTTTCGACTTTTTTGCCTAAGTGTTGGCGAGTTTTGCAAACCGGGCGATAACTCGATCTTCAGTATGTCGGAATCGAGTCCCGTAAGTTCTAATGCATGTCTATTACCCACGCGGTGTATATGTGTGTGTTTGCGTGTCATTCGACTACCGATGCGGGTTTTGACCTTTTTCGCTTTTTGCCTAATGTTTGTGTTGGCGAGTTTTTGCAAACCGGGCGATAATCTGGGCCTCGATGTCGGAATCGAGTCCCGTAAGTTCTAATGTGTCTATTACCTCACGGCGGTGCTATGTGTGTGTTTGCGTGTCATTCATTGACTGGCCGATGCACGGTTTTGACCTATTTTTTCGTCTTTTTGCTCTAAGTGTTGGCAAGTTTTGCAACCTGGCGATAAATCGATCTCCGTATGTCGGAATCGAGTCCCGTAAGTTCTAATACATGACAATTACCTACGCGGTGTTATGTGTGTGTTTACGTGTCATTCAGACTATCGATGCGGGTTTTGACCTGTTTTTCGTCTTTTTGCCTAAGTGTTGGCGAGTTTTGCAAACTAGGCGATAACTCGGTCTCTGTATGTCAGAATCGAGTCCCGTAAGTTCTAACGCGTGTCTATTACCTGCACGGTGCTATATGTGTGTATTCGTGTCATTCGGACGGCAGATGCTGGTTTTGACCTCTTTTTCGGCTTTTTGCCCAAGTGTTGGTGAGTTTTGCAAACTCCGCGATAACTCGGTCTCCGTATGTCAGAATCGAGTCCCATAAGTTCTAACGCGTGTCTCTTACCTACGCGGTGCTATTAGTGTGTTTGCGTGTTATTCGGACGACCGAGGCGAGTTTTGATCCCATTTTCGACTTTTTGCCTAAGTGTTGACGAGTTTTGCAAACTGGGCGATAACTCAGTCTCCGTATGTCGGATTCGAGTCCCGTAAGTTCTAACGCGTGTCTATTACCTACGCGATGCTATGTGTGTGTTTGCGTGTCATTCAAACGGTCGATGCGGGTTTTGACCTGTTTTTCGTCTTTTTGCCTAAGTGTTGGCGAGTTTTGCAAACTGGGCGATAACTCAGTTTCCGTATGTCGGAATCGAGTCCCGTAAGTTCTAATGCCTGACTATTACCTACGCGGTGTTATGTGTGTGTTTGCGTGTCATTCGAACAGCCGATGCGGGTTTTGACCCCTTTTTCGACTTTTTGCCTAAGTGTTGACGAGTTTTGCAACCTGGCGATAACTTTCGATCTCCGTGATGTCGGATTCGAGTCCGTAAGTTCTAACGCGCGTGTCTATTACCTCTGTTGTGCTATGTGTGTGTTTGCGTGTCATTCAAACGGCCGATGCGCGGGTTTTGACTTTTTTTCTTTCTTTTTGCCTAAATGTTGGCGAGTTTTGCAAACCTGGCGATAACTCCGCTTCAGATGTTGAATCGAGTCCCGTAAGTTCTAATGCATGACTATTACCTACGCGGTGTTATGTGTGTGTTTGCGTGTCATTCGAACGGCCGATACGGGTTTTGACCTCTTTTTCCGCTTATTTGCACAAGTATTGGCGTGTTTTGCAAATTAAGCGATAACTTCGGTCTCCGTATGTCTGGAATCGAGTCCCGTAAGTTCTAATGCGTGTCTATTACCCACGCGGTTCTATGTGTGTGTTTGCATGTCCTTCGGACTACCGATGCGAAGTTTTGACCTCTTTTTTGGCTTTTTGCCTAAGTGTTCATGTAGTTTTACAAACCTGGCAATAACTAGGTCTCCGTATGTCGAATCGAGTCCCGTAAGTTCTAACGCGTGTCTATTACACCGCGGTGCTATATGTGTATTCGTGTCATGTCATTCGGACGGCAGATGCGGGTTTTGACCTCTTTTTTCGCTTTTTGCCCAAGTGTTGGCGAGAAGTTTTGCAAACTCCGCGATAACTTTCGGTCTCCAGATGTCGGAATCGAGTCTCGTAAGTTCTAACGTGTGTTATTACCTCTACGCGGTGCTATTAGTGTGTTTGCGTGTCATTCGGACTACCGATGCGAGTTTTGACCCCTTTTTCGACTTTTTACCTAAGTGTTGGCGAGTTTTGCAAACTGGGCGATAACTCAGTCTCCATATGTCGGAATTGAGTCCCGTAAGTTCTAATGCATGTCTATTACCTACGCGGTGTTATTTGTGTGTTTGCGTGTCAATCGAACGGCCGATTCGGGTTTTGACCTATTTTTTGTCTTTTTGCCTAATTGTTGGCGTAGTTTTGCAAACCGGGCGATAACTTCGATCTCTCAGATGTTCGGAATCGAGTCCCGTAAGTTCTTACGTGTCAATTACCTACTATTTGTGCTATGTGTGTGTTTACGTGTCATTCAGACGCGGGTAGATCGCGGGTTTTGACCTATTTTTTCGTCTTTTTGCCTAAGTGTTGGCAAGTTTTGCAAACTGGGCGATAAATCAGTCTCCGTATGTCGGAATCGAGTCCCATAAGTTCTAATACATGACTATTACCTACGCGGTGCTATTAGTGTGTTTACGTGTCATTCGGACTAACGATGCGAGTTTTGACCCCTTTTTTGACTTTTTGCCTAAGTGTTGATGAGTTTTGCAAACTGGGCAATAACTCAGTCTCATTATGTCGGAATCGAGTCTCGTAAGTTCTAATGCATGTCTATTACCTACGCGGTGTTATGTGTGTGTTTACGTGTCATTCGGACAACCGATGCAATTTTGACCTCTTTTTCGGCTTTTTGCCTAAGTGTTGGCGAGTTTTGCAAACTGGGCAATAACTCGGTCTCCGTATGTCAGAATCGAGTCCCGTAAGTTCTAACGCGTGTCTATTACCTGCACGGTGCTATATGTGTGTATTCGTGTCATTCGGACGGCAGATGCTGGTTTTGACCTCTTTTTCGGCTTTTTGCTCAAGTGTTGGCGAGTTTTGCAAACTCCGCGATAGCTCGGTCTCCGTATGTCAGAATCGAGTCCCATAAGTTCTAACGCGTGTCTCTTACCTACGCGGTGCTATTAGTGTGTTTGCGTGTCATTCAGACGACCGATGCGAGTTTTGACCTTTTTCGACTTTTTGCCTAAGTGTTGTGTAGTTTTGCAAACCTGGCGATAACTTCGATCTCCAGATGTCGGATTCGAGTCCCGTAAGTTCTAACGCGTGTTTATTACCTACGCGGTGCTATGTGTGTGTTTGCGTGTCATTCAAACGACCAATGCGGGTTTTGACCTGTTTTTCGTCTTTTTGCCTAAGAGTGTTAGCGAATTTTGCAAACCAGCGATAACTCTCGGTCTCAGATGTGTGGAATCGAGTCCCGTAAGTTCTAATACGTGTCTATTACCCACGCGGTTCTATGTTTGTGTTTGCATGTCATTCAGACGGTGCGATGCGTAGTTTTAACCTCTTTTTGGCTTTTTTGCCCAAGTGTTGGCGAAGTTTTGCAACCGGGCAATAACTTTCGGTCTCCGTATGTCGAATCGAGTCCCGTAAGTTCTAACGCGTGTGTCTATTACCCACGCGGTGGTATTAGTGTGTTTGGCGGCGTGTCATTCGGACTCACCGATCTCGGTTTTGACCTCTTTTTTTGCTTTTTTACCCAAGTGTTAGCGAGTTTTGCAAACTCCGCGATAGCTCGATCTCCAGATGTCGAATCGAGTCTCATAAGTTCTAACGCTGTCTCTTTACCTACGCGGTGCTATTAGTGTGTTTGCGTGTCATTGGACGACCGATCACGCGAGTTTTGACCCTTTTTCGACTTTTTGCCTAAGTGTTGTGAGTTTTGCAAACCGGGCGATAACTCGATCTCCGATGTCGGATTCGAGTCCCGTAAGTTCTAACGCGTGCGTTTATTACTCACGCGGTGCTATATGTGTGTGTTTGCGTGTCATTCAAACGACCAATGCGGGTTTTGACCTGCTTTTTTCGTCTTTTTGCCTAAGTGTTGGCGAAGTTTTACAAACCAGCGATAACTTCGGTCTCTGTATGTCTGAATCGAGTCCCGTAAGTTCTAATGCGTGTCTATTACCTCACGCGGTTCTATGTTTGTGTTTGCATGTCATTCGAGACAAACCGATGCGTAGTTTTAACCTCTTTTTGGCTTTTTGCCCAAGTGTTGGCGAGTTTTGCAAACCGGGCAATAACTCGGTCTCCGATGTCGAATCGAGTCCCGTAAGTTCTAACGCGCGGTCTATTACCCGTGACGGTGCTATATGTGTGTATTCGTGTCATTGGACGGCAGATGCGGGTTTTGACCTCTTTTTTTGGCTTTTTTGCCCAAGTGTTGGCGAGTTTTGCAAACTCCGCGATAACTTCTGATCTCCGTGATGCCGGAATCGAGTCCCGTAAGTTCTCGACGCGTGTCTATTACCCACGCGGTGGTATTAGTGTGTTTGCGTGTCATTCGGACCACCGATGCGAAGTTTTGACCCCTTTTTCGAATTTTTGCCTAAGTGTGTTATGAAGTTTTGTAACCTGGCGATAACTCAATCTCCGTATGCCGGAATCGAGTCCGAGTAAGTTCTAATGCATGTCTATTACCTACGCGGTGTTATGTGTGTGTTTGCGTGTCATTCGAATCTACGATCGCGGGTTTTGATTGCTTTTTCGCTCTTTTTGCCTAATTGTTCATGAAGTTTTGCAAACCAGGCGATAACTCGATCTCCAGTATGTCGGAATCGAGTCCCGTAAGTTCTAACGCGTGTGTCAATTACCTACAGCGGTGCTATGTGTGTGTGTTTGCGTGTCATTGGATTACCGGCGCGTGTTTTGACCTATTTTTCGTCTTTTTGCCTAAGTGTTGGCGAAGTTTTGTAAACCGGGCAATAACTCGGTGTCAGATGTCGAATCGAGTCCCGTAAGTTCTAACGCGCGATGTCTATTACTCGCGACGGTGCTATATATATGTATTCGTGTCATTCGGACGGCAGATGCGGGTTTTGACCTCTTTTTTGGCTTTTTTGCCCAAGTGTTGGCGAGTTTTGCAAACTCCGCGATTACCGATCTCCGTATGCCGGAATCGAGTCCCGTAAGTTCTAACGTGTGTCTATTACTTTATTTGTGCTATTAGTGTGTTTGCGTGTCATCGGACACCGATGCGAAGTTTTGACCCCTTTTTCGATTTTTTTTGCCTAAGTGTTGGCGAGAAGTTTTGCAAATTAAGCGATAACTCGGTCTCGTGATGTCGGAATCGAGTCCCGTAAGTTCTAACGCATGTCTATTACCCCGCGACGGTGCTATATGTGTGTATTCGTGTCATTCGGACGGCAGATGCAGGTTTTGACTTCTTTTTCGGCTTTTTGCCCAAATGTTGGCGAGTTTTGCAAACTGGGCGATAACTATGTTTCCGTATGTCGGAATTGAGTTCCGTAAGTTCTAATGCATGACTATTACCTACGCGGTGTTATGTGTGTGTTTGCATGTCATTCGAACGGCCGATGCGGGTTTTTGACCTCTTTTTCCTCTTTTTGCCTAAGTATTGGCGTGTTTTGCAAATTAGGGGATAACTCGGTCTCCGTATGTCGGAATCGAGTCCCGTAAGTTCTAATGCGTGTCTATTACCTTCGCGGTTCTATGTGTGTGTTTTCATGTCATTCGGACGGCCGATGCGATTTTTGACCTCTTTTTCGGCTTTTTGCCTAAGTGTTGGCGAGTTTTGCAAACTGGGCGATAACTCAGTCTCCGTATGTCGGAATCGAGTCCCGTAAGTTCTAACGCGTGTCTATTACCTGCACGGTGCTATATCTGTGTATTCATGTCATTCGGACGGCAGATGCGGGTTTTGACCTCTTTTTCGGCTTTTTGCCCAAGTGTTGGTTGGCGAGTTTTGCAAACTCCGTGATAACTCAGTCTCCGTATGTCGGATTCGAGTCCCGTAAGTTCTAACGCGTGTCTATTACCTACGCGATGCTATGTGTGTGTTTGCGTGTCATTCAAACGGTCGATGCGGGTTTTGACCTTTTTTTTCGCCTTTTTGCCTAAGTGTTGTAGTTTTGTAACCGGGCGATAACTCGATTCTCAGATGTCGGAATCGAGTCCCGTAAGTTCTAATGCTCGACTATTACCTACGCGGTGTTATGTGTGTGTTTGCGTGTCATTGATCAAATTGGCGCGGGTTTTGACCCCTTTTTCGACTTTTTGCCTAAGTGTTGACGAAGTTTTGCAAACCGGGCGATAACTCGCCTCTCGTATCGGATTCGAGTCCCGTAAGTTCTAACGCTGTGTTCATTACCTCTGTTTGTGTATATGTGTGTGTTTGCGTGTCATTCAAACTACCGATGCGGGTTTTGACCTGCTTTTTCGCCTTTTTTGCCTAAATGTTGGCGTAGTTTTGCAACCGGGCGATAACTCCGTTTCAGTATGTCGGAATCGAGTCCCGTAAGTTCTAATGCATGACTATTACCTACGCGGTGTTATGTGTGTGTTTGCGTGTCATTCGAACGGCCGATGCGGGTTTTTGACCTCTTTTTCCGCTATTTGCCTAAGTATTGGCGTGTTTTGCAAATTAAGCGATAACTCGGTCTCCGTATGTCGGAATCGAGTCCCGTAAGTTCTAATGCGTGTCTATTACCTACGCGGTTCTATGTGTGTGTTTGCATGTCCTTCGGACGGCCGATGCGAGTTTTGACCTCTTTTTCGGCTTTTTGCCTAAGTGTTGGCGAGTTTTACAAACTGGGCAATAACTAGGTCTCCGTATGTCAGAATCGAGTCCCGTAAGTTCTAACGCATGTCTATTACCTGCACGGTGCTATATCTGTGTATTCGTGTCATTCGGACGGCAGATGCGGGTTTTGACCTCTTTTTCGGCTTTTTGCCCAAGTGTTGGCGAGTTTTGCAAACTCCGCGATAACTCGGTCTCCGTATGTCGGAATCGAGTCTCGTAAGTTCTAACGCGTGTCTATTACCTACGCGGTGCTATTAGTGTGTTTGCGTGTCATTCGGACTACTGGATGCGAGTTTTGACCCTTTTTCGACTTTTTACCTAAGTGTCATGCGAGTTTTTGTAAACCGGGCGATAACTCGATCTCCGATGTCGGAATTGAGTCCCGTAAGTTCTAATGCATGTCTATTACCACGCGGTGTTATTTGTGTGTTTGCGTGTCAATCGAATCTACCGATTCGGTTTTGACCTATTTTTTGTCTTTTTGCCTAATTGTTGTCATGAAGTTTTGCAAACCGGGCGATAACTCGATCTCCAGATGTTTGAATCGAGTCCCGTAAGTTCTTACGTGTGTCAATTACCTCTGCTGTGCTATGTGTGTGTTTACGTGTCATTCAGATTTACCGATGCGGGTTTTGACCTATTTTTCGTTTTTTTGCTAAGTGTTGCAAGTTTTGCAACCAGGCGATAAATCGATCTCTCCGTATGCTGAATCGAGTCCCATAAGTTCTAATACATGACTATTACCTACGCGGTGTTATGTGTGTGTTTACGTGTCCTTCGGACGACCGATGCGGGTTTCGACACATTTTTCGCCTTTTTGCCCAAGTGTTGGCAAGATTTGCAAACCAGCGATAAGTTTGGTCTATGTATGTCGGAATCGAGTCCCGTAAGTTCTAATGCGTCTCTATTACCTAAAGCGGTTCTATGTGTGTGTTTGCATGTCATTGGACTACCGATGCGTAGTTTTGACCTCTTTTTTGGCTTTTTGCCTAAGTGTTGTCATGTAGTTTACAACCTGGGCAATAACTAGGTCTCCGTATGTCGAATCGAGTCCCGTAAGTTCTAACGCATGTCTATTACCCGCACGTGCTATATCTGTGTATTCGTGTCATCGGACGGCGAGATGCGGTTTTGACCTCTTTTTTGGCTTTTTGCCCAGTGTTGGCGAAGTTTTGCAAACTCCGCGATAACTCCTGATCTCCAGATGTCTGAATCGAGTCTCGTAAGTTCTAACGTTGTTCTATTACCTCACGCGGTGCTATTAGTGTGTTTCGCGGTCATTCTGGACCACCGATGCGAGTTTTGACCCCTTTTTCGACTTTTTGCCTAAGTGTTGGCGAGTTTTGCAAATTAAGCGATAACTCGGTCTCCGTATGTCGGAATCGAGTCCCGTAAGTTCTAACGCATGTCTATTACCTGCACGGTGCTATATGTGTGTATTCGTGTCATTCGGACGGCAGATGCAGGTTTTGACTTCTTTTTCGGCTTTTTGCCCAAATGTTGGCGAGTTTTGCAAACTGGGCGATAACTATGTTTCCGTATGTCGGAATTGAGTTCCGTAAGTTCTAATGCATGACTATTACCTACGCGGTGTTATGTGTGTGTTTGCATGTCATTCGAACGGCCGATGCGGGTTTTTGACCTCTTTTTCCTCTTTTTGCCTAAGTATTGGCGTGTTTTGCAAATTAGGGGATAACTCGGTCTCCGTATGTCGGAATCGAGTCCCGTAAGTTCTAATGCGTGTCTATTACCTTCGCGGTTCTATGTGTGTGTTTTCATGTCATCTTGACTACCGATGCGATTTTTGACCTCTTTTTTGGCTTTTTGCCTAAGTGTTGGCGAGTTTTGCAAAGCTGGCGATAACTCGATCTCCGATGTCGGAATCGAGTCCCGTAAGTTCTAACGCTGTGTCTATTACACCGCGACGGTGCTATATCCGTGTATTCATGTCATTCGGACGGCGATGCTGGTTTTGACCTCTTTTTCGCTTTTTGCCTAAGTGTTGGTCAGCGAGTTTTGCAAACTCCGTGATAACTTTCGATCTCGTATGTTTGATTCGAGTCCCGTAAGTTCTAACGTTGTCATTACCTACGCTGATGCGATGCTATGTGTGTGTTTGCGTGTCATTCAAAGCGGTCGATGCGGGTTTTGACTTGCTTTTGCGTCTTTTTGCCTAAGTGTTGGCGAAGTTTTGCAAAATGGCGATAAACTCGATTTCAGATGTCGGAATCGAGTCCCGTAAGTTCTAATGCTCGACTATTACCTACGCGGTGTTATGTGTGTGTTTGCGTGTATGTCATTGAATGTACCGATGCGGGTTTTGACCCCTTTTTCGACTTTTTTGCCTAAGTGTTGATTTAGTTTTGTAACCTGGCGATAACTCGATCTCGTATGTTTGATTCGAGTCCCGTAAGTTCTAACGTGTGTTCATTACCCACGTTGTATGTTATGTGTGTGTTTGCGTGTCATTCAAACTACCGATGCGGGTTTTGACCTCTTTTTTCGCTTTTTGCTAAATGTTGGCGAAGTTTTGCAAACTGGGCGATAACTCCGCTTCAGAGTATGTTTGAATCGAGTCCCGTAAGTTCTAATGCATGACTATTACCTACGCGGTGTTATGTGTGTTTGCGTGTCATTGAACGGCCGATGCGGTGTTTTTGACCTTTTTCCGCTTATTTGCCTAAGTATTGGCGTGTTTTGCAAATTAGCGATAACTCGGTCTCCGTATGCCGGAATCGAGTCCCGTAAGTTCTAATGCGTGTCTATTACCCACGCGGTTCTATGTGTGTGTTTGCATGTCCTTGGACCGCCGTCGAAGTTTTGACCTCTTTTTTCGGCTTTTTGCCTAAGTGTTGGCGAGTTTTACAAAACCGGGCAATAACTAGGTCTCCGATGTCGTAATCGAGTCCCGTAAGTTCTAACGCATGTCTATTACCCGCGATTGCTATATAGTGTATGTATTCGTGTCATTCGGACGGCAGATGCGGTTTTGACCTCTTTTTTCGCTTTTTGCCCAAGTGTTGGCGAGTTTTGCAAACTCCGCGATAACTTTCGGTCTCCGTATGTCCGGAATCGAGTCTCGTAAGTTCTAACGCTGTGTCTATTACTCTACGCGGTTATTATTAGTGTGTTTGCGTGTCATTCGGACTACCGATGCGAGTTTTGACCCCTTTTTCGACTTTTTACCTAAGTGTTGGCGAGTTTTGCAAACTGGGCGATAACTCAGTCTCCGTATGTCGGAATTGAGTCCCGTAAGTTCTAATGCATGTCTATTACCTACGCGGTGTTATTTGTGTGTTTGCGTGTCAATCGAACGGCCGATTCGGGTTTTGACCTATTTTTTGTCTTTTTGCCTAATTGTTGGCGAGTTTTGCAAACTGGGCGATAACTCAGTCTCCGTATGTCGGAATCGAGTCCCGTAAGTTCTTACGTGTGTCAATTACCTACGCTGTGCTATGTGTGTGTTTACGTGTCATTCGTACGGCCGATGCGGGTTTTGACCTATTTTTCGTCTTTTTGCCTAAGTGTTGCAAGTTTTGCAAACCGGGCGATAAATCGATCCGTGATATTTGGAATCGAGTCCCATAAGTTCTAATACATGACTATTACCTACGCGGTGTTATGTGTGTGTTTACGTGTCCTTCAGACGACCGATGCGGGTTTCGACCTGTTTTTCGTCTTTTTGCCTAAGTGTTGGCAAGATTTGCAAACTAGGCGATAAGTCGGTCTATGTATGTCGGAATCGAGTCCCGTAAGTTCTAATGCGTCTCTATTACCTAGGCGGTTCTATGTGTGTGTTTGCATGTCATTCGGACGGCCGATGCGAGTTTTGACCTCTTTTTCGGCTTTTTGCCTAAGTGTTGGCGAGTTTTACAAACTGGGCAATAACTCCTTGGCCTCCGTGATGTCGAATCGAGTCCCGTAAGTTCTAACGCTGTCATTATTACCCGCACGGTGCTATATCGTGTGTATTCGTGTCATTGGACGGCAGATGCGGGTTTTGACCTCTTTTGGCTTTTTGCCCAAGTGTCATGAAGTTTTGCAAACTCGCGATAACTCTATCTCCGATGTCTTGAATCGAGTCCCGTAAGTTCTAATGCGCGGTCTATTACCTCACGCGGTTCTATGTGTGTGTTTGCATGTCATTCGGACTGCCGATGCGAGGTTTGACCTCTTTTTCGGCTTTTTCCCTAAGTGTTGGCGAGTTTTGCAGAGTGGGTAATAACTCGGTCTCCGTATGTCGGAATCGAGTCCCGTAAGTTCTAACGTATGTCTATTACCAGCACGGTGCTATATGTGTGTATTCGTGTCATTTGGACGGCAGATGGTTTTGACCTCTTTTTTCGCCTTTTTGCCCAAGTGTTGGTTGGCGAGTTTTGCAAACTCCGCGATAACTCGGTCTCCGTATGTCGGAATCGAGTCCCGTAAGTTCTATTGCGTGTCTATTACCTACGTGGTTCTATGTGTGTGTTTGCATGTCATTCGGACTACCGATGCGAGTTATGACCTCTTTTTTTTTTTTGCCTAAGTGTTGGCGAGTTTTGCAACCTGGCAATAACTCTCGGTCTCCGATGTCGAATCGAGTCCCGTAAGTTCTAATGCATGTCTATTATTCGCGGTGCTATATATATGTGTGTATTCGTGTCATTTGGACGGCAGATCTGGGTTTTGACCTCTTTTTCTTGCTTTTTGCCCAAGTGTTGATGTAGTTTTGCAAACTCCGCGATAACTCGGTCTCAGATGTCGGAATCGAGTCCCGTGAAGTTCTAATGCGTGTCTATTACCTACGCGGTTCTATGTGTGTGTTTGCATGTCATTGGACTACCGATGCGAAGTTTTGACCTCTTTTTCGGCTTTTTGCCTAAGTGTTGGCGAGTTTTGTAAACTGGGCAATAACTCGGTCTCCGTATGTCAGAATCGAGACCCGTAAGTTCTAACGCATGTCTATTACCTGCACGGTGCTATATGTGTGTATTCGTGTCATTCGGACGGTAGATGCGGTTTTGACCTCTTTTTTTCGCTACGCGCCCAGTGTTGTCATGAGTTTTGCAAACTCCGCGATAACTCGATCTCCGTGATGTCGGAATCGAGTCCCGTAAGTTCTAACGTTGTTCTATTACCCACGCGGTGCTATTAGTGTGTTTGTGTGTCATTCGGACCACTGATGCGAGTTTTGACCCCTTTTTCGATTTTTTTGCCTAAGTGTTGGAAGAGTTTTGTAAACCGGGCGATAACTTCGATCTTCGTATGTCGGAATCGAGTCCCGTAAGTTCTAATGCATGTCTATTACCTATGCGCGGTGTATGTGTGTGTGTTTGCGTGTCATTCGAATCGGCCGATGCGGGTTTTGACTGCTTTTTCGTCTTTTTGCCTAATTGTTGGCGAGTTTTGTAAACCGGGCGATAACTCGATCTCCGTATTTGGAATCGAGTCCCGTAAGTTCTAATGTGTGTTCATTACTCTACGCGGTGCTATGTGTGTGTTGCGTGTCATTCGGATTTTACCCGATGGGTTTTGACCTCTTTTTCGTCTTTTTGCCTAAGTGTTGGCAAGTTTTGCAAACTGGGCGATAAATCAGTCTCCGTATGTCGGAATCGAGTCCCGTAAGTTCTAATACATGACTATTACCTACGCGGTGTTATGTGTGTGTTTACGTGTCATTCAGACGACCGATGCGGGTTTTGACCTGTTTTTCGTCTTTTTGCCTAAGTTGTTGGCGAAGTTTTTGCAAACTAAGCGATAACTTTCGATCTCAGATGTCGTAATCGAGTCCCGTAAGTTCTAACGCGTGTCTATTACCCGCGACGGAGCTATATGTGTGTATTCGTGTCATTTGGACGGACAGATCTCGGTTTTGACCTCTTTTTTTGGCTTTTTGCCCAAGTGTTGGTGAGTTTTGCAAACTCCGCGATAACTTCGGTCTCCGATGTCGTCGAATCGAGTCCCATAAGTTCTAACGCGTGTCTCTTTACCCACGCGGTGCTATTAGTGTGTTTGCGTGTTATTCCGGACGACCGATGCGAAGTTTTGATCCCATTTTCGACTTTTTGCCTAAGTGTCGACGAGTTTTGCAAACCTGGCGATAACTCGGCCGATCTCAGATGTCGGATTCGAGTCCCGTAAGTTCTAACGCGTGTCTCATTACCTCACGCTGATGCTATGTGTGTGTTTATGTGTCATTCAAGCGGTCGATGCGGGTTTTGACGCTTTTTTCGTCTTTTTGCCTAAGTGTGGCGAAGTTTTGTAAACCGGGCGATAACTCGATTTCCGTGATGTCGGAATCGAGTCCCGTAAGTTCTAATGCTCGACTATTACCTACGCGGTGTTATGTGTGTGTTTGCGTGTCATTCGAACAGCCGATGCGGGTTTTGACCCTTTTTCGACTTTTTGCCTAAGTGTTGACGAGTTTTGCAAACCGGGCGATAACTCTCGATCTCCGTGATGTCTGGATCGAGTCCCGTAAGTTCTAACGCTGTGTCTATTACCTCTATTTGTGCTATGTGTGTGTTTGCGTGTCATTCAAACGGCCGATGCGGGTTTTGACCTGTTTTTCGTCTTTTTGCCTAAATGTTGGCGAGTTTTGCAAACTGGGCGATAACTCCGTTTCCGTATGTCGGAATCGAGTCCCGTAAGTTCTAATGCATGACTATTACCTACGCGGTGTTATGTGTGTGTTTGCGTGTCATTCGAACGGCCGATGCAGGTTTTTGACCTCTTTTTCCGCTATTTGCCTAAGTATTGGCGTGTTTTGCAAATTAAGCGATAACTCGGTCTCCGTATGTCGGAATCGAGTCCCGTAAGTTCTAATGCGTGTCTATTACCTACGCGGTTCTATGTGTGTGTTTGCATGTCCTTCGGACGGCCGATGCGAGTTTTGACCTCTTTTTCGGCTTTTTGCCTAAGTGTTGGCGAGTTTTACAAACTGGGCAATAACTAGGTCTCCGTATGTCAGAATCGAGTCCCGTAAGTTCTAACGCATGTCTATTACCTGCACGGTGCTATATCTGTGTATTCGTGTCATTCGGACGGCAGATGGGTTTTGACCTCTTTTTCGCTTTTTGCCAAGTGTTGGCGAGTTTTGCAACCTCGCGATAACTCGATCTCCGTGATGTCGGAATCGAGTCTCGTAAGTTCTAACGTGTGTTCATTACTACACGCGGTGCTATTAGTGTGTTTTGCGTGTCATTCGGACTCACCGATGCGCAGTTTTGACCCCTTTTTCGACTTTTTACCTAAGTGTTGGCGAAGTTTTGTAAACCTGGCGATAACTCGATCTCCGTATGTCGGAATTGAGTCCCGTAAGTTCTAATGCATGTCTATTACCCACGCGGTGTTATTTGTGTGTTTGCGTGTCAATCGAATCTACCGATTCGGTTTTGACCTATTTTTGTCTTTTTGCCTAATTGTTGGCGAAGTTTTGCAAACCGGGCGATAACTCTCGATCTCCAGATGTCGGAATCGAGTCCCGTAAGTTCTTACGCAGTGTCAATTACCACGCTGTGCTATGTGTGTGTTTACGTGTCATTCAGACGGCCGATGCGGGTTTTGACCTATTTTTCGTCTTTTTGCCTAAGTGTTGGCAAGTTTTTGCAACCGGGCGATAAATCGATCTCCGATGTCGGAATCGAGTCCCATAAGTTCTAATACATGACTATTACCTACGCGGTGTTATGGGTGTGTTTACGTGTCCTTCAGACGACCGTCGCGGGTTTCGACTGTTTTTTCGCCTTTTTTGCCTAAGTGTTGGCAAGATTTGCAAACCAGCGATAAGTCGGTCTCTATGTATGTCGGAATCGAGTCCCGTAAGTTCTAATGCGCGCTCTCTATTACCTAGGCGGTTCTATGTGTGTGTTTGCATGTCATCTTGACGGCCGATGCGAAGTTTTGACCTCTTTTTCGGCTTTTTGCCTAAGTGTGTCATGAAGTTTTTTAAACCGGGCAATAACTCGGTCTCCAGATGTCGAATCGAGTCCCGTAAGTTCTAACGCGCGGTCTATTACCCGCGACGGTGCTATATCGTGTATTCGTGTCATTGGACGGCAGATGCGGGTTTTGACCTCTTTTTCGGCTTTTTGCCCAAGTGTTGGCGAGTTTTGCAAACTCCGCGATAACTCGGTCTCCGTATGTCGGAATCGAGTCCCGTAAGTTCTAATGCGTGTCTATTACCTACGCGGTTCTATGTGTGTGTTTGCATGTCATTCGGACTGCCGATGCGAGGTTTGACCTCTTTTTCGGCTTTTTCCCTAAGTGTTGGCGAGTTTTGCAGACTGGGTAATAACTCGGTCTCCGTATGTCGGAATCGAGTCCCGTAAGTTCTAACGTATGTCTATTACCAGCACGGTGCTATATGTGTGTATTCGTGTCATTCGGACGGCAGATGCGGGTTTTGACCTCTTTTTCGGCTTTTTGCCCAAGTGTTGGTTGGCGAGTTTTGCAAACTCCGCGATAACTCGGTCTCCGTATGTCGGAATCGAGTCCCGTAAGTTCTATTGCGTGTCTATTACCTACGTGGTTCTATGTGTGTGTTTGCATGTCATTCGGACGGCCGATGCGAGTTGTGACCTCTTTTTCGGCTTTTTGCCTAAGTGTTGTCATGTAGTTTTGCAACCTGGCAATAACTTTCGGTCTCCGATGTCGAATCGAGTCCCGTAAGTTCTAATGCATGTCTATTACCTGCACGGTGCTATATGTGTGTATTCGTGTCATTCGGACGGCAGATGCGGGTTTTGACCTCTTTTTCGGCTTTTTGCCCAAGTGTTGGCGAGTTTTGCAAACTCCGCGATAACTCGGTCTCCGTATGTCGGAATCGAGTCCCGTAAGTTCTAATGCGTGTCTATTACCTACGCGGTTCTATGTGTGTGTTTGCATGTCATTCGGACGGCCGATGCGAGTTTTGACCTCTTTTTCGGCTTTTTGCCTAAGTGTTGGCGAGTTTTGTAACCGGGCAATAACTCTCGGTCTCCGATGTCGAATCGAGTCCCGTAAGTTCTAACGCATGTCTATTACACCGCGGTGCTATATGTGTGTATTCGTGTCATTGGACGGCAGATGCGGGTTTTGACCTCTTTTTTCTTTTCGCCTAAGTGTTCGCATGAAGTTTTGCAAACTCGCGATAACTCGGTCTCTCAGATGTCGGAATCGAGTCCCGTAAGTTCTAACGCGTGTTCATTACCTCACGCGGTGCTATTAGTGTGTTTGTGTGTCATTCGGACCACCGATGAAGTTTTGACCCCTTTTTCGACTTTTTGCTCAAAGTGTTGGCGAGTTTTGTAACCGGGCGATAACTCGCCTTCAGATGTCTGGAATCGAGTCCCGTAAGTTCTAATGCATGTCTATTACCTACGCGGTGTTATGTGTGTGTTTGCGTGTCATTCGATCTACCGATGCGGGTTTTGACCTCTTTTTCGTCTTTTTGCCTAATTGTTGGCGAGTTTTGCAAACTGGGCGATAACTCGGTCTCCGTATGTCGGAATCGAGTCCCGTAAGTTCTAATGTGTGTCTATTACCTACGCGGTGCTATGTGTGTGTTTGCGTGTCATTCGGACGGCCGATGCGGGTTTTGACCTATTTTTCGTCTTTTTGCCTAAGTGTTTGCAAGTTTTGCAAACTGGGCGATAAATCAGTCTCCGTATGTCGGAATCGAGTCCCGTAAGTTCTAATACATGACTATTACCTACGCGGTGTTATGTGTGTGTTTACGTGTCATTCAGACGATCGATGCGGGTTTTGACCTATTTTTCGTCTTTTTGCCTAAGTGTTGGCGAGTTTTTGCAAACTAGGCGATAACTCGGTCTCTGTATGTCAGAATCGAGTCCCGTAAGTTCTAACGCGTGTCTATTACCTGCACGGAGCTATATGTGTGTATTCGTGTCATTCGGACGGCAGATGCTGGTTTTGACCTCTTTTTCGGCTTTTTGCCCAAGTGTTGGTGAGTTTTGCAAACTCCGCGATAACTCGGTCTCCGTATGTCAGAATCGAGTCCCATAAGTTCTAACGCGTGTCTCTTACCTACGCGGTGCTATTAGTGTGTTTGCGTGTTATTCGGACGACCGATGCGAGTTTTGATCCCATTTTCGACTTTTTGCCTAAGTGTTGACGAGTTTTGCAAACTGGGCGATAACTTTCGATCCGTGATGTCGGATTCGAGTCCCGTAAGTTCTAACGCTGTTCATTACCACGCGATGCTATGTGTGTGTTTGCGTGTCATTCAAAGCGGTCGTCACGGGTTTTGACTGCTTTTTTCGTCTTTTTGCCTAAGTGTTGGAAGTTTTTGCAACCTGGCGATAACTCGATTCCGTGATGTCGGAATCGAGTCCCGTAAGTTCTAATGCTGACTATTACCTACGCGGTGTTATGTGTGTGTTTGCGTGTCATTCGAGCAAATTGTCGCGGGTTTTGACCCCTTTTTCGACTTTTTGCCTAAGTTGTCGACGTAGTTTTGTAACCTGGCGATAACTTCGATCTCCGTATGTCGGATTCGAGTCCCGTAAGTTCTAACGCGTGTTCATTACTACTACTGTTTGTGCTATGTGTGTGTTTATGTGTCATTCAAACTACCGACGCGGGTTTTGACTTTTTTCGTTTTTTGCCTAAATGTTGGCGAAGTTTTGTAAATCGGGCGATAACTCCGTTCAGATGTCGGAATCGAGTCCCGTAAGTTCTAATGCATGACTATTACCTACGCGGTGTTATGTGTGTTTCGCGTGTCATTCGAATCGGCCGATGCGAGTTTTTGACCTCTTTTTCCGCTTATTTGCCTAAAGTATTGGCGTGTTTTGCAAATTAAGCGATAACTTTCGGTCTCCGTATGTCGGAATCGAGTCCCGTAAGTTCTAATGCGTGTCTATTACCTACGCGGTTCTATGTGTGTGTTTGCATGTCCTCCTTTGACTACCGATGCGAAGTTTTGACCTCTTTTTGGCTTTTTGCCTAAGTGTCATGCGAGTTTACAAACCGGGCAATAACTAGGTCTCCGTGATGTCGAATCGAGTCCCGTAAGTTCTAACGCTGCGGTCTATTACCCGCGCGGTGCTATATCTCGTGTATTCGTGTCATTGGACGGCAGATGCGGGTTTTGACCTCTTTTTCGGCTTTTTGCCCAAGTGTTGGCGAGTTTTGCAAACTCCGCGATAACTCGGTCTCCGTATGTCGGAATCGAGTCTCGTAAGTTCTAACGCGTGTCTATTACCTACACGCGGTGCTATTAGTGTTTTGCGTGTCATTCGGACTCACCGATGCGAAGTTTTGACCTTTTTTCGACTTTTTACCTAAGTGTGGCATGAAGTTTTGCAAACCGGGCGATAACTCGCCTCCGATGTCGGAATTGAGTCCCGTAAGTTCTAATGCATGTCTATTACCTACGCGGTGTTATTTGTGTGTTTGCGTGTCAATCGAACGGCCGATTCGGGTTTTGACCTATTTTTTGTCTTTTTGCTTAATTGTTGGCGTAGTTTTGCAACCGGGCGATAACTGGATCTCAGATGTTTGAATCGAGTCCCGTAAGTTCTTACGTGTGTCAATTACCTACGCTGTGCTATGTGTGTGTTTACGTGTCATTCAGATACGGCCGATGCGGGTTTTGACCTATTTTTCGCCTTTTTGCTAAGTGTTGGCAAGTTTTGTAAACCGGGCGATAAATCGATCTCCGTATGCCTGGAATCGAGTCCCATAAGTTCTAATACATGACTATTACCTACACGCTGTGTTATGTGTGTGTTTACGTGTCCTTGAGACGACCGATGCGGGTTTCGACATTTTTTCGTCTTTTTTGCCTAAGTGTTGGCGAGATTTGCAAACTAAGCGATAAGTCGGTCTATGTATGTCTGAATCGAGTCCCGTAAGTTCTAATGCGTCTCTCTATTACCTAAGCGGTTCTATGTGTGTGTTTTCATGTCATCTTGACTACCGATGCGAGTTTTGACCTTTTTTTCGCTTTTTTGCTAAGTGTTGGCGAAGTTTTACAACTGGGCAATAACTCGGTCTCAGATGTCGAATCGAGTCCCGTAAGTTCTAACGCGTGTCTATTACTACGCACGGTGCTATATCGTGTATTATTCGTGTCATTCGGACGGCCGATGCGGGTTTTGACCTCTTTTTTTGGCTTTTTTGCCCAAGTGTTGGCGAGTTTTGCAAACTCCGCGATAACTCTTTCTCTCAGATGTCGGAATCGAGTCCCGTAAGTTCTAATGCGGTCTATTACCCCACGCGGTTCTATGTGTGTTTGCATGTCATTCGGATCGCCGCGCGAGGTTTGACCTCTTTTTTCGCTTTTTCCCTAAGTGTTGGCGAGTTTTGCAGACTGGGTAATAACTCTCGGTCTCCGTGATGTCGAATCGAGTCCCGTAAGTTCTAACGTATATCTATTACCAAAGACGGTGCATATATGTGTGTATTCGTGTCATTTGGACGGCAGATGCGGGTTTTGACCTCTTTTTTCGCTTTTTGCTCCAAGTGTTGGCGAAGTTTTGCAAACTCGCGATAACTCTCGGTCTCCAGATGTCTGGAATCGAGTCCCATAAGTTCTAACGCATGTTCTATTACTCCACGCGGTGTGCTAGTAGTGTGTTTTGCGTGTCATTCGGACCTACCGATGCGAAGTTTTGACCCTTTTTGACTTTTTGCCTAAGTGTTCATGAAGTTTTGCAACCGGGCGATAACTCGGCCTCGTCGACGTAATCGAGTCCCGTAAGTTCTAATGCATGTCTATTACCTACGCGGTGTTATGTGTGTGTTTGCGTGTCATTCGAACTACCGATGCGGGTTTTAACCTATTTTTCGCTTTTTTGCTTAATTGTTGACGAGTTTTGCAAACCGGGCGATAACTCGATCTCAGATGTGCCGGAATCGAGTCCCGTAAGTTCTTACGCAGGTCAATTACCTACGCGGTGCTATGTGTGTGTGTTTGCGTGTCATTCGGACGACCGATGCGCGGGTTTTGACCTATTTTTCGCCTTTTTTGCTTAAGTTGTTGGCAAGTTTTGCAAACCTGGCGATAAATGGCCTCCGATGTCGGAATCGAGTCCGTAAGTTCTAATACATGACAATTACCCACGCGGTGTTATGTGTGTGTTTACGTGTCCTTCAGACGACCGATGCGGGTTTCAACTCATTTTTCGCCTTTTTTGACTATGGTTGGCGAGTTTTGCAAACTAGGCGATAAGTCGGTCTATGTATATCGGAATCGAGTCCCGTAAGTTCTAATGCGCCTCTATTACCTAGGCGGTTCTATGTGTGTGTTGCATGTCATTCTGACGGACCGATGCGAAGTTTTGACCTCTTTTTTCGCTTTTTGCCTAAGTGTCATGTAGTTTTGCAACCGGGCAATAACTCGGTCTCCAGATGTCGAATCGAGTCCCGTAAGTTCTAACGCAGGTCTATTACACCTGCGGTGCTATATACGTGGTATTCGTGTCATTTCGAACGGCAGATGCGGGTTTTGACCTCTTTTTTCGCTTTTTTGCCCAAGTTGTTGGCGAAGTTTTGCAAACTCGCGATAACTCGGTCTCCGTATGTCGGAATCGAGTCCCCAGAAGTTCTAATGCGTGTCTATTACCTACGCGGTTCTATTTGTGTGTTTGCATGTCATTCGGATACCGATGCGAAGTTTTGACTCTCTTTTTCGGCTTTTTGCCTAAGTGTTGTCATGAGTTTTGCAACCGGGCAATAACTCGGTCTCCAGATGTCGAATCGAGCCCCGTAAGTTCTAACGCGTGTCTATTACACGCACGGTGGTATATGTGTGTATTCGTGTCATCTTGGACGGCCAGATGTGGTTTTGACCTCTTTTTTGGCTTTTTGCCCAAGTGTTGCGCGAGAGTTTTGCAAACTCCGCGATAACTCTGGTCTCCAGATGTCGGAATCGAGTCCCGTAAGTTCTAACGCGTGTCTATTACTCCACGCGATGCTATTAGTGTGTTTGCGTGTCATTCTGATCACCGATGCGAAGTTTTGACCCTTTTTTTCGACTTTTTGCCTAAGTGTTGGCGAGTTTTTCAAACTGGGCGATAACTCAGTCTCCGTACGTCAGAATCGAGTCCCGTAAGTTCTAAGGCGTGTCTATTACCTACACGGTGCAATATGTGTGTTTGCGTGTCATTCGGACGGCAGATGCGGGTTTTGACCTCTTTTTTGGCTTTTTGCCTAAGTGTTGGCGAAGTTTTACAACCGGGCGATAAGTCGATCTCCGATGTCGGAATCGAGTCCCGTAAGTTCTTACGTGTGTCAATTACCTACGCTGTGCTGCTATGTGTGTGTTTGAGTGTCATTCTTGACGGCCGATGGTTTTGACCTATTTTTCGCCTTTTTACTGCCTAAGTGTTGTAAGTTTTGCAACTGGGCGATAAATCGATCTCTCAGATGTTTAATCGAGTCCCGTAAGTTCTAATACATGACTATTACTCTACGCGGTGTTATGTGTGTTTACGTGTCATTTAGACGACCGGCGCGGGTTTTGACTGTTTTTTCGCCTTTTTTGCCTAAGTGTTGGCGGTAGTTTTGCAAAACCAGCGATAACTTCGATCTCTCAGATGTCGGAATCGAGTCCCGTAAGTTCTAATGCATGTCTATTACCTACGCGGTTCTATGTTTGTGTTTGCATTTCATTCGGATAGCCGATGCGAAGTTTTGACCTCTTTTTTGGCTTTTTGCCCAAGTGTTGGCGAGTTTTGCAACCTGGCAATAACTCGATCTCCGATGTCGAATCGAGTCCCGTAAGTTCTAACGCTGCGTCTCATTACCCGCGGTGCAGTATATATGTGTGTATTCGTGTCATCTCGGACGGCAGATGCGGGTTTTGACCTCTTTTTTCGCTTTTTTGCCCAAGTTGTTGGCGAGTTTTGCAAACTCGACGATAACTCGATCTCCGTATGTCGAATCGAGTCTCGTAAGTTCTAACGCGTGTCATTACTTCCACGCGGTGCTATTAGTGTGTTTGCGTGTCATTCGGACTCACCGATGCGAAGTTTTGACCCCTTTTTCGACTTTTTTGCCTAAGTGTTGGCGAGTTTTGCAAACCTGGGCGATAACTCGGCCTCCGTATGCCGGAATCGAGTCCCCGAAGTTCTAATGCATGTCTATTACCCACGCGGTGTTATGTGTGTGTTTGCGTGTCATTCAGGCTACTGATGCGGGTTTTGACCTATTTTTCATCTTTTTTGCCTAATTGTTGGCGAAGTTTTGCAAACCTGGCGATAACTCGATCTCGTGACGTCGAATCGAGTCCGTAAGTTCTAACGCTGTGTCAATTACCTACGCGGTGCTATGTGTGTGTTTGCGTGTCATTCGACGGACTACCGATGCGTGTTTTGACCTATTTTTCGCCTTTTTTGCCTAAGTGTTGCGTAGTTTTGCAACCGGACAATAACTTTCGATCTCCGTATGTCGAATCGAGTCCCGTAAGTTCTAACGCTGTCTATTACCCGCACGTGCTATATCTGTGTATTCGTGTCATTCGGACGGCAGATGCGGGTTTTGACCTCTTTTTCGCTTTTTGCCCAAGTGTTGGCGAAGTTTTGCAAACTCCGCGATAACTCTCGGTCTCCGTATGTCTGGAATCGAGTCCCGTAAGTTCTAACGCTGTGTGTCTATTACTCCACGCGGTGCTATTAATGTGTTTGCGCGGTCATTCGGACCACCGATGCGAAGTTTTGACCCTTTTTCGATTTTTTTTGCCCAAGTGTTGGCGAGTTTTGCGATCGGGCAATAACTCTCGATCTCCGTATGTCGAATCGAGTCCCGTAAGTTCTAACGCATGTCTATTACCGCACCGCTATATATCTCCAGATTCGTGGTCATTCTTGACGGCGGATGCGGGTTTTGACCTCTTTTTGGCTTTTTGCCTAAGTGTTGGCGAAGTTTTGCAAACTCCGCGATAACTCGATCTCCAGATGTCTGAATCGAGTCCCGTAAGTTCTAACGCTGTGTCTATTACCCACGCGGTGCTATTAATGTATTTGCGTGTCATTCGGACTCACCGATGCGAGTTTTGACCCTTTTTTTCGACTTTTTGCCCAAGTGTTGGCGAAGTTTTGCAGATCAAGGCAATAACTTTGGATCTCCGTATGTCAGAATCGAGTCCCATAAGTTCTAACGCATGTCTATTACCTGAACGGTGCTATATATGTGTATTCGTGTCATTCGGACGGCAGATGCGGGTTTTGACCTCTTTTTCGCTTTTTTGCCCAAGTGTTGGCGAAGTTTTGTAAACCTGGCGATAACTCGGCTTCAGATGTCGGAATCGAGTCCCGTAAGTTCTAATGCATGACTATTACCTACGCGGTGTTATGTGTGTGTTTGCGTGTCATTCGAACGGCCGATGCGGGTTTTTGACCTCTTTTTCCGCTTTTTGCCTAAGTATTGGCTTGTTTTGCAAATTAGGCGATAACTCGGTCTCCGTATGTCGGAATCGAGTCCCGTAAGTTCTAATGCGTGTCTATTACCCACGCGGTTCTATGTGTGTGTTTGCATGTCATTCGGACGGCCGATGCGAGTTTTGATCTCTTTTTTGGCTTTTTGCCCAAGTGTTGGCGAAGTTTTGCAAACCGGGCAATAACTTTCGATCTCCGTGATGTCGAATCGAGTCCCGTAAGTTCTAACGCGCGTCTATTACCGTGCGGTGCTATATCTGTGTATTGGTGTCATTCAAACGGCAGATGCGGGTTTTGACCTCTTTTGGGCTTTTTGCCCAAGTGTTGGCGAAGTTTTGCAAACTCCGCGATAACTTGATCTCAGATGTTCGAATCGAGTCCCGTAAGTTCTAATGCGTGTCTATTACCTACGCGCGGTTCTATGTGTGTTTGCATGTCATTGGAGAAAGGCGATGCGGTTTTGACCTCTTTTTTCGCTTTTTGCCCAAGTGTTGGTGAGTTTTGCAAACTCCGCGATAACTCTGTCTCCGTGATGTCGGAATCGAGTCCCGTAAGTTCTAACGCGTTGTTCATTACCCACGGTGCTATTAGTGTGTTTGCGTGTCATTCGGACTCACCGACACGAGTTTTGACCCTTTTTCGACTTTTTTGCCTAAGTGTTGGCGAGTTTTGCAAACCGGGCGATAACTCTCGATCTCCGTGATGTCGAATCGAGTCCCGTAAGTTCTAATGCATGTCTATTACCTACGCGGTGTTATATGTGTGTTTGCGTGTCATTTGAATCACCGATCGCGGGTTTTGACACATTTTTCGTCTTTTTGCCTAATTGTTGGCGAAGTTTTGTAAAGCTGGCGATAACTCGATCTCCGTATGTTGGAATCGAGTCCCGTAAGTTCTAATGCATATGTCTATTACCTACGCGGTGTTATGTGTGTGTTTTGCGTGTCATTGAAGCGGCCGATGCGGGTTTTGACCTATTTTTCGTCTTTTTGCCTAATTGTTGGCGAAGTTTTTGTAAACCGGGCGATAACTTCGATCTCCGTATGTCGGAATCGAGTCCCGTAAGTTCTAATGCGTGTTCATTACCTCACGCGGTGCTATGTGTGTGTTTGCGTGTCATTCGGACGGCCGATGCGGGTTTTGACCTATTTTTTCGTCTTTTTGCCTAAGTGTTGGCAAGTTTTGCAAACTGGGCGATAAATCAGTCTCCGTATGTCGGAATCGAGTCCCGTAAGTTCTAATACATCTATTACCTACGCGGTGTTATGTGTGTGTTTACGTGTCATTCAGACGACCGATGCGGGTTTTGACCTGTTTTTCGTCTTTTTGCCTAAGTGTTGGCGAGTTTTGCAAACTAGGCGATAACTCGGTCTCTGTATATCGGAATCGAGTCCCGTAAGTTCTAATGCGTGTCTATTACCTACGCGGTTCTATGTGTGTGTTTGCATGTCATTCGGACGGCCGATGCGAGTTTTGACCTCTTTTTAAACCTTTGCCTAAGTGTTGGCGAGTTTGCAAACCGAGCGATAACTCGATCTTCGTTTTTGGAATCGAGTCCGATGAAGTTCTAACGTGTGTCTATTACCTCACGGCGGTGCTATTAATGTATTTTGCGTGTCATTCGGACAACCGATGCGAGTTTTGACCCCTTTTTCGACTTTTTTGCCCAAGTGTTGGCGTAGTTTTGCAGATCGGGCAATAACTTCGATCTCCGTGATGTCGAATCGAGTCCCGTAAGTTCTAACGCATGTGTATTATTCGCTGACGGTGCTATATATCGTATTATTCGTGGTCATTCGGACGGCGGAGATGCGGGTTTTGACCTCTTTTTCGCTTTTTGCCCAAGTGTTGGCGAAGTTTTGCAAAGCTGGCGATAACTTTCGATTCAGTATGTCGGAATCGAGTCCGTAGAACTTCTAATGCATGACTATTACCTACGCGGTGTTATGTGTGTGTTTGCGTGTCATTCGAACGGCCGGCGCGGGTTTTTGACCTCTTTTTTCGCTTTTTGCCTAAGTATTGGCGTGTTTTGCAAATTAAGCGATAACTTTCGGTCTCCAGATTATCGGAATCGAGTCCCGTAAGTTCTAATCGCGCGGTCTATTACCACGCGGTTCTATGTGTGTGTTTGCATGTCATTGGGACGGCCGACGCGTAGTTTTAACCTCTCTTTTTTTGGCTTTTTTGCCTAAGTGTTGACGTAGTTTTGCAACCCGGGCGATAACTCGGTCTCCGTATGTCGGATTCGAGTCCCGTAAGTTCTAACGTGTTTATTACCTACGCGGTGCTATGTGTGTGTTTTGCGTGTCATTCAAACGGCCGATGCGGGTTTTAACTCGTTTTTTCGTCTTTTTGCCTAAGTGTTGGCGAGTTTACAAACCTGGCGATAACTCGCTCAGATGTCGGAATCGAGTCCCGTAAGTTCTAATGCATGACTATTACCTACACGGTGTTATATGTGTGTTTGCGTGTCATTCGAGCCACCGATGCGGGTTTTGACCCTTTTTCGACTTTTTTGCCTAAGTGTTGACGTAGTTTTGCAACCGGGCGATAACTCATCTCCGTATGTCGGATTCGAGTCCCGTAAGTTCTAACGCGTGTTCATAACCCACGCGGTGCTATATGTGTGTGTTTGCGTGTCATTCAAACGGCCGTCGCGGGTTTTGACCTTTTTTCGTCTTTTTTGCCTAAGTGTTGGCGAGTTTTGCAACCGCGGCGATAACTTTCGATTTCCGTATGTCGGAATCGAGTCCCGTAAGTTCTAATGCATGACTATTACCTACGCGGTGTTATGTACGTGTTTGCGTGTCATTGAGCGGCCGATCGCGGTTTTTGACCTCTTTTTCCGCTTAGTTGCCTAAGTATTGGCGTGTTCGCAAATTAAGCGATAACCCGGTCTTCGTCAGATGTCGGAATCGAGTCCCGTAAGTTCTAATGCGTGTCTATTACCCACGCGGTTCTATGTGTGTGTTTGCATGTCATTCGTTGGACTACCGATGCGAGTTTTAACCTCTTTTTTCGGCTTTTTACCTAAGTGTTGTGAAGTTTTGCGGTCGGGCAATAACTTTCGGTCTCCGTATGTCGTAAACGAGTCCCGTAAGTTCTAACGCATGTCTATTACCTGCACGGTGCTATATGTGTGTATTCGTGTCATTCGGATGGCAGATGCGGGTTTTGACCTCTTTTTCGGCTTTTTGCCCAAGTGTTGGCGAGTTTTGCAAACTCCGCGATAACTCGGTCTTCAGATGTCTGAATCGAGTCCCGTAAGTTCTAAAGCGTGTCTAGTACCCTACGCGGTTCTATGTGTGTGTTTGCATGTATCATTGGACGGCCGTCTTTTTTTCGCTTTTTGCCTAAGTGTTGGCGAAGTTTTGCAACCGGGCAATAACTTCGGTCTCCAGATGTCGAATCGTGGTCCGTAAGTTCTAACGCATGTCTATTACACCACGGTGCTATATGTGTATTCGTGTCATTGGACGGCAGATGCGGGTTTTGACCTCTTTTTGGGTTTTTGCCAAGTGTTGGCGAGTTTTGCAAACTCCGCGATAACTTCGGTCTCAGATGTCGGAATCGAGTCCCGTAAGTTCTAACACGTGTCATTACCCACGCGGTGCTATTAGTGTGTTTTGCGTGTCATTCGGACTCACCGTCGCGGGTTTTGACCTTTTTTTCGTCTTTTTGCCTAATTGTTGGCGAGTTTTGCAAACTGGGCGATAACTCTCGATCTCAGTATGTCGGAATCGAGTCCCGTATGTTCTAATGCGTGTCTATTACCTACGCGGTGCTATGTGTGTGTTTGCGTGTCATTCTTGGACTACCGATCGCGGGTTTTGACCTATTTTTGTCTTTTTGCCTAAGTGTTGGCAAGTTTTGCAACCGGGCGATAAATCAGTCTTCGTATGTCGGAATCGAGTCCCGTAAGTTCTAATACATGACTATTACCTACGCGGTTTTATGTGTGTGTTTACGTGTCATTCAGACGACCGATGCGGGTTTTGACCTGTTTTTCGTCTTTTTGCCTAAGTGTTTGCGAGTTTTGCAAACTAGGCGATAACTCGGTCTCTGTATGTCAGAATCGAGTCCCGTAAGTTCTAACGCGTGTCTATTACCTGCACGGTGCTATATGTGTGTATTCGTGTCATTTGGACGGCAGATGTTGGTTTTGACCTCTTTTTCGGCTTTTTGCCCAAGTGTTGGCGAGTTTTGCAAACTCCGCGATAACTCGGTCTCCGTATGTCAGAATCTAGTCCCATAAGTTATAACGCGTGTCTCTTACCTACGCGGTGCTATTAGTGTGTTTGCGTGTCATTCGGACGACCGATGCGAGTTTTGACCCCTTTTTCGACTTTTTTGCCTAAGTGTTGTGAGTTTTGCAACCTGGCGATAACTCGATCTCCGTGATGTCGGATTCGAGTCCCGTAAGTTCTAACGCTGTGTCTATTACCTCCACGCGGTGCTATGTGTGTGTTTCGTGTCATTCAAACGGACGATGCGGGTTTTGACCTGTTTTTCGTCTTTTTGCCTAAGTGTTGACGAGTTTTGCAAACTGGGCGATAACTCAGTTTCCGTATGTCGGAATCGAGTCCCGTAAGTTCTAATGCATGACTATTACCTACGCGGTGTTATGTGTGGGTTTGCGTGTCATTCGAACGACCGATGTGGATTTTGACCCCTTTTTCGACTTTTTGCCTAAGTGTTGACGAGTTTTGCAAACTGGGCCATAACTCAGTCTCCGTATGTCGGATTCGAGTCCCGTAAGTTCTAACGCGTGTCTATTACCTACGCGGTGCTATGTGTGTGTTTGCGTGTCATTCAAACGGCCGATGCGGGTTTTGACCTGTTTTTCGTCTTTTTGCCTAAGTGTTGACGAGTTTTGCAAACTGGGCGATAACTCGATTCCAGATGTCGGAATCGAGTCCCGTAAGTTCTAATGCGTGTCTATTACCTACGCGGTTCTATGTGTGTGTTTGCATGTCATTCGGACGGCCGATGCGAGTTTTGACCTATTTTTCGTCTTTTTGCCTAAGTGTTGGCGAGTTTTGCAAACTGGGCGATAACTCAGTCTCCGTATGTCGGATTCGAGTCCCGTAAGTTCTAACGCGTGTCTATTACCTACGCGGTGCTATGTGTGTGTTTGCGTGTCATTCAAACGGCCGATGCGGGTTTTGACATGTTTTTCGTCTTTTTGCCTAAGTGTTGGCGAGTTTTGCAAACTGGGCGATAACTCAGTTTCCGCATGTCGGAATCGAGTCCCGTAAGTTCTAATGCATGACTATTACCTACGCGGTGTTATGTGTGTGTTTGCGTGTCATTGAATCGCCGATCTGGTTTTTGACCTCTTTTTCCGCTATTTGCCTAAGTATTGGCGTGTTTTGCAAATTAAGCGATAACTCGGTCTCCGTATGTCGGAATCGAGTCCCGTAAGTTCTAATGCGTGTGTATTACCTACGCGGTTCTATGTGTGTGTTTGCATGTCATTCGGACGGCCGATGCGAGTTTTGACCTCTTTTTCGTCTTTTTGCCTAAGTGTTGGCGAGTTTTGCAGACTGGGCAATAACTCGGTTTCCGTATGTCAGAAACGAGTCCCGTAAGTTCTAACGCATGTTTATTACTTGCACGGTGCTATATGTGTGTATTCGTGTCATTCGGATGGCAGATGCGGGTTTTGACCTCTTTTTCGGCTTTTTGCCTAAGTGTTGGCGAGTTTTGCAAACTGGCGATAACTCGGTCTCCGTATGTCGGAATCGAGTCCCGTAAGTTCTAACGCGTGTCTATTACCTACGCGGTGCTATGTGTGTGTTTGCGTGTCATTCAAACGGCCGATGCGGGTTTTGACCTGTTTTTTGTCTTTTTGCCTAAGTGTTGGCGAGTTTTGCAAACTGGACGATAACTCAGTTTTCGTATGTCAGATTGGAGTCCCGTAAGTTCTAATGCATGACTATTACCTACGCAGTGTTATGTGTGTGTTTGCGTGTCATTCGAACGGCCGATGCGGGTTTTTGACCTCTTTTTCCGCTTATTTGCCTAAGTATTGGCGTGTTTTGCAAATTAAGCGATAACTCGGTCTCCGTATGTCGGAATCGAGTCCCGTAAGTTCTAATGCGTGTCTATTACCCACGCGGTTCTATGTGTGTATTTGCATGTCATTCGGACGGCTGATGCGAGTTTTGACCTCTTTTTCGGCTTTTTGCCTAAATGTTGGCGAGTTTTGCAAACTGGGCAATAACTCAGTCTCCGTACGTCAGAATCGAGTCCCGTAAGTTCTAACGCGTGTCTATTACCTGCACGGTGCTATATCTGTGTATTCGTGTCATTGGACGGCGGATGCGGGTTTTGACCTCTTTTTTTTGGCTTTTTGCCCAAGTGTTGGCGAAGTTTTGCAAACTCGCGATAACTTTCGATCTCCGTATGTCGGAATCGAGTCTCGTAAGTTCTAACTATGCGTGTCTATTACCTCACGCGGTGCTATTAGTGTGTTTGCGTGTCATTCGGACTCACCGTCACGAGTTTTGACCCCTTTTTCGACTTTTTACCTAAGTGTTGGCGAGTTTTGTAACCTGGCGATAACTTTCGATCTCCGTGATGACGGAATTGAGTCCCGTAAGTTCTAATGCATGTCTATTACCTACGCGGCGGTGTTATTTGTGTGTTTGCGTGTCAATCGAATCAGCCGATTCGGGTTTTGACCTATTTTTTTGTCTTTTTTGCCTAATTGTTGGCGAGTTTTGCAAAGCCTGGCGATAACTTTCGATCTCGTATGTCGGAATCGAGTCCCGTAAGTTCTTACGTGTGTCAATTACCTCTGACTGTGCTATGTGTGTGTTTACGTGTCATTTAAATGCGCCGATGCGGGTTTTGACCTATTTTTCGTCTTTTTGCTCAAAGTGTGGCAAGTTTTGCAACCGGGCGATAAATCGATCTCCGTATGCCTTGAATCGAGTCCCATAAGTTCTAATACATGACTATTACCTACGCGGTGTTATGTGTGTGTTTACGTGTCCTTGAGACGACCGTGCGGGTTTCGACCTGTTTTTCGTCTTTTTGCCTAAGTGTTGGCGAGATTTGCAAACTAGGCGATAAGTCGGTCTATGTATGTCGGAATCGAGTCCCGTAAGTTCTAATGCGTCTCTATTACCTAAGCGGTTCTATGTGTGTGTTTTCATGTCATTCTTGGACTACCGATGAGTTTTGACCTCTTTTTCGGCTTTTTGCCTAAGTGTCATGAGTTTTACAACCTGGGCAATAACTCTCGATCTCCGTATGTCGAATCGAGTCCCCGTAAGTTCTAACGCGTGTCTATTACTGCGCTGCGGTGCTATATATCTGTGTATTCGTGTCATTCGGACGGCAGATGCGGGTTTTGACCTCTTTTTCGGCTTTTTGCCCAAGTGTTGGCGAGTTTTGCAAACTCCGCGATAACTCGGTCTCCGTATGTCGGAATCGAGTCCCGTAAGTTCTAATGCGTGTCTATTACCTACGCGGTTCTATGTGTGTGTTTGCATGTCATTCGGACTGCCGATGCGAGGTTTGACCTCTTTTTCGGCTTTTTCCCTAAGTGTTGGCGAGTTTTGCAGACTGGGTAATAACTCGGTCTCCGTATGTCAGAATCGAGTCCCGTAAGTTCTAACGTATGTCTATTACCAGACGGTGCTATATGTGTGTATTCGTGTCATTCGGACGGCAGAATGCGGGTTTTGACCTCTTTTTCGGCTTTTTGCCCAAGTGTTGGCGAGTTTTGCAAACTCCGCGATAACTCGGTCTCCGTATGTCGGAATCGAGTCCCATAAGTTCTAACGCATGTCTATTACCTACGCGGTGCTAGTAGTGTGTTTGCGTGTCATTCGGACTACCGATGCGAGTTTTGACCCCTTTTTTGACTTTTTGCCTAAGTGTTGGCGAGTTTTGCAAACTGGGCGATAACTCGATCTCCGACGCGTCGAATCGAGTCCCGTAAGTTCTAATGCATGTCTATTACCTACGCGGTGTTATGTGTGTGTTTGCGTGTCATTCGAACGGCCGATGCGGGTTTTAACCTATTTTTCGTCTTTTTGCCTAATTGTTGACGAGTTTTGCAAACTGGGCGATAACTCAGTCTCCGTATGTCGGAATCGAGTCCCGTAAGTTCTTACGTGTGTCAATTACCTACGCGGTGCTATGTGTGTGTTTGCGTGTCATTCGGACGGCCGATGCGGGTTTTGACCTATTTTTCGTCTTTTTGCCTAAGTGTTGGCAAGTTTTGCAAACTGGGCGATAAATCAGTCTCCGTATGTCGGAATCGAGTCCCGTAAGTTCTAATACATGACAATTACCTACGCGGTGTTATGTGTGTGTTTACGTGTCCTTCAGACGACCGATGCGGGTTTCGACCTGTTTTTCGTCTTTTTGACTAAGGGTTGGCGAGTTTTGCAAACTAGGCGATAAGTCGGTCTATGTATATCGGAATCGAGTCCCGTAAGTTCTAATGCGTCTCTATTACCTAGGCGGTTCTATGTGTGTGTTGCATGTCATTGGACTACCGATGCGAGTTTTGACCTTTTTGGCTTTTTTGCCTAAGTGTTGGCGAGTTTTGCAAACCTGGGCAATAACTCGGTCTCCGTATGTCAGAATCGAGTCCCGTAAGTTCTAACGTGTGTCTATTACCTGCACGGTGCTATATCTGTGTATTCGTGTCATTCGAACGGCAGATGCGGGTTTTGACCTCTTTTTCGGCTTTTTGCCCAAGTGTTGGCGAGTTTTGCAAACTCCGCGATAACTCGGTCTCCGTATGTCGGAATCGAGTCCTGTAAGTTCTAATGCGTGTCTATTACCTACGCGGTTCTATTTGTGTGTTTGCATGTCATTCGGACTGCCGATGCGAGTTTTGACCTCTTTTTCGGCTTTTTGCCTAAGTGTTGGCGAGTTTTGCAAACTGGGCAATAACTCGGTCTCCGTATGTCAGAATCGAGTCCCGTAAGTTCTAACGCGTGTCTATTACCTGCACGGTGGTATATGTGTGTATTCGTGTCATTCGGACGGCAGATGCGGGTTTTGACCTCTTTTTTGGCTTTTTGCCCAAGTGTTCATGAAGTTTTGCAAACTCGCGATAACTCGATCTCCGTATGTCGGAATCGAGTCCCGTAAGTTCTAACGCTGTGTTCATTACCTACGCGATGCTATTAGTGTGTGTTTGCGTGTCATTCGGACTACCGATGCGAGTTTTGACCCCTTTTTCGACTTTTTGCCTAAGTGTTGGTGGCGAGTTTTTCAACCTGGCGATAACTCGATCTTCAGACGTCAATCGAGTCCCGTAAGTTCTAAGGCGTGTCTATTACCTACACGGTGCAATATGTGTGTTTGCGTGTCATTCGGACGGCAGATGCGGTTTTGACCTCTTTTTTGGCTTTTTGCCTAAGTGTTGGCGAGTTTTACAAACTGGGCGATAAGTCGGTCTCCGTATGTCGGAATCGAGTCCCGTAAGTTCTTACGTGTGTCAATTACCTACGCGGTGCTATGTGTGTGTTTGCGTGTCATTCGGACGGCCGATGCGGGTTTTGACCTATTTTTCGTCTTTTTGCCTAAGTGTTGGCAAGTTTTGCAAACTGGGCGATAAATCAGTCTCCGTATGTCGGAATCGAGTCCCGTAAGTTCTAATACATGACTATTACCTACGCGGTGTTATGTGTGTGTTTACGTGTCATTTAGACGACCGATGCGGGTTTTGACCTGTTTTTCGTCTTTTTGCCTAAGTGTTGGCGAGTTTTGCAAACTAGGCGATAACTCGGTCTCTGTATGTCGGAATCGAGTCCCGTAAGTTCTAATGCATGTCTATTACCTACGCGGTTCTATGTTTGTGTTTGCATTTCATTCGGTTAGCCGATGCGAGTTTTGACCTCTTTTTCGGCTTTTTGCCCAAGTGTTGGCGAGTTTTGCAAACTGGGCAATAACTCGGTCTCCGTATGTCAGAATCGAGTCCCGTAAGTTCTAACGCGTGTCTATTACCTGCACGGTGCTATATGTGTGTATTCGTGTCATTCGGACGGCAGATGCGGGTTTTGACCTCTTTTTCGGCTTTTTGCCCAAGTGTTGGCGAGTTTTGCAAACTCGACGATAACTCGGTCTCCGTATGTCGGAATCGAGTCTCGTAAGTTCTAACGCGTGTCTATTACCTACGCGGTGCTATTAGTGTGTGTTTGCGTGTCATTCGGACTCACCGTCGCGAGTTTTGACCCTTTTTTCGACTTTTTGCCTAAGTGTTGGCGAAGTTTTTAAACCAAGGCGATAACTTTCGATCTCCGTATATGCCGAATCGAGTCCCGTAAGTTCTAATGCATGTCTATTACCTACGCGGTGTTATGTGTGTGTTTGCGTGTCATTCGAACGGCCGATGCGGGTTTTGACCTATTTTTCATCTTTTTGCCTAATTGTTGGCGAGTTTTGCAAACTGGGCGATAACTCAGTCTCCGTACGTCAGAATCGAGTCCCGTAAGTTCTAACGCGTGTCAATTACCTACGCGGTGCTATGTGTGTGTTTGCGTGTCATTCGGACGGCCGATGCGTGTTTTGACCTATTTTTCGTCTTTTTGCCTAAGTGTTGGCGAGTTTTGCAAACTGGACAATAACTCGGTCTCCGTATGTCAGAATCGAGTCCCGTAAGTTCTAACGCGTGTCTATTACCTGCACGGTGCTATATCTGTGTATTCGTGTCATTCGGACGGCAGATGCGGGTTTTGACCTCTTTTTCGGCTTTTTGCCCAAGTGTTGGCGAGTTTTGCAAACTCCGCGATAACTCGGTCTCCGTATGTCGGAATCGAGTCCCGTAAGTTCTAACGCGTGTCTATTACCTACGCGGTGCTATTAATGTGTTTGCGTGTCATTCGGACTACCGATGCGAGTTTTGACCCCTTTTTCGACTTTTTGCCCAAGTGTTGGCGAGTTTTGCAGACTGGGCAATAACTCGGTCTCCGTATGTCAGAATCGAGTCCCGTAAGTTCTAACGCATGTCTATTACCTGCACCGTGCTATATCTCTGTATTCGTGTCATTCGGACGGCAGATGCGGGTTTTGACCTCTTTTTCGGCTTTTTGCCCAAGTGTTGGCGAGTTTTGCAAACTCCGCGATAACTCGGTCTCCGTATGTCGGAATCGAGTCCCGTAAGTTCTAACGCGTGTCTATTACCTACGCGGTGCTATTAATGTATTTGCGTGTCATTCGGACTACCGATGCGAGTTTTGACCCCTTTTTCGACTTTTTGCCCAAGTGTTGGCGAGTTTTGCAGACTGGGCAATAACTCGGTCTCCGTATGTCAGAATCGAGTCCCATAAGTTCTAACGCATGTCTATTACCTGAACGGTGCTATATATGTGTATTCGTGTCATTCGGACGGCAGATGCGGGTTTTGACCTCTTTTTCGGCTTTTTGCCCAAGTGTTGGCGAGTTTTGCAAACTGGGCGATAACTCAGTTTCCGTATGTCGGAATCGAGTCCCGTAAGTTCTAATGCATGACTATTACCTACGCGGTGTTATGTGTGTGTTTGCGTGTCATTGAGCGGCCGATCTGGTTTTTGACCCTTTTCCGCTTTTTGCCTAAGTATTGGCTTGTTTTTGCAAACTAGCGATAACTCGGTCTCCGTATGTCGGAATCGAGTCCCGTAAGTTCTAATGCGTGTCTATTACCTACGCGGTTCTATGTGTGTGTTTGCATGTCATTCGGACTGCCGATGCGAGTTTTGACCTCTTTTTCGGCTTTTTGCCTAAGTGTTGGCGAGTTTTGCAAACTGGGCAATAACTCGGTCTCCGTATGTCAGAATCGAGTCCGTAAGTTCTAACGTGTCTATTACTCCTGCGGTGCTATATATCGTGTATTCGTGTGTCATTCAAGCGGCGGCAGATGCGGGTTTTGACCTCTTTTTGGGCTTTTTGCCCAAGTGTTGGCGAGTTTTGCAAACTCCGCGATAACTCGGTCTTCGTATGTCGGAATCGAGTCCCGTAAGTTCTAATGCGTGTCTATTACCTACGCGGTTCTATGTGTGTTTGCATGTCATTCAGAAGGCAGATGCGGGTTTTGACCTCTTTTTCGGCTTTTTGCCCAAGTGTTGGTGAGTTTTGCAAACTCCGCGATAACTCGGTCTCCGTATGTCGGAATCGAGTCCCGTAAGTTCTAACGCGTGTCTATTACCTACGCGGTGCTATTAGTGTGTTTGCGTGTCATTCGGACTACCGATACGAGTTTTGACCCCTTTTTCGACTTTTTGCCTAAGTGTTGGTGAGTTTTGCAAACCTGGCGATAACTCGATCTCAGTATGTTCTGGAATCGAGTCCCGTAAGTTCTAATGCATGTCTATTACCTACGCGGTGTTATATGTGTGTTTGCGTGTCATTCGAACGGCCGATGCGGGTTTTGACCTGTTTTTCGTCTTTTTGCCTAATTGTTGGCGAGTTTTGCAAACTGGGCGATAACTCAGTCTCCGTATGTCGGAATCGAGTCCCGTAAGTTCTAATGCATGTCTATTACCTACGCGGTGTTATGTGTGTGTTTGCGTGTCATTCGAACGGCCGATGCGGGTTTTGACCTATTTTTCGTCTTTTTGCCTAATTGTTGGCGAGTTTTGCAAACTGGGCGATAACTCAGTCTCCGTATGTCGGAATCGAGTCCCGTAAGTTCTAATGCGTGTCTATTACCTACGCGGTGCTATGTGTGTGTTTGCGTGTCATTCGGACGGCCGATGCGGGTTTTGACCTATTTTTTCGTCTTTTTGCCTAAGTGTTGGCAAGTTTTGCAAACTGGGCGATAAATCGATCTCCGATGTATGCCGAATCGAGTCCCGTAAGTTCTAATACATCTATTACCTACGCGGTGTTATGTGTGTGTTTACGTGTCATTCAGACGACCGATGCGGGTTTTGACCTGTTTTTCGTCTTTTTGCCTAAGTGTTGGCGAGTTTTGCAAACTAGGCGATAACTCGGTCTCTGTATATCGGAATCGAGTCCCGTAAGTTCTAATGCGTGTCTATTACCTACGCGGTTCTATGTGTGTGTTTGCATGTCATTCGGACGGCCGATGCGAGTTTTGACCTCTTTTTCGGCTTCTTGCCTAAGTGTTGGCGAGTTTTGCAAACTGAGCGATAACTCAGTCTTCGTTTGTCGGAATCGAGTCCAGTAAGTTCTAACGCGTGTCTATTACCTACGCGGTGCTATTAATGTATTTGCGTGTCATTCGGACAACCGATGCGAGTTTTGACCCCTTTTTCGACTTTTTGCCCAAGTGTTGGCGAGTTTTGCAGACTGGGCAATAACTCGGTCTCCGTATGTCAGAATCGAGTCCCGTAAGTTCTAACGCATGTGTATTACCTGCACGGTGCTATATCTGTGTATTCGTGTCATTCGGACGGCAGATGCGGGTTTTGACCTCTTTTTCGGCTTTTTGCCCAAGTGTTGGCGAGTTTTGCAAACTGGGCGATAACTCAGTTTCCGTATGTCGGAATCGAGTCCCGTAAGTTCTAATGCATGACTATTACCTACGCGGTGTTATGTGTGTGTTTGCGTGTCATTCGAACGGCCGATGCGGGTTTTTGACCTCTTTTTCCGCTTTTTGCCTAAGTATTGGCGTGTTTTGCAAATTAGGCGATAACTCGGTCTCCGTATGTCGGAATCGAGTCCCGTAAGTTCTAATGCGTGTCTATTACCTACGCGGTTCTATGTGTGTGTTTGCATGTCATTGGGACGGCCGATGCGAGTTTTAACCTCTTTTTCGGCTTTTTGCCTAAGTGTTGACGAGTTTTGCAAACTGGGCGATAACTCAGTCTCCGTATGTCGGATTCGAGTCCCGTAAGTTCTAACGCGTGTCTATTACCTACGCGGTGCTATGTGTGTGTTTGCGTGTCATTCAAACGGCCGATGCGGGTTTTAACCTGTTTTTCGTCTTTTTGCCTAAGTGTTGGCGAGTTTTACAAACTGGGCGATAACTCAGTTTCCGTATGTCGGAATCGAGTCCCGTAAGTTCTAATGCATGACTATTACCTACGCGGTGTTATGTGTGTGTTTGCGTGTCATTCGAACGGCCGATGCGGGTTTTGACCCCTTTTTCGACTTTTTGCCTAAGTGTTGACGAGTTTTGCAAACTGGGCGATAACTCAGTCTCCGTATGTCGGATTCGAGTCCCGTAAGTTCTAACGCGTGTCTATTACCTACGCGGTGCTATGTGTGTGTTTGCGTGTCATTCAAACGGCCGATGCGGGTTTTGACCTGTTTTTCGTCTTTTTGCCTAAGTGTTGGCGAGTTTTGCAAACTGGGCGATAACTCAGTTTCCGTATGTCGGAATCGAGTCCCGTAAGTTCTAATGCATGACTATTACCTACGCGGTGTTATGTCTGTGTTTGCGTGTCATTCGAACGGCCGATGCGGGTTTTTGACCTCTTTTTCCGCTAGTTGCCTAAGTATTGGCGTGTTCTGCAAATTAAGCGATAACCCGGTCTTCGTATGTCGGAATCGAGTCCCGTAAGTTCTAATGCGTGTCTATTACCTACGCGGTTCTATGTGTGTGTTTGCATGTCATTCGGACGGCCGATGCGAGTTTTAACCTCTTTTTCGGCTTTTTACCTAAGTGTTGACGAGTTTTGCAGACTGGGCAATAACTCGGTCTCCGTATGTCAGAAACGAGTCCCGTAAGTTCTAACGCATGTCTATTACCTGCACGGTGCTATATGTGTGTATTCGTGTCATTCGGATGGCAGATGCGGGTTTTGACCTCTTTTTCGGTTTTTTGCCCAAGTGTTGGCGAGTTTTGCAAACTCCGCGATAACTCGGTCTTCGTATGTCGGAATCGAGTCCCGTAAGTTCTAAAGCGTGTCTAGTACCTACGCGGTTCTATGTGTGTGTTTGCATGTCATTCGGACGGCCGTCTTTTTCGGCTTTTTGCCTAAGTGTTGGCGAGTTTTGCAAACTGGGCAATAACTCGGTCTCCGTATGTCAGAATCGTGTCCCGTAAGTTCTAACGCATGTCTATTACCTGCACGGTGCTATATGTGTGTATTCGTGTCATTCGGACGGCAGATGCGAGTTTTGACCTCTTTTTCGGGTTTTTGCCCAAGTGTTGGCGAGTTTTGCAAACTCCGCGATAACTCGGTCTCCGTATGTCGGAATCGAGTCCCGTAAGTTCTAACACGTGTCTATTACCTACGCGGTGCTATTAGTGTGTTTGCGTGTCATTCGGACTACCGATGCGGGTTTTGACCTTTTTTTCGTCTTTTTGCCTAATTGTTGGCGAGTTTTGCAAACTGGGCGATAACTCAGTCTCCGTATGTCGGAATCGAGTCCCGTATGTTCTAATGCGTGTCTATTACCTACGCGGTGCTATGTGTGTGTTTGCGTGTCATTCGGACTTACCCGTCTGGTTTTGACCTATTTTTTGTCTTTTTGCCTAAGTGTTGGCAAGTTTTGCAAACTGGGCGATAAATCAGTCTTCGTATGTCGGAATCGAGTCCCGTAAGTTCTAATACATGACTATTACCTACGCGGTTTTATGTGTGTGTTTACGTGTCATTCGGACGGCCGTCACGGGTTTTGACTTTTGTTTTTCGTCTTTTTGCCTAAGTGTTTGCGAGTTTTGCAAACTAGGCGATAACTCGGTCTCTGTATGTCAGAATCGAGTCCCGTAAGTTCTAACGCGTGTCTATTACCTGCACGGTGCTATATGTGTGTATTCGTGTCATTTGGACGGCAGATGTTGGTTTTGACCTCTTTTTCGGCTTTTTGCCCAAGTGTTGGCGAGTTTTGCAAACTCCGCGATAACTCGGTCTCCGTATGTCAGAATCTAGTCCCATAAGTTATAACGCGTGTCTCTTACCTACGCGGTGCTATTAGTGTGTTTTGCGTGTCATTTGGACGACCGTCGAAGTTTTGACCCCTTTTTCGACTTTTTTTGCCTAAGTGTTGACGAGTTTTGCAAGCTGGCGATAACTCGATCTCCAGATGTCGGATTCGAGTCCCGTAAGTTCTAACAGCGTGTCTATTACCTCACGCGGTGCTATGTGTGTGTTTGCGTGTCATTCAAAGCGGACGATGCGGGTTTTGACTGCTTTTTCGTCTTTTTTTGCCTAAGTGTTGACGTGAGTTTTTTGCAAACCTGGCGATAACTTTCGATTCCGTGTATGTCGGAATCGAGTCCCGTAAGTTCTAATGCATGACTATTACCTACGCGGTGTTATGTGTGGGTTTTGCGTGTCATTGAACGACCGATGTGGATTTTGACCCCTTTTTCGATTTTTTTTGCCTAAGTGTTGACGAGTTTTGCAAACCGGGCCATAACTTTCGATCTCAGATGTCGGATTCGAGTCCCGTAAGTTCTTGCGCGTGTTCATTACCTACGCGGTGCTATGTGTGTGTTTGCGTGTCATTCAAGCGGCCGATCTGGTTTTGACTGTTTTTCGTCTTTTTGCCTAAGTGTTGTGAGTTTTGCACTGGCTGGCGATAACTTCGATTCCGTATGTCGGAATCGAGTCCGTAAGTTCTAATGCGTGTCTATTACCCACGCGGTTTATGTGTGTGTTTGCATGTCATTGGACTACCGATGCGAAGTTTTGACCTATTTTTCGTCTTTTTGCCTAAGTGTTGGCGAGTTTTGCAAAGCTGGCGATAACTTTCGATCTCCGTATGTCGGATTCGAGTCCCGTAAGTTCTAACGTGTTCATTACCTCACGCGGTGCTATGTGTGTGTTTGCGTGTCATTCAAGCGGCCGATGCGGGTTTTGACATGTTTTTCGTCTTTTGCCTAAGTGTTGGCGAGTTTTGCAAACCTGGCGATAACTCGATTTCGCGTGATGTCGGAATCGAGTCCGTAAGTTCTAATGCATGACTATTACCTACGCGGTGTTATGTGTGTGTTTTGCGTGTCATTGAGCGCCGATGCGGTTTTTGACCTCTTTTTCCGCTTATTTGCCCTAAGTATTGGCGTGTTTTGCAAATTAAGCGATAACTTTCGGTCTCCGTATGTCGGAATCGAGTCCCGTAAGTTCTAATCGTGTGTATTACCTCACGCGGTTCTATGTGTGTGTTTGCATGTCATTCGGACTACCGATCTGAGTTTTGACCTCTTTTTTCGTCTTTTTGCCTAAGTGTTGGCGAGTTTTGCAGACTGGGCAATAACTCGGTTTCCGTATGTCAGGAACGAGTCCCGTAAGTTCTAACGCATGTTTATTACTTGCACGGTGCTATATGTGTGTATTCGTGTCATTCGGATGGCAGATGCGGGTTTTGACCTCATTTTCGGTTTTTTGCCCAAGTGTTGGCGAGTTTTGCAAACTCCGCGATAACTCGGTCTTCGTATGTCGGAATCGAGTCCCGTAAGTTCTAACGCGTGTTCATTACCCCACGCGGTGCTATTAGTGTGTTTGCGTGTCATTCGGACTACATATGTGAGTTTTGACCCCCTTTTTTGACTTTTTGCCTAAGTGTTGGCGAGTTTTGCAAACTGGGCGATAACTCAGTCTCCGTATGTCGGAATCGAGTCCCGTAAGTTCTAATGCATGTCTATTACCTACGCGGTGTTATGTGTTTGTTTGCGTGTCATTCGAAGCTACCGATGCGGGTTTTGACCTATTTTTCGCCTTTTTGCCTAATTGTTGGCGAGTTTTGCAAACCAGCGATAACTCGATCTCCGATGTTGAATCGAGTCCCGTAAGTTCTTACGTGTGTCAATTCTACGCGGTGCTATGTGTGTGTTTTGCGTGTCATTCGGACGGCCGATGCGGTTTTTGACTATTTTTTCGTCTTTTTGCCTAAGTGTTGCAAGTTTTGCAAACCTGGCGATAAATCGATCTCCGTATGTCGGAATCGAGTCCCGTAAGTTCTAATACATGACTTTTACCTACGCGGTGTTATGTGTGTGTTTAAGTGTCATTCAGACGACCGATGCGGGTTTTGACCTATTTTTCGTCTTTTTGCCTAAGTGTTGGCGAGTTTTGCAAACTTGGCGATAACTCGGTCTCTGTATGTCGGAATCGAGTCCCGTAAGTTCTAATGCGTGTCTATTACCTACGCGGTTCTATGTGTGTGTTTGCATGTCATTCGGACGGCCGATGCGAGTTTTGACCTCTTTTTCGGCTTTTTGCCTAAGTGTTGGCGAGTTTTACAAATTGGGCGATAACTCAGTCTTCGTATGTCGGAATCGAGTCCCGTAAGTTCTAACGCGTGTCTATTACCTACGCGGTACTATGTGTGTGTTTGTGTGTCATTCGGACGGCCGATGCGGATTTTGACCTCTTTTTCGACTTTTTGCTAAGTGTTGGCGAGTTTTGCAAACTCCGCGATAACTCGGTCTCCGTATGTCGGAATCGAGTCACGTAAGTTCTAACGCGTGTCTATTACCTACGCGATGCTATTAGTGTGTTTGCGTGTCATTCGGACTACCGATGCAAGTTTTGACCCCTTTTTCGACTTTTTGCCTAAGTGTTGGCGAGTTTTTCAAACTGGGCGATAAGTCAGTCTCCGTACGTCAAAATCGAGTCCCGCAAGTTCTAAGGCGTGTCTATTACCTACACGATGCAATATGTGTGTTTGCGTGTCATTCGGACGGCAGATGCGGATTTTGACCTCTTTTTTGGCTTTTTGCCTAAGTGTTGGCGAGTTTTACAAACTGGGCGATAAGTCAGTCTCCGTGTGTCGGAATTGAGTCCCGTAAGTTCTTACGTGTGTCAATTACCTACGCGGTGCTATGTGTGTGTTTGCGTGTCATTCGGTTGGCCGATGCGGGTTTTGACCTATTTTTCGTCTTTTTGCCAAAGTGTTGGCAAGTTTTGCAAACTGGGCGATAAATCAGTCTCCGTATGTCGGAATCGAGTCCCGTAAGTTCTAATACATGACTATTACCTATGCGGTGTTATGTGTGTGTTTACGTGTCATTTAGACGACCGATGCGGGTTTTGACCTGTTTTTCGATTTTTTGCCTAAGTGTTGGCGAGTTTTGTAAACTAGGCGATAACTCGGTCTCTGTATGTCGGAATCGAGTCCCGTAAGTTCTAATGCGTGTCTATTACCTACGCGGTTCTATGTTTGTGTTTGCATGTCATTCGGACAGCCGATGCGAGTTTTGACCTCTTTTTCGGCTTTTTGCCTAAGTGTTGGCGAGTTTTGCAAACTGGGCAATAACTCGGTCTCCGTATGTCAGAATCGAGTCCCGTAAGTTCTAACGCGTGTCTATTACCTGCACGGTGCTATATGTGTGTATTCGTGTCATTCGGACGGCAGATGCTGGTTTTGACCTCTTTTTCGGCTTTTTGCCCAAGTGTTGGCGAGTTTTGCAAACTCCGCGATAACTCGGTCTCCGTATGTCGGAATCGAGTCCCGTAAGTTCTAACGCGTGTCTATTACCTACGCGGTGCTATTAGTGTGTTTGCGTGTCATTCGGACTACCGATGCGAGTTTTGACCCCTTTTTCGACTTTTTGCCTAAGTGTTGGCGAGTTTTGCAAACTGGGCGATAACTCAGTCTCCGTATGTCGGAATCGAGTCCCGTAAGTTCTAATGCATGTCTATTACCTACGCGGTGTTATGTGTGTGTTTGCGTGTCATTGAACGCCGATGTCGCGGGTTTTGACACATTTTTCGTCTTTTTTGCCTAATTGTTGACGAGTTTTGCAAACCTGGCGATAACTTTCGATCTCCAGATGTCGGAATCGAGTCCCGTAAGTTCTAACGTGTCAATTACCTACCGGGGTGGTGCTATGTGTGTGTTTGCGTGTCATTGGACTACCGATGCTTGTTTTGACCTATTTTTCGTCTTTTTGCCTAAGTGTTGGCGAGTTTTGTAAACTGGGCAATAACTCGGTCTCCGTATGTCGAATCGAGTCCCGTAAGTTCTAACGCTGTGTCTATTACACCTGACGGTGCTATATCTCGTGTATTCGTGTCATTCGGATGGCGGATCTGGGTTTTGACCTCTTTTGGCTTTTTGCCCAAGTGTTGGCGAGTTTTGCAAACCTGGCGATAACTTTCGATTTTCAGTATGTCGGAATCGAGTCCCGTAAGTTCTAATGCATGACTATTACCTACGCGGTGTTATGTGTGTGTTTGCGTGTCATTCGAGCGGCCGTTGCGGGTTTTTGACCTCTTTTTCCGCTTTTGCCTAAGTATTGGCGTGTTTTGCAAATTAAGCGATAACTTTCGGTCTCCGTATGTCGGGAATCGAGTCCCGTAAGTTCTAATCGCGGTCTATTACCCACGCGGTTCTATGTTTGTGTTTACATGTCATTCGAGCACCGATGCGAAGTTTTGACCTCTTTTTTGGCATTTTGCCTAAGTGTTGCATGAGTTTTACAAATGGGCAATAACTCGGTCTCCATATGTCAGAATCGAGTCCCGTAAGTTCTAACGCGTGTCTATTACCTACGCGGTGCTATGTGTGTGTTTGCATGTCATTCGGACGGCCGATGCGGGTTTTGACCTCTTTTTCGGCTTTTTGCCCAAGTGTTGGCGAGTTTTGCAAACTCCGCGATAACTCGGTCTCCGTATGTCGGAATCGAGTCTCGTAAGTTCTAACGCATGTCTATTACCTGCATGGTGCTATATATGTGTATTCGTGTCATTCGGACGGCAGATGCGGGTTTTGACCTCTTTTTCGGCTTTTTGCCCAAGTGTTGGCGAGTTTTGCAAACTGGGCGATAACTCAGTTTCCGTATGTCGGAATCGAGTCCCGTAAGTTCTAATGCATGACTATTACCTACGCGGTGCTATGTGTGTGTTTGCGTCTCATTCAAACGGCCGATGCGGATTTTTGACCTCTTTTTCCGCTTTTTGCCTAAGTGTTGGCGTGTTTTGCAAATTTGGCGATAACTCGGTCTCCGTATGTCGGAATCGAGTCCCGTAAGTTCTAATGCGTGTCTATTACCTACGCGGTTCTATGTGTGTGTTTGCATGTCATTCGGATGGCCGATGCGAGTTTTGACCTCTTTTTTTGCTTTTTGCCTAAGTGTTTGCGAGTTTTGCAAACTGGGCAATAACTCGGTCTCCGTATGTCAGAATCGAGTCCCGTAAGTTCTAACGCGTGTCTATTACCCGCACGCTATATATCGTGTGTATTCGTGTCATTCGGACGGCTGATGCGGGTTTTGACCTCTTTTTCGGCTTTTTGCCCAAGTGTTGGCGAGTTTTGCAAACTCCGCGATAACTCGGTCTCCGTATGTCGGAATCGAGTCCCGTAAGTTCTAACGCGTGTCTACTACCTACGCGGTGCTATTAGTGTGTTTGCGTGTCATTCGGACTACCGATACGAGTTTTGACCCCTTTTTCGACTTTTTGCCCAAGTGTTGGCGAGTTTTGCAGACTGGGCAATAACTAGGTCTCCGTATGTCAGAATCGACTCCCGTAAGTTCTAACGCATGTCTATTACCTGCACGGTGCTATATCTGTGTATTCGTGTCATTCGGACGGCAGATGCGGGTTTTGACCTCTTTTTCGGCTTTTTGCCCAAGTGTTGGCGAGTTTTGCAAACTGGGCGATAACTCAGTTTCCGTATGTCGGAATCGAGTCCCGTAAGTTCTAATGCATGTCTATTACCTACGCGGTGTTATGTGTGTGTTTGCGTGTCATTCGAACGGCCGATGCGGGTTTTTGACCTCTTTTTCAGCTTTTTGCCTAAGTGTTGGCGAGTTTTGCAAATTGGGCGATAACTCGGTCTCCGTATGTCGGAATCGAGTCCCGTAAGTTCTAATGCGTGTCTATTACCCACGCGGTTCTATGTGTGTGTTTGCATGTCATTCGGACGGCCGATGCGAGTTTTGACCTCTTTTTCGGCTTTTTGCCTAAGTGTTGGCGAGTTTTGCAAACTGGGCAATAACTCGGTCTCCGTATGTCAGAATCGAGTCCCGTAAGTTCTAACGCGTGTCTATTACCTGCACGGTGGTATATGTGTGTATTTGTGTCATTCGGACGGCAGATGCGGGTTTTGACCTCTTTTTTGGCTTTTTGCCCAAGTGTTGGCGAGTTTTGCAAACTCCGCGATAACTCGGTCTCCGTATGTCGGAATCGAGTCCCGTAAGTTCTAATGCGTGTCTATTCCCTACGCGGTTCTACGTGTGTGTTTGCATGTCATTCGGACGGCCGCTGCGAGTTTTTACCTCTTTTTCGGCTTTTTGCCTAAGTGTTGGCGAGTTTTGCAAACTGGGCAATAACTCGGTCTCCGTATGTCAGAATCGAGTCCCGTAAGTTCTAACGCATGTCTATTACCTGCACGGTGCTATATGTGTGTATTCGTGTCATTCGGACGGCAGATCACGGGGTTTTGACCTCTTTTTGGCTTTTTTGCCCAGTGTTGGCGAGTTTTGCAAACTCCCGATAACTTCGGTCTCCGTATGTCGGAATCGAGTCCCGTAAGTTCTAACGCGTGTTCATTACCTCACGCGGTGCTATTAGTGTGTTTGCGTGTCATTCGGACTACCGATGCGAGTTTTGACCCCTTTTTCGACTTTTTGCCTAAGTGTTGTTGAGTTTTGCAAACTGGGCGATAACTCGATCTCCGTATGTTGGAATCGAGTCCCGTAAGGTGTAATGCGTGTCTATTACCTACGCGGTGTTATGTGTGTGTTTGCGTGTCATTGAAGCGGCCGGCACGGGTTTTGTCTGTTTTTTCGTCTTTTTGCCTAATTATTGGCGAGTTTTGCAAACTGGGCGATAACTCAGTCTCCGTATATCGGAATCGAGTCCGTAAGTTCTAATGCGTGTCATTACCTCACGCGGTGCTATATGTGTGTGTTTGCGTGTCATTCGAGCGGCCGATCGCGGGTTTTGACCCTATTTTTTCGTTTTTTCCCTAAGTGTTGGCAAGTTTTGTAAACCGGGCGATAAATCGATCTCCGTATGCCGGAATCGAGTCCCGTAAGTTCTAATACATGACTATTACCTACGCGGTGTTATGTGTGTGTTTACGTGTCATTCAGACGACCGATGCGGGTTTTGACCTGTTTTTCGTCTTTTTGCCTAAGTGTTTGCGAGTTTTACAAACTAGGCGATAACTCGGTCTCTGTATGTCAGAATCGAGTCCCGTAAGTTCTAACGCGTGTCTATTACCTGCACGGTGCTATATGTGTGTATTCGTGTCATTTGAATGGCAGATCTTTGGTTTTGACCTCTTTTTCGGCTTTTTGCCCAAGTGTTGGCGAGTTTTGCAAACTCCGCGATAACTCGGTCTCCGTATGTCAGAATCTAGTCCCATAAGTTCTAACGCGTGTCTCTTACCTACGCGGTGCTATTAGTGTGTTTGCGTGTCATTCGGACGACCGATGTGAGTTTTGACCCCTTTTTCGACTTTTTGCCTAAGTGTTGACGAGTTTTGCAAACTGGGCGATAACTCAGTCTTCGTATGTCGGATTCGAGTCCCGTAAGTTCTAACGCGTGTCTATTACCTACGCGGTGCTATGTGTGTGTTTGCGTGTCATTCAAACGGACGATGCGGGTTTTGACCTGTTTTTCGTCTTTTTGCCTAAGTGTTGACGAGTTTTGCAAACTGGGCGATAACTCAGTTTCCGTATGTCGGAATCGAGTCCCGTAAGTTCTAATGCATGACTATTACCTACGCGGTGTTATGTGTGGGTTTGCGTGTCATTCGAACGACCGATGTGGATTTTGACCCCTTTTTCGACTTTTTGCCTAAGTGTTGACGTAGTTTTGCAACCGGGCCATAACTCGATCTCCGTATGTCGGATTCGAGTCCCGTAAGTTCTAGCGTGTTCATTACCTCACGCGGTGCTATGTGTGTGTGTTTGCGTGTCATTCAAACGGCCGATGCGGGTTTTGATTTTTTTCGACTTTTTGCCTAAGTGTTGACGAGTTTTGCAACCTGGCGATAACTTTCGATTTCCGTATGTGGAATCGAGTCCCGTAAGTTCTAATGCGTGTTCATTACTACACGCGGTTCTATGTGTGTGTTTGCATGCCATTCGGACGGACCGATCGCGAGTTTTGACCTCTTTTCGGCTTTTTGCTTAAGTGTTGGCGAGTTTTGCAAACCGGGCAATAACTTCGGTCTCCGTATGTCGAATCGAGTCCGTAAGTTCTAACGCTGTGTCATTACCCGCTGCGGTGCTATATCGTGTATTCGTGTCATTCGGACGGCAGATCTGAGTTTTGACCTCTTTTTCGGCTTTTAGCCCAAGTGTTGGCGAGTTTTGTAAACTCCGCGATAACTCGGTCTCCGTATGTTGGAATCGAGTCCCGTAAGTTCTAATGCATGTCTATTACCTACGCGGTTCTATGTGTGTGTTTGCATGTCATTCAGACGGCCGATGCGAGTTTTGACCTCTTTTTCGGCTTTTTGCCTAAGTGTTGGCGAGTTTTGCAGACTGGGCAATAACTCGGTCTCCGTATGTCAGAATCGAGTCCCGTAAGTTCTAATGCATGTCTATTATCTGCACGGTGCTATATGTGTGTATTCGTGTCATTCGGACGGCAGATGCGGGTTTTGATCTCTTTTTCGGCTTTTTGCCCAAGTGTTGGCGAGTTTTGCAAACTCCGTGATAACTCGGTCTCCGTATGTTGGAATCGAGTCCCGTAAGTTCTAACGCGTGTCTATTACCTACGCGGTGCTATTAGTGTGTTTGCGTGTCATTCGGACTCACCGATGCGAAGTTTTGACCCTTTTTTGACTTTTTGCCTAAGTGTTGGCGAGTTTTGCAAACCAGCGATAACTCGATCTCCGTGATGTCGGAATCGAGTCCGTAAGTTCTAATGCATGTCTATTACCTACGCGCGGTGTTATGTGTGTGTTAGCGTGTCATTGAATGGCCGATCGCGGGTTTTGACCTATTTTTCGTCTTTTTGCCTAATTGTTGGCGAGTTTTGCAACCGGGCGATAACTCGATCTCCGTATGTCGGAATCGAGTCCCGTAAGTTCTTACGTAGTGTCAATTACCTACGCGGTGCTATGTGTGTGTTTGCGTGTCATTGGATGGCCGATCATCTGGTTTTGACCTATTTTTCGTCTTTTTGCACTAAGTGTTGGCAAGTTTTGCAAACCCAGGCGATAAATCGATCTCCGTATGTCGGAATCGAGTCCCATAAGTTCTAATACATGACTATTACCCACACGCGGTGTTATGTGTGTGTTTACGTGTCCTTGACGACCGATCGACTGGGTTTTTTTTTTTTTTCGTCTTTTTGCCTAAGTGTTGGCGAGATTTGCAAACTAGGCGATAAGTCGGTCTATGTATGTCGGAATCGAGTCCCGTAAGTTCTAATGCGTGTCTATTACCTAGGCGGTTCTATGTGTGTGTTTGCATGTCATTCGGACGGCCGATGCGAGTTTTGACCTCTTTTTCGGCTTTTTGCCTAAGTGTTGGCGAGTTTTACAAACTGGGCAATAAACTGATCTCTCCGTATGTCGAATCGAGTCCCGTAAGTTCTATAGGCGTGTCTATTACCTGCACGGTGCTATATCTGTGTATTCGTGTCATTCGGACGGCAGATGCGGGTTTTGACCTCTTTTTCTGCTTTTTGCCCAAGTGTTGGCGAGTTTTGCAAACTCCGCCATAACTCGGTCTCCGTATGTCGGAATCGAGTCCCGTAAGTTCTAACATCGCGGTTCATGACTCCACGCGGTGCTATTAGTGTGTTTGCGTGTCATTCGGACTCACCGTGCGCGAGTTTTGACCCCTTTTTGACTTTTTTTTGCCTAAGTGTTGGCGAGATTTGCAAACTGGGCGATAACTCAGTCTCCGTATGTCGGGATCGAGTCCCGTAAGTTCTAATGCATGTCTATTACCTACGCGGTGTTATGTGTGTGTTTGCGTGTCATTCGAACGGCCGATGCGGGTTTTGACCTATTTTTCGTCTTTTTGCCTAATTGTTGGCGAGTTTTGCAAACTGGGCGATAACTCATTCTCCGTAAGTAGGAATCGAGTCCCGTAAGTTCTTACGTGTGTCAATTACCTACGCGGTGCTATGTGTGTGTTTGCGTGTCATTCGGACGGCCGATGCGGGTTTTGACCTATTTTTCGTTTTTTGCCCAAGTGTTGGCAAGTTTTTGCAAGCCCTGGGCGATAAATCTGTCTCCGTATGTCGGAATCGAGTCCCGTAAGTTCTAATACATGACTATTACCTACGCGGTGTTATGTGTGTGTTTAAGTGTCATTCAGACGACCGATGCGGGTTTTGACTGCTTTTTCGTCTTTTTTTTGCACAAAGTGTTGGCGAGTTTTGCAAACCAGGCGATAACTTCGGTCTCTGTATGTGGAATCGAGTCCCGTAAGTTCTAATGCGTGTCAATTACCTACACGCGGTTCTATGTGTGTGTTTGCATGTCATTCGGATGACCGATGCGCGAGTTTTGACCTCTTTTTCGGCTTTTTGCTTAAGTGTTGGCGAGTTTTGCAAACTGGGCAATAACTCGGTCTCCGTATGTCAGAATCGAGACCCGTAATTTCTAACGCGTGTCTATTCACTATATGTGTGTATTCGTGTCATTCGGACGACAGATGCGGGTTTTGACCTCTTTTTCGGCTTTTTGCCCAAGTGTTGGCGAGTTTTGCAAACTCCGCGATAACTCGGTCTCCGTATGTCGGAATCGAGTCCCGTAAGTTCTAATGCGTGTCTATTACCTACGCGGTTCTATGTGTGTGTTTGCATGTCATTCGGACGGCCGATCCGAGTTTTGACCTCTTTTTCGGCTTTTTGCCCAAGTGTTGGCGAGTTTTGCAGACTGGGCAATAACTCGGTCTCCGTATGTCAGAATCGAGTCCCGTAAGTTCTAACGCATGTCTATTACCTGCACGGTGCTATATGTGTGTATTCGTGTCATTGGACGGCAGATGCGGGTTTTGACCTCCTTTTTGGCTTTTTGCCCAAGTGTTGGCGAGTTTTGCAAACTCCGCGATAACTCGGTCTCCGTATGTCGGAATCGAGTCCCGTAAGTTCTAATGCGTGTCATTCGGACTACCGATGCGAGTTTTGACCCCTTTTTCGACTTTTTGCCTAAGTGTTGGCGAGTTTTGCAAACTGGGCGATAACTCAGTCTCCGTATGTCGGAATCGAGTCCCGTAAGTTCTAATGCATGTCTATTACCTACGCGGTGTTATGTGTGTGTTTGCGTGTCATTCGAACGGCCGATGCGGGTTTTGACCTGTTTTTCGTCTTTTTGCCTAATTGTTGGCGAGTTTTGCAAACTGGGCGATAACTCGGTCTCCGTATGTCGGAATCGAGTCCCGTAAGTTCTAATGCGTGTCTATTACCTACGCGGTGCTATGTGTGTGTTTGCGTGTCATTCGGACGGCCGATGCGGGTTTTGACCTATTTTTTCGTCTTTTTGCCTAAGTGTTAGCAAGTTTTGCAAACTGGGCGATAAATCAGTCTCCGTATGTCGGAATCGAGTCCCGTAAGTTCTAATACATGACTATTACCTACGCGGTGTTATGTGTGTGTTTACGTGTCATTCAGACGACCGATCGCGGTTTTGAATTGCATTTTTTCGTCTTTTTTGCCTAAGTGTTGGCGAGTTTTGCAAACTAAGCGATAACTTTCGTCTCTCTGTATGTCGAGAATCGAGTCCCGTAAGTTCTAACGTGTCTATTACACCGCACGGTGCTATATGTGTGTATTCGTGTCATTCGGACGACAGATGCTAGTTTTGACCTCTTTTTCGGCTTTTTGCCCAATTATTGGCGAGTTTTGCAAACTCCGCGATAACTCGGTCTCCGTATGTCAGAATCTAGTCCCATAAGTTCTAACGCGTGTCTCTTACCTACGCGGTGCTATTAGTGTGTTTGCGTGTCATTCGGACGACCGATGCGAGTTTTGATCCCTTTTTCGACTTTTTGCCTAAGTGTTGTGAGTTTTGCAAAAGCTGGCGATAACTCGATCTCCGTATGTCGGATTCGAGTCCCGTAAGTTCTAACGGCGTGTTCATTACCCACGCGGTGCTATGTGTGTGTTTGCGTGTCATTCAAGCAGACGATCGCGGGTTTTGACTTTTTTTCGTCTTTTTACCTAAGTGTTGGCGAGTTTTGCAAACTGGGCGATAACTCAGTTTTCGTATTTCGGAATCGAGTCCCGTAAGTTCTAATGCATGACTATTACCTACGCGGTGTTATGTGTGTGTTTGCGTGTAATTCGAACGACCGATGAGGGTTTTGACCCCTTTTTCGACTTTTTGCCTAAGTGTTGACGAGTTTTGCAAACTGGGCGATAACTCAGTCTCCGTATGTCGGATTCGAGTCCCGTAAGTTCTAACGCGTGTCTATTACCTACGCGGTGCTATGTGTGTGTTTGCGTGTCATTCAAACGGCCGATGCGGATTTTGACCTGTTTTTCGTCTTTTTGCCTAAGTGTTGGCGAGTTTTGCAAACTGGGCGATAACTTAGTTTCCGTATGTCAGAATCGAGTCTCGTAAGTTCTAATGCATGACTATTACCTACGCGGTGTTATGTGTGTGTTTGCGTGTCATTCGAACGGCCGATGCGAGTTTTGACCTCTTTTTCGGCTTTTTGCCTAAGTATTGGCGTGTTTTGCAAATTAAGCGATAACTCGGTTTCCGTATGTCGGAATCGAGTCCCGTAAGTTCTAATGCGTGTCTATTACCTACGCGGTTCTATGTGTGTGTTTGCATGTCATTCGGACGGCCGATGAGTTTTGACCTCTTTTTTTCGCTTTTTGCCTAAGTTTTGGCGAAGTTTTGCAAACTGGGCAATAACTCTCGATCTCTCCGTATGTCGGGATCGAGTCCCGTAAGTTCTAACGCTGTCTATTACCTGCACGGTGCTATATCTGTGTATTCGTGTCATTGGACGGCAGATCACGGTTTTGACCTCTTTTTGACTTTTTGCCCAGTGTTGGCGAGTTTTGCAAACTCCGCGATAACTTTCGGTCTCCGTGTATGTTGGAATCGAGTCCGTAAGTTCTAACGTGTTCATTACCTACGCGGTGCTATTAGTGTGTTTTTGCGTGTCATTCGGACTACCGATGCGAGTTTTGACACCTTTTTCGACTTTTTGCTAAAGTGTTGGCGAAGTTTTGCAAACCAGCGATAACTCGATCTCCGTATGTCGGAATCGAGTCCGTAAGTTCTAATGCATGTCTATTACCTACGCGGTGTTATGTGTGTGTTTGCGTGTCATTCGAACGGCCGATGCGGGTTTTGACCTATTATTCGTCTTTTTGCCTAATTGTTGGCGAGTTTTGCAAACTGGGCGATAACTCAGTCTCCGTATGTCGGAATCGAGTCCCGTAAGTTCTTACGTGTGTCAATTACCTACGCGGTGCTATGTGTGTGTTTGCGTGTCATTCGAACGGCCGATGCGAGTTTTGACCTCTTTTTCGGCTTTTTGCCTAAGTATTGGCGTGTTTTGCAAATTAAGCGATAACTCGGTTTCCGTATGTCGGAATCGAGTCCCGTAAGTTCTAATGCGTGTCTATTACCTACGCGGTTCTATGTGTGTGTTTGCATGTCATTCGGACGGCCGATGCGAGTTTTGACCTCTTTTTCGGCTTTTTGCCTAAGTTTTGGCGAGTTTTGCAAACTGGGCAATAACTCGGTCTCCGTATGTCAGGATCGAGTCCCGTAAGTTCTAACGCTGCGGTCTATTACCCGCAGTGCTATATCGTGTATTCGTGTCATTGGACGGACAGATGGGTTTTGACCTCTTTTTGGCTTTTTGCCCAGTGTTGGCGAAGTTTTGCAAACTCCGCGATAACTTCGGTCTCCGTATGTTGGAATCGAGTCCCGTAAGTTCTAACGCTGTGTTCTATTACCTCCACGGTGCTATTAGTGTGTTTGCGTGTCATTCGGACCACCGATGCGAAGTTTTGACACCTTTTTCGACTTTTTGCCTAAGTGTTGGCGAGTTTTGCAACCAGCGATAACTCGATCTCCGTATGTCGGAATCGAGTCCGTAAGTTCTAATGCATGTCTATTACCTACGCGGTGTTATGTGTGTGTGCGTGTGTCATTCGAGCTACCGATGCGGGTTTTGACCTATTATTCGTCTTTTTGCCTAATTGTTGGCGAAGTTTTGCAAACTGGCGATAACTCGATCTCCGATGTCGGAATCGAGTCCCGTAAGTTCTTACGTGTGTCGATTACCACGCTGTGATTGCTATGTGTGTGTTTGCGTGTCATTCTGGACGGCCGATGCGGGTTTTGACCTATTTTTCGCGTCTTTTTTGCCTAAGTGTAGAAGTTTTGCAAACCGGACGATAAATCGATCTCGATATTCGGAATCGAGTCCCGTAAATTCTAATACATGACTATTACCTACTGGCGTTATTATGTGTGTTTAAGTGTCATTCAGACGACCGATGCGGGTTTTGACCTGTTTTTCGTCTTTTTGCCTAAGTGTTGGCGAGTTTTGCAAACTAGGCGATAACTCGGTCTCTGTATGTCGGAATCGAGTCCCGTAAGTTCTAATGCGTGTCTATTACCTACGCGGTTCTATGTGTGTGTTTGCATGTCATTCGGACGACCGATGCGAGTTTTGACCTCTTTTTCGGCTTTTTGCCTAAGTGTTGGCGAGTTTTTCAAACTGGCGATAACTTTCGATCTTCAGATGTCGGAATCGAGTCCGTAAGTTCTAACGTGTCTATTACCTCACGCGGTGCTATATGTGTGTGTTTGTGTGTCATTGGACTACCGTCGCGGTTTTGACCTCTTTTTTCGACTTTTTGCCTAAGTGTTGTAGTTTTGCAAACTCCGCGATAACTTCGGTCTCCGTATGCCGGAATCGAGTCCCGTAAGTTCTAACGCTGTCTATTACCTACGCGATGCTATTAGTGTGTTTGCGTGTCATTCGGACTACCGATGCGAGTTTTGACCCCTTTTTCGACTTTTTGCCTAAGTGTTGTCGAGTTTTTCAAACTGGGCGATAACTCAGTCTCCGTACGTCAAAATCGAGTCCCGTAAGTTCTAAGGCGTGTCTATTATCTACACGGTGAAATATGTGTGTTTGCGTGTCATTCAGACGGCAGATGCGGGTTTTGACCTCTTTTTTGGCTTTTTGCCTAAGTGTTGGCGAGTTTTACAAACTGGGCGATAAGTCAGTCTCCGTATGTCGGAATCGAGTCCCGTAAGTTCTTACGTGTGTCAATTACCTACGCGGTGCTATATGTGTGTTTGCGTGTCATTCGGACGGTCGATGCGGGTTTTGACCTATTTTTCGTCTTTTTGCCTAAGTGTTGGCGAGTTTTACAAACTGGGCGATAACTCGGTCTCCGTATGTCGGAATCGAGTCCCGTAAGTTCTAACGCGTGTCTATTACCTACGCGATGCTATGTGTGTGTTTGCGTGTCATTCGGACGACCGATGCGAGTTTTGACCCCTTTTTCGACTTTTTGCTTAAGTGTTGGCGAGTTTTGCAAACTGGGCGATAACTCAGTCTTCGTATGTCGGAATCGAGTCCCGTAAGTTCTAACGCGTGTCTATTACCTACGCGGTGCTATGTGTGTGTTTGTGTGTCATTCGGACGGCCGATGCGGGTTTTGACCTCTTTTTCGTCTTTTTGCCTAAGTGTTGGCGAGTTTTGCAAACTGGGCGATAACTCGGTCTCCATATGTCGAAATCGAGTACCGTAAGTTCTAATGCGTGTCAATTACCTACGCGGTTCTATGTGTGTGTTTGCGTGTCATTCGGACGGCCGATGCGGGTTTTGACCTCTTTTTTGGCTTTTTGCCTAAGTCTTGGCGAGTTTTGCAAACTGGCGATAACTCGGTCTCTGTATGTCGGAATCGAGTCCCATTAGTTCTAATGCGTGTCAATTACCTACGCGGTGCTATGTGTGTGTTTGCGTTTCATTCGGACGCCCGATGCAGGTTTTGACCTATTTTTCGTCTTTTTGCCTAATTGTTGGCGAGTTTTGCAAACTGGGCGATAACTCAGTCTACGTATGTCGGAATCGAGTCCCGTAAGTTCTACGCGTGTCAATTACCTACCACGGTGTGCTATGTGTGTTTTGCGTGTCATTCGGACGACCGATGCGGGTTTTGACCTATTTTTGTCTTTTTGCCTAAGTGTTGGCAAGTTTTGCAAACTGGGCGATAAATCAGTCTCCGTATGTCGGAATCGAGTCCCGTAAGTTTTAATGCATGACTATTACCTACGCGGTGTTATGTGTGTGTTTGCGTGCCATTCAGACAACCGATGCGGGTTTTGACCTATTTTTTCGTCTTTTTGCCTAAGTGTTGGCGAGTTTAGCAAACTAGGCGATAACTCGGTCTCCGTATGTCGGAATCGAGTCCCGTAAGTTCTAACGCGTGTCTATTACCTACGCGATGCTATTAGTGTGTTTGCGTGTCATTCGGACTACCGATGCGTGTTTTGACCCCTTTTTCGACTTTTTGCCTAAGTATTGGCGAGTTTTTCAAACTGGGCGATAACTCAGTCTCCGTACGTCAGAATCGAGTCCCGTAAGTTCTAAGGCGTGTCTATTACCTACACGGTGCTATATCTGTGTATTCGTGTCATTCGGACGGCAGATGCGGGTTTTGACCTCTTTTTCGGCTTTTTGCCCAAGTTTTGCAAACTCCGCGATAACTCGGTCTCCGTATGTCGGAATCGAGTCCCGTAAGTTCTACGCGTGTCTATTACCTACGCGGTGCTATTAGGGTGTTTGCGTGTCATTCGGACTACCGATGCGAGTTTTGACCCCTTTTTTGACTTTTTGCCTAAGTGTTGGCGAGTTTTGCAAACTGGACGATAACTCAGTCTCCGTATGTTGGAATCGAATCCCGTAAGTTCTAATGTATGTCTATTACCTACGCGGTGTTATGTGTGTGTTTGCGTGTCATTTGAACGGCCGATGCGGGTTTTTGACCTCTTTTTCAGCTTTTTGCCTAAGTGTTGGCGAGTTTTACAAATTGGGCGATAACTCGGTCTCCGTATGTCGGAATCGAGTCCCGTAAGTTCTAATGCGTGTCTATTACCCACGCGGTTCTATGTGTGTGTTTGCATGTCATTCGGACGGCCGATGCGAGTTTTGACCTCTTTTTCGGCTTTTTGCCTAAGTGTTGGCGAGTTTTGCAAACTGGGCAATAACTCGGTCTCTGTATGTCAGAATCGAGTCCCGTAAGTTCTAACGCGTGTCTATTACCTACACGGTGCTATATGTGTGTTTGCGTGTCATTCGGACGGCAGATGCGGGTTTTGACCTCTTTTTCGGCTTTTTGCCTAAGTGTTGGCGAGTTTTGCAAACTCCGCGATAACTCGGTCTCCGTATGTCGGAATCGAGTCCCGTAAGTTCTAACGCGTGTCTATTACCTACGCTGTGCTATGTGTGTGTTTGTGTGTCATTCGGACGGCCGATGCGGGTTTTGACCTCTTTTTTCGTGTTTTTGCCTAAGTGTTGGCGAGTTTTGCAAACTGGGTGATAACTCGGTCTCCATATGTCGAAATTGAGTACCGTAAGTTCTAATGCGTGTCAATTACCTACGCGGTTCTATGTGTATGTTTGCATGTCATTCGGACGGCCGATCCGGGTTTTGACCTCTTTTTTGGCTTTTTGCCTAAGTCTTGGCGAGTTTTGCAAACTGGCGATAACTCGGTCTCTGTATGTCGGAATCGAGTCCCATTAGTTCTAATGCGTGTCAATTACCTACGCGGTGCTATGTGTGTGTTTGCATGTCATTCGGATGGCCGATGCGAGTTTTGACCTCTTTTTCGGCTTTTTGCCTAAGTGTTGACGAGTTTTGCAAACTGGCCAATAACTCGGTATCCGTACGTCAGAATCGAGTCCCGTAAGTTCTAACGCGTGTCTATTATCTATACGGTACTATATATGTGTTTGCGTGTCATTCGGACGGTAGATGCGGGTTTTGACCTCTTTTTCGACTTTTTGCCCAAGTGTTGGCGAGTTTTGTAAACTCCGCGATAACTCGGTGTCCGTATGTCGGAATCGAGTCCCGTAAGTTCTAACGCGTGTCTATTACCTACGCGGTGCTATTAGTGTGTTTGCGTGTCATTCGGACGACCGATGCGAGTTTTGACCCCTTTTTCGACTTTTTGCCTAAGTGTTTGCGAGTTTTGCAAACTGGGCGATAACTCAGTCTCCGTATGTCGGAATCGAGTCCCGTAAGTTCTAATGCATGACTATTACCTACGCGGTGTTATGTGTGTGTTTGCGTGTCATTTGAACAGCCGATGCGGGTTTTTTACCTCTTTTTCAGCTTTTTGCCTAAGGGTTAGCGAATTTTGCAAATTGGGCGATAACTCGGTCTCCGTATGTCGGAATCGAGTCCCGTAAGTTCTAATGCGTGTCTATTACCTACGCGGTTCTATGTGTGTGTTTGCGTGTCATTCGGACGGCAGATACGGGGTTTGACCTCTTTTTCGGCTTTTTACCTAGGTGTTGGCGAGTTTTGCAAACTCCACGATAACTCGGTCTCTGTATGTCGGAATCGAGTCCCGTAAGTTCTAACGCGTGTCTATTACCTACGCGGTGGTATTAGTGTGTTTGCGTGTCATTCGGACGACCGATGCGAGTTTTGACTCCCTTTTCGACTTTTTGCCTAAGTGTTGGCGAGTTTTGCAAACTGGGCTATAACTCTGTCTCCGTATGTCGGAATCGAGTCCCGTAAGTTCTAACGCGTGTCTATTACCTACGCGGTGCTATGTGTGTGTTTGTGTGTCATTCGGACGGCCGATGCGGGTTTTGACCTCTTTTTCGTCTTTTTGCCTAAGTGTTGGCGAGTTTTGCAAACTGAGCGATAACTCGGTCTCCATATGTCGGAATCGAGTCCCGTAAGTTCTAATGCATGTCAATTACCTACGCTGTTCTATGTGTGTGTTTGCGTGTCATTCGGACAGCCGTTGTTGGTTTTGACCTCTTTTTTGGCTTTTTGCCTAAGTGTTGGCGAGTTTTGCAAACTGGGCGATAACTCGGTCTCCGTATGTCAGAATCGAGTCCCATAAGTTCTAACGCGTGTCTATTACCTACGCGGTGTTATGTGTGTGTCGTGTCATGTGACATACCGATACGTCTGTTTTGACCTTTTTTTGGCTTTTTTACTAAGTCTTTGATTTAGTTATACCAAGCTGGCGATAACTCGGTCTCCGTATGTCGGAATCGAGTCCCGTAAGTTCTAACGCCTAACTATTACTTACACAGTGCTATGTGTGTGTTTGCGTCTCATTCGAACGGCCGATACGGGTTTTGACCTCTTTTTCGGCTTTTTGCCTATGTGTTAGCGAGTTTTGCAAACTGGGCGATAACTCGGTCTCCGTTTGTCGGAATCGAGTCCCGTAAGTTCTAACCCATGTCTATTACCTACGCGGTGCTATGTGTGCGTTTGCGTCTCATTCGGACGGCCGATGCGGGTTTTGACCTCTTTTTCGGCTTTTTGCTTAAGTGTTGGCGAGTTTTGCAAACTGGGCGATAACTCGGTCTTCGTATGTCGGAATCGAGTCCCATAAGTTTTAACGCGTGTCTATTACCTACGCGGTGCTATTTGTGTGTTTTCGTGTCATAGCAATACAATTACAATTATAAATTACATAAATTAAATAAAGAAATACAAAATTTAATTGTTTTTACTTGTCGAATATGTGGTGGGAAGATGTTGGCCAAGACAACTGCACATACGCGGATGGCCTCCTCCCGTACTACACCCATGAGGTTGTCAATGATAGCTGTAGGATCTATAAGGCCGTGGACAACCCTCTGAGCGAAAGAGAGATCCGATCGCGTGATGGTATGCTTCCGACCGCTGACAACACCGATTCGCCATGCACCCCTCATGATCCACGGAAGAAGTCGCTCCGGATAATGAAGGGTCGGCACCCGATCCACTCGCACCACTACCTCCAGTGGGTGGGCACCGCCGAGATCTCGCAGCAGGGACTAGGGTGTAGGCTGGGACATGGGGAATGCCCACAACTCTACCTTTCTTCGGTCCCCCTCAGCACAGAAGCCTGATCCTCTATCTCCTCATCGCAAGACGCATAGACTCGTCTCTTTGGAGTGTCACCTCTCTCTTAGCTCCCGCCACTGCAAGATCCTCGAGCCGTCATTTGAAAAAAAAAACACATTAGTAGATGATACATAAAGAATAACATGAAATAATACAAAAGAATATCTGAATTTTAAATACATAATAAATAAGATAATTACAAAACTTACAAGAATGCGTTACTCGCCTCGTGTGAGATATAACCACCATCACCTTTCTTTTTTGGTGGGAATGCAACCAAAACTCCAAGCGGGAGGGTGCATGCTTTAAACTCACCTCGAGTCTCTCCGGTATAGGTAAATGACGATCGAGACCCAGTCTTGATGTGGGGAGCGACGCATCATTGCTTATTGCAACCTTTGTCTTGCCGACATCTTCTTGAAGGTCTCGTAGTCCCAAATGCTTTTTGCTGTCTGGTCCCCACATCAGCCGAGATATGAAATCTGGCCGGACATATATACATACACATTACTTGGCACATATTCCCATCTTTAAACTAATAATAATAATAATTTTACATGCAAAATTTCTCATTTATTTATATAGAAAATATCTGGTTATTACATTCACCCTCCCTTATAAGGATTCCGTCCCCGGAATCACCGTTTTAAAACTTATACATACGAGGGTACATAGCATACACAATCATTGCAAGTAGATCTCGATCATATTTAATCAAACTGATCTTTAACTATTCAACATAAAGCTTGTCTATCTGATTAAACGAAAATCTGATTTCTAAAAGAACTCAAATTCCTCCTTCAAAATTTCTTTATAAAATAATTTGCTATATATAGGAAAATCATATATATTCACGAAAATAAAAGTTATTCGAATAATATCTGGAGTTCCATTCCCAGCTGCCACAATATCCTGGACCGTCATGTTGAAGACTCACGCGGTTGATTTTGTTGGTTTGTTGGTTGAAATCGGTCCTGTGATCGCCAGAGTCCCTCTGCCTTTTCCCGTGGTTACACTCCCCGCCTCCATTTTCCTCTTTGGACAATCCTTCACCTTATGCTCCATAGACCCACACAGAAAACACCCACTATTCATCCTTAGGTTTGGGCAGTTGGGAGAAATATGGCCCTCCTGCCCGCACTTGTAACATACAAACTTACCCTTCACACACTCACCAGAGTGATTCTTCCCACAGTTTCCACACTAAACTACCTGCTTCTTCACACCTTCCTGTTTTATCTGAACATTCCCAAAATAATTTTCCTTTCTTTTTCACCCCTATTCCCACTATTAGTTTCCACCTTCACAGCTCCTACTGCCTTGCCTTTGTTCTTCTCCTCCTTGTTGTAGAGGCTCATAGCCTCACTCCCCTCCTCAACTATGATAGCCTTTTCCATGAGTGCTACAAATGTAGAGATCTGCAACACCGCCACCTTGTTGTAGAGCCAGGGTTTTAAGCCTAGCTCAAACCTTCTCGCCTTCCTAGCCTCCGTATCAACTTGATGCGGAGCGAACCTAGCAAACTCATTAAACTTTACAGCATACTCCGCAACAGTCATGTTCTCCTGCTTTAATTCCAGAAATTTCACCTCCATCCTAGCCTGCATATTAGCTGATAGATAGTTTTCAAAAAATAAAGTCTTAAACCTAGCCCATGTGACTACTCCTTTCATCATATAAGTGGCAAAAGCGGTCTTTCACCCCTCATCTACCCTAGCAATTATGAACGCATTTTCTATCTCGTTAACCCATGTCTGGGCTTCTATAGGGTCAGCTGTTTCCCTGAATTTTGGTGGTCCGACTGCCTTGAAGTCTTTAAATTTTGCAAAGCGATTGTCTGGCTGGTTCCGTGCGGCTGGTATTCCCTGTTGTTTAGCCTGAGCTACAATGTTTGCAAAGTTTTGCATCGGGTATTGCTGTTGTCCCCCAGCATTGTTGACAGATTCTTCTGCCCTTTGATTTCATGTTCGACGTCTTGGCGGCATTATCTGATTAAATAAAATCATAAATTTAACTTACATTCTAAACCTTATTGTATAAGTTTAACATGTAACATGAAGTTTTATACAAAACTTATTCCATTAATTAAACATAGATTCCTCTTCATTAATTCAAAGTACTTTACATAACGTAGCACATATTGCTATCCCTTTGCGACCACAAAAGTCGAGAATTACTGCAATAACTTACACAAAATTTGGGAATATTATATTGCACCCGTACATTATCAAACATACATAATCAACTACTAATCCTACTTATTTCCTAAGTCACAGTCTTTCATCTTTCTTTTCCCCTTCTTGCTCAGAGCTACGAACGATTTGTTGCTTTTGGTTCCCATTTGATTAATTTGGATTTTAAGCTTATCTTGTTCCTCCATAGTTTCCATTAACGCCTTTCGCAATTGGTTATTTAGTAGCTTTTTTATTTCCCACAGCTTTTCTAGAGAAGAAACCTTGTTCTTCAGATTTTGCACCTCCGTTGATGCTTGATAAGATCCAACTTTAGTGTCTGAATCACTATCTGTATGTTCCACCATTTTCGAATCTGGTACTACGTTTTCTAATACCACTACCTCATCAAGGTTGCTTGCACTGTAAGCGTCTATTTCAGCTATTGGCTTTGGTATTGGCTCCTTCTTTACGATCTGAGGGTATCCTAATTCTTTTCCACCTGACATCTACACACAAATTATCCTGATTAGCAAATAGTATATACATGCAGCAAATAATAGTTTTATAAAAGTTATCTTTTATTTTGTTTAACGATGAATTTAATCAATTCATCTCCTTTTAAACTCTATATGAGTTATTTGTATTTTCAACATTTCCCTATGTTCTAAGGTTATAGCCTAAGGTCTATCCTTCCTAAGGTTTCTAACCCTAAAGCTTTGATACCAACCTGTGACGCCCCCAAATTAAGGTACTTGGAACCCGAACTCGGTGCTTCACGATACCATTTTTTATGAGCGGAATTATACAATAATAATAACAATAATATAGATACCAAACTTAATTTACATATGCATAAAAGTCTACTCCCAGGTACGTGACCTTTAAACATTCATTACATCATAGATAATAAGTATCATTGTCTTAATAAACTCTAACTATTACACATAATTTTATAAAACTCATTTGAACAGCTTTCCTTTCCCCTTGTTCTTGCCTGATCCTTCGGGTTGATCATACTTAGCTGAAAGCATTTAAATTTAAAGCTAGAAAGAGCATTTGATTGCCCAACAAGTAATAACAACAATAGATATTAGTTGAAAGGATTAAATATTTTCTTTGAATGACACTTCTACAATGAATCAACAGTTGTGAAGTGAGCTAAACCAATAATAACAACATATCAGTTCTATATCAAAATTTTGAAACTACGTACTGACTATAATTGGAGATCATTTGACAAACTATGAACATTATTTTCTATTTTCGAAAAGGTTAAATAGAACTTCATTTGTAAACCATCATAACTTACAGGCACGGGGGTGATCAGCCCGTTATGCCCTGTATTGATCAATACTACATGCAAGAACGATATTATCATTCATCTTATCCACCTTAGGTGCATAAAAGTTTTCCCATGTTCGAGATGTTCATACTTAGTCGGGAATCCGAACCAAAACAATCTGGTTGGATACAATAAAGTTCAATCTTGTTCAACAATATTTTTAAGTTTGTGTCAAGCCAAATCAAATAACTTAGACGGCTTTTAAGTCAACGTATACATACTGGAAATAAATAGGTATGTATCAACATATGATTAAATACAATGATTATCCAAGTGGGGACACTTGTATAACCATATTTAGAAACTAACAAACAGAATAAATATCTGGATTATGCACTAATACTATGTTGATAAACAATGATCGGATAATTTAAGAACTTGTATGAATATGAATAATTGGACACATAATCAATAATAATAGAGTTAATAATCTGGCACAATAATATGATTCTGAAACTTTCTTACTCATGTCCATTGCATAAAGGAAATGCAAAGTTAGGATACTTGCCTGAGCTGCTGCTTACAATAACGCAACTTAGATTAATCTTTTATATCGAAACCTATCATTAATAAGATCATTCGTTCGATTAGAATAATGTATCATAACACATAGTATTGCTATTTGCAGTTAGCACATAACCTAATCACATTGTCACATATGTTTAGCAGTCATTGGTTCACAAACAAACACTTATAATTAAATTATATAAAATTAATTTCTAAATATATTTGATTGCCGACTGACTTAATCGGGTAATTATCGAGTCTAAAACTCTATTCTGTAGTTCAATATTCGATTAGATAATTTAAATATCAGCCATAATATCTTTCATGGCCTTATAATAATTTTTAAATAATTATTATAATTTATCATAATTTTTCAAACAGTGAAATCATTATAAAATGATTTATATATTAAGTAATTCTATTATCATTAGTATCTAATTAATATTAAACTATTAATGAAATCATTGCCAAAATATTAAAGTTATTTATAATAACTCAAAATATTTTTAAAGTATTAATATTACCTTTAAATAATTTTTAAAATATTTAAAAATCATTTTAAATAATTATCATTAATATTTAAATATTAATGTATTATTCATCAAAATATTAAAAGTCATTTATTAAAACTTAAAATATTTTTAATTCATTTATATCCTTTCTAAATGATTTTTAAATCAATAAAATCATTTTTAATTTATTTATTTAATATAATTATTAAATAAATCAAATATCATTAATATAAAATTATTAATGAAATTTACCTTTAAATATCAAAAGTTATATTTTATAACTTCAAATATTTTTAAACTATTTATTTTCATTTAAAATAATTTTTATAATATTGAAATCATTTTTAATTAATTTATTTAATATAATTACTAAATAAATCTAATATCATTAATATTAAATAATCAATGAAATTTGTCTTAAAATATTAAAATTTATGTTTTATAATTTAAAATATTATTAAATACCTTATTGTCATTTAAAATGATTTTTAATATAATAAAATCATTTTAATTAATTTATTTAGTGCATTTATTAAATAAATTAAATACCAATAATATCCAAATAAATATTATTATTTATGAAAAATATGTCAAATTATTAAAAGTTAATTTTCATAACTTAAAATAATTTTTGTAATTTTCGAGAAATTATTTTCTATTTTAAATGATTTCAAAAAAATTAAATTAACTAATTTTAATAAATCTGTCAGCTAAAACCTTTGGCGACTGTAAGTGTCGCCTTAGGTGTTCTTGAGAAACCCAGAACCTTCATAGACAGTTTTGAGTTAGCTTGTTTGACCATCAATCATTCTCTGAATAAGTTGTTTATTGACATGCTAATGGTTAGATTTTGTAGTACTAATGTAATACTACATGATCCAACAACAATCATGGTTAAACAACATCACAATATCACGTTATAAAGCTTAGAAATTATTGTGTCGACGGTTCTTCAAGTTTTAAAGTCGCCTGTAATCCTAAGGTTATGGTAGGTCGGCGCCTTTTGTGGCCTCATTTGGTCAATCGGTTCATGTTATAATTGTGTTAGGCGTCAGTAGTATAGACTTACTAATGAGTATCTTGTTTGATCATTTTTCAAGTCTAATCATCATCAATAAGAAAGATCTAAGCTTCAAAAAATTGTGTCAGAGGTTGTTCTTCATTTCTGGGTTTTCCAGAAATGAAGAACAGATCGAGTGTGCATGTTTGGGTTTCCACTACATGTTATTCGTTTGATGTTTTTATGATCTAAGAGTTCTAGATTGTAGCTAGCATGCAAGACAACAGATCTATTACATAAAAACAGTATAACAACAACAGATCAAGCAGATTTAGGCCGGTCAAACCATGTCAGAAGACATGTTCTTGAGTTTTCTAGAATTTCCAGAAACAGAATTCGTGAACGAGTAGGCTAGTTTGACCTTCCACTGTGTTCAATATATTGATGATTTAAGGGATCTAAGAGCATGTATCCATAGTACATATAACAAGCTACAACTTATTTACAATAACAGAATCAAAACAACAACACACTGGCAGATCTAGTTGCTTGAAAAAGTTGTCAGTCCCTTTCTGGGCACGATCTGGGTTTTCCATATTTTAGAAAGTCATGGTCGGTCAACGACCTTTGACCATAATTATCTGACATTCTAAGCGTGATCTGGTCTTGCTACAAGTTCTAGATTATAGACCTCATAGCATATTACAAATTCAAAACATAAAACACACCAAATCATAAACAGAGAGAGATCCAAATTTTGAAAAATGACAAATCCGAGCCTCTAGATGTTATGGATCTAACATCTAGCAACCCATATAACTTTGTTAGACTCCATACAACATATTTAACACAAAAAAACTTAACATGTAACACAAGATTAAAGATCAGATTTCTTTTAGGGTTCATACCTTTTTATGAACAAGTTCTTGATCCAGGGCTTATGATCTGTTTGAGGAATTTGTGGGGCTTGTTTTGTGACTGATTTAGCAAGGCAATTTCATGGGTTTGAGCTTGAGAGAGTTTGGTTGGGTGTTGGTTGCACAAATGAGTAAATAATGCAATTTCTCTCTCTTAATCATTGTCTATAACTTGATGCAATGTATTTGGATGTTAATAATGGCTGATGTGCTGGTATATTGTAGCTCATAGCTAGGTTAGGGTAATGATTTTGCCAAGATTCACTACTATAAAACAGTAAATAGACAACGTGGAAAAAATATTGTGGTTTCAGTCAGGAAAACGTCGTGGTTAAGGGTGTCATCTATTTGACACCCTTACACAACGTTTTTAAAACGTTGTAGTTAAGCACAATACACAAAATTTTTTGGGAAAAAGCGTTGTAGATTTGTTTTCCAAAATTAGCGAGATGCTTAAAAACGTTGTAGAAGGTATGATTCCACAACTTTTTTGGATAAAAATGTTGTTGTTTAGTATATCAGACAACGTTTAGGCACATTTACACAACATTTTTTAAATGTTGTAGATTAAAAAAATTGTTGTGATTCACCTCCATTACCAATGCGGTGAATTTGATTATATCGACAAAATAAATTAAACTATCCATAAAATTAAGCTACTACCTAAGCATGCATAAAATTATAGTGTGACTTGGCGGGGTTGGCTCCATGTGTGGCCACCGAACCTGCTGCCTTGCCTTGGTCCCATAACACGAGGGTCTTCATGGGATGGAGTTGTTGGCCTGCCAAGTTCCCATTCACCATGGGCAAAATGACATGTATCACCAAACTGCTTGTGCAACTGGTGGAAGCATAATATCTCTGCTTGTGCAATTGCTAGCTGCATTTGTAACTGAGATACTTGATTCCGCAAGTAGGAGATTGCCCCAACACAACCATATGTGGTCTCTCATTCTTGCGTTCGCTTCAAAAAATAAATTGCTCGTAGCATCACCCCTCTGATGAACCGGAAGCTCCTGATCCAAAATTAATTAAACAATCAACAAACACAATATTTGCATTCAAACCAGTTTTTAGGCTGTTTATTACATTACAATGAATGTCAGTCTTTGAACTGTGTAAACAAAATTTAAGGGGAAAGAAACCTGAAGTTCCACATCAATGTCATCAGCTCCCAATTCCATGGCCAATTGAAGCACGTTCAGTCAACTTTTTTCATCACCATCATACTGACCACCTTCCCAGTTGGGTCTAGAAAAAAAACGTAAAATCAGCAAGTACTATACTTGGTTACCTTTAAACTCAACAACAGCTTTTGTCCCAAACTATAAGATGGTGCATAATAAGATAACATGATAAGGTATATTTGATAAATAAGAAATAACCTCATTCAAATTGATGTAACCAAGTGGCAAATTTCCAACTGAATTAGCAGGACAAGGCAAACCGAGAAGAGTTGACTGCCAAAACAAAGATACAGTGATACACCATATCAGTGACTGCCAAAACACCATATCACAAAGATACACAGTGACTGCCAAAACAAGTATACTGTAATATATGTGATTTCTCTATGCAAGTATACTGTAATACTTTGCTTGAGAACTTTCAAATATTGTATCAAGAGAGTTCATCAAAAAGAATTTTGGTGTTCAAGCTATCCACAAAATTCCATTCAACAACACAAGTTTAATCCTTATTTGGATTAGAAAATGAATTAATATTGAATATATCAATGAGTAGTAGGTTCCTTGTCTGGTTTAGGGTAAAAAATTAGAAAGATCATTACATTTACACACAAACTAAGGACCTGAAACCAGACATAGTTATGTTGATACGATAGGTCATTAAGACCTGCTCTAAAGAGATGCATGGCCTCGTTTCCAATAAGCATGTCTTTGCTATAATCCAATGCAGTCTCAACATAGCGTTTTACGACCTGTCAAGACTGGATTGAAGAAAAATGATCTTCCAACGTATGAGAGAAAATAAAAGGCAGGGCAGCAGACGAGTAAGGCACAAGCCTAAAACAAAAGAAGAATCACTGAACGCCAATGCACTGGTGTTAAATGAATACACTGTTATTATATGTATCTGTAAATTAAAATTTGATTTACATGTTTGTTTCTTTTATCTAATTTTTACTATAGATATGATTTTACGGTTTGGGAGGAATTCCAACTCAAGTCAAAGCATTATCTACAATGTTGGTTCTGCTGTGCTGTCCATTTTAACTTTTTACAAACAAAGGATCTATTTCCTTGCAACCATATGTAAAAATATAACTAATTTTAGCTTTGATAACTAGTAACTAAAAATTTTCAGAACTCTCAACATGAACCAACTCAGTTATCAAGTATACATTTATCTATTTCTGTTCTCGTTTATCTTGTCACTCGTTCATCTGAGAAGCATCACTATGGATAACATTTATTCACTGAATTAATCAAAGTAGGACCTCCTAAAATTTTATAAATAACCCCTAATCTTTGTGCCATATGTTAGTAACAACGAAAAATGAGATCCAAAGAAGGAAACGTAAAGGGAAGAGACTATAGAGAAAGACTGTGTGTTGGGTTGGGGGGTGATTATTTGGTTTCTCTTGTCTCTTGTTTGATTGACAGCTCAACCAAAAAAATATGTTGATTGTTTCAAGCCTATATATACCAAGACATAACTTAAAGCTGCCCTAGTAATATTTAAGTACACATTCAAACCCCAAAATACTAAAAAAAACTCTGTTAGGATCAGAAGAACAAAATAAATTACCTTAACAGCTGACAGCATCTGAGAACCTTTTGCTAGCTCAGCTGCTATACATGATGCAAAGGTGCAACCAGTTCCATGAGTATTTCGAGTGTGTATCCATGGTGATTGCAGCTCGAAAAACTCCTCACCTTCAAGGCCGAATCAGAGTAGAAGGTAAGCAATTAACAAGAAACATAGAGAAGCAAGAATACTGTACAAGTGGAAGATTGGAAAGAATATATGAGCATACCATCAAAGAAAATATCTATAGCATCTGATGAAGCAGGAAGGTCACCACCTTTAACAAGCACATTCCTAAAGGTAAAACAACAATTTGAATAAAGTCCACCTTCTTCCAGTTGCTCCAAAAGATATATGAGGTATGCAAACAAAATTTTCAAAACAGAAAACACAAATGCTTCTAATGAGATGCATCTGATGGTACTTACAAAATGATATGATTAACGATTAATATTTATATCAATCAAACGTGAGTTTCAATGCTTCTTATCAATGGTTACCTTGAACATGATCACGCTTGCCAAAATAGTTAAAGACTTAAACATAACATAGTATATGGGGGAAACAACGTTTTTCAAATGATTCAGCAAAATCATGCCACTGCTTTACGCCAACAAAACCAAATAGGAAATCACGGTTTGCAGATCCAGATATATATGGACAAGTTACCTTGAGGTAAAGATGCAATATCTTTTCTAATTACAAATAGTCTTCGACCATTATTCTAAGTAAACCTAGCATGCAAGTCATTCCAAATCTCATGTGCAGTAGGAATATATACAATACTTGAAACAATTTCTGCAGAGATAGAACATAAAAAGTCAAGAGATTACCATATCATTGCATCTTTTCCACAACAGAGAATGAGGTGAATCTACAGGGGGAGATTTCAGTGTGCATGCCATTTACCATCCCAAGATTGTTCTTCGCAGAGAGTGCCAACGTCATAGATCTCATCTCGAATTCTGGAATCCAAAGATGATGAGAATTTAGAAAGTCTGGTGTTGCTTTTAAAATGTTTGAAAAATAATGGAAAATGCTACATTCCTTAGTCAGGTAAAAGGACATATAATTGGTACCTTTAGTCACAATATCACCTATATAGGTGCACAATGCACACATTATTTGCCTTAGTCAATTGCAATTGCTAAGTTTTTGGTATTATTCTGTACCAGAGCCATTTACTTGGAATGAAAAGTAAATCCATCACCCAGCATCAACCCCAATCTTTCACAAAACTTATGCTAAGCATCATCAAGATACTATCAGGTATCTACTAAAGTAGTAGTGCTGAAAGCCTGAAAATCACTTTGCAATTGTTTAATTTTTTTACCCAAATTGTTTGCTAGCAACAGCAGATCTCATCTGTGATGTAACTTCATCCTTATTCTTTACATCCATCTTATCAGAATCATTCTCAATTAATTCATCCAATATTTCAATTGTCTGCAACCATGGTTTACAAAAATGATTATAAAAATTACTAATCTTATCCATGTCACTTGAGAAGGAAACACAAAAATCAGATACTCACAAATCCCCCCGCTTTCTGTGAACTCTTGGTCAACAAGAGGTGTACCTATTAGATATTAGGCCAGAAACAGAACGCAAAATTTCACCACTTTGCTCTGCTAATTCAGACCTGAATATGAAAACACGTCCAGAGATTAATAAAAGAAAACAGAAACTAGATGAATCGAATCTAAACTAACACGAAAAATGGTGAGATCTCCATCATCGTCATACTCTTTAGCGCCGCCTCTCTTTCCCTTTCTCTGTCCCTCTTCGTCATCTTCTTCTTCAGGCTCTTCTTCCTCCGCTTGTCGCGCTGCTTCGGCTTTGGATTGCAGGTCTGCGAGGTAGGATTCGACAACTTTCCTAACGAATTGCTTGCGCTCTGGTGGGGAGAGGTCGAGCCCTAGATTAACTTCCAGAAAGGAAAAAAGAGGTCGAGCACGGAGCACTAACTTAAGTTTTTATTTAATTGCCTTTTTTTTAGCTCTGTGTTTTTCTTTATAGACAACGTTTTTTTAAAAAAAATGTTATCTAATTAAATCCAAAAAAATGCCCTTTTAAATAGATAACGTTTTTGTATATATATCTACAACGTTTTTTTAAAAAATGTTGTAAAAAAAATACCACAATGTTTTTATAAAAAACATTGTAGTTTAAGTGTTGTCTATTTAGTATTTTGTAGTAGTGATTTGGCAAGATTTAGCTAGCAATAATTCAAGAATGGGACAAAAAGGGTAAAATGGTCATTTGATTTATCAATTTTAATGGTATTCTTGTCCATGGTACTTGAATCTAGGGTTTAATCACTAGATTTTAAACCTTAAAGTTTCTCAATTAATTTCTAGGGTTTGAAAAATTAAAAATTAAAGTGTAATAAAATTTTAATTAAAACACGCTAATTAAAATTAGGATTTTTAATAGAAAATTAGGGTTTAAATAATTAGGGTTCCTTAATATTATTAGGGTTCCCAAATTAACAATTTAATTTACTAAAATAATAATTAGAGTTTCTAATTTTAGCAATTAGGGTTCCTAATTAGCAAATTAGGGTTTTTCAAATATTAATTAGGGTTTTCTAATTAACAAAAATTCTATAATATGTAACATGATTCATATAACCCAATTTCTGACCGATCTTAAATTCCAGTTTTGAGTTTCCAATTATGTTTTATGACAGTAATACTAGGGTTTGTCGTCATACACCATAAATATTGACTAATCATTATCAGTCTATACATATACAATATATATTTATAACACTGAAAAATAATATTATATTTAATATAATATTGTTATTCTCATTCATTGCTCAAAATCAAAAATTAGGGTTTGGATTCCATATCTGATTTATCTTTCATATATAACATTATTAATTAAGTTAAAAATAATAAACTTAAGTAATCTGAACTAAAATTTATATAATAAAATATTATAATAATTATTATTATTCTAATAATCATTTCATATATTATTTAAATGATGTAAAAATTATATTTTCATAGAAAATAAATAATAAAGACATTTCTACTATAAATTTAATTACTATAAGAATATACTTTATAATTATCAATATTTCTAAAATAAAATTATTTGAAATTATTCATGTAATAAATAAATTTTATTTATCACATATATACATACACATTATTTGACACATATTCCTATCTTTAAAATAATAATAATAATAAATTTATATGGAAAATTTCTCATTTATTTATATAGAAAATATCTTGTTATTACATGCCCAACGGAGTCTTGTAAGCAGTCCTATACGCCCATACAACATCATCAAGTTTTAATGACCAATCCTTTCTTGTGGGGTTCATGACTTTCTCCAAAATTCTCTTTACTTCACGATTTGAAACCTCTGTTTGGCAATTGGTTTGAGGATGGTACCCCATATTTAGCCAATAGAGCTGTAAATTGCCGATTATAGAAACGATTGCCTTCATCACTAATAATAGCCCTTCGAGTCCCAAACCTTGTAAAAATACTTTTTTATAAAAATCGTAGAACCACTTTGGCATCATTAGTTGGAAAAGCTGCCACTTCCACCGACTTCAAAACATAGTCGACTGCTAACAAGATGTATAAATGTTCACATGAAGAAATGAAAGGGCCTATGAAATCTATCCCCCAAACATCAAAAATTTCAACCTCGAGGATTGTGTTCAATGGCATCTCATTCCTTTTTCAATGTATTCCCAACTCTTTGACATCTGTCACATCTCTGGATAAAACTATAAGCATCTTTAAAAATCATCGGCCAATAAAATCCTGCTTGTAATACTCGAGCCGCTGTCCTCTCTCCACCGTAGTGACCTCAATATAATGAAGCGTGGCAATCCTGCAAATTCCCCTCTGTCTCACTATATGGGATACATCTCCTTATCATCCGATCAGCACATTATTTGAAAAAATACGGTTCATCCCATATAAACCACTTCACATCATGCAAAAATTTCTTTTTTTGATGTCCAACTAAGTTGGAAGGGATCATCCTGCTCACCAAGCAGTTCACATAGTCTGCAAACCATGGCACTTCCCCTTTCACCACAAATAACTGTTCGTCTAGAAAGGACTCATTAATCACAATCTTGTCATCTACCTCCCTTCCCTGGTTTTTCTAGTTGAGATAAGTGGTCCACCACTTGGTTCTCAGTTCCCTTTCTGTCCTTAATCTCTAAATCAAATTCCTACAACAGAAGTATCCACCTAATAAAATGAGGATTTGCATCCTTCTTTGCCACCAAGTATCGAATTACCGCATGATCCGTGTACACTATCACCCTTGTACCAATCAGATAAGCTTGAAACTTGTCAAAAGCATACACAACTGCCAATAATTCCTTCTCTATGGTGGTTGTGACAACCCGAGAAATTAGAAAATTATTAAAATCTTAAATGATTGGTTTAAGGTCAAATAATAAGACTGCACAGCAGAATAAGTGTATGTGTTTGATGTTTTCGAGAAAGGAATTTTGAGGATTTAAAATTTCTTTTAGTGAATTATTAAGGATTAAAGGTATATGAGTATATGTTCGTGGATTACGGTATCATGTATACGGAATGTGGTTAAGGGTCAAGTGTTGACGGATAAATTATATATGTGTCAAACCCTAATATTATTAACGTCAACGCTCATTTATAAAATTATTACGCTTGACAAGAAACCCTAGAAATCGGATTCGAAACCCTAATTTTAATACTGGGAACCAAACCCTAATTTCAAATTATCGAACTTAAACTTTTCCGTCAGAACCCCCACGATTTGATTTGAAAACCCTAATTTCTAATTAGGGAAAACGAAAGTGTTAATTTAATATTTTAATGTTAATTAGGATATATTAATTTAATTTCAAGTTAAGTAATTAGAAAACCTTAATCTAATTATTTAGATTTAATTCCTAAATTAGAAAATTTATTTTCTATTAGAAACCCTAGTTAGTGGGTTATAAACCCTAAGGGTTAAAAAGTTGTGTGTATGGAATATGAACATTGTGTGATGGTTTATATTTATTTATTATATAAACAAACAAAAGAAATTCGTGTAAACCTAATTATATATTAGGAATGAAGGATTTAATAACTTAAGGGTTATGGAAAAAGAGAATTGTGGTATTTAGAATACTTACTAATTCTAGGAGATTTATTTTATATATCTCAAATGATTAATTTTATAACCTAATTTTAGCAAGTCTAATTGGGTTAAGGAAATAAATGTGCATGAGTAAGGATTTAAGTTATAATTGAGGAAATGAAAACCCTAATTAAATGATTTGGGTTGGATAAAAATTAAGAGTGTTTGACTATGTTAATTTACATGGCCCAAAGAATTAAATTTTAAGTCCAATATATTATTTATTGATAGCCAAAAGATGGAAATGGTGGCCCAAATTTAAGCCCAATTAAGGAGGGACATATTGGACATTTGGTATGCTAAATAAGAATTAAAAAGAAATCAATTAATAATGTGGAAATGTCCATTTTACCCTTTTTGTATTATTTGTAAATTATTGAAACAAATCTTGCAAATCTAGCAATAATGGAGTGGGGAATAAATCTAGCCATGTGCTCTATATTAATTAGCATCCAATGTTGGTACATAACAATTAACTAAGCTATGCATTATTATCAATTCATTAGAAAAAGAGAGAGAATGAGTGGAGGTATTACTAGGTCACATGGTAGGATGATCTAGGGAAAGAAAGGGAGGAGCTTGTGATATATCTAGCTCACTAAAGTAAAGTCATCTTATTTTCTTTTACTTCTTTCTCTTTCATTTTACTACCAAAGTTAGCTAAGAAGACAAGAGAGAGAGAGAGAAGAGAAGGCCATTTTCGGCCACTCTAAGGGAAGAAGAAGGGGAGATTTAGACTTTCATAAAATCAAGATCCATCTACAATTGTGAAGGAGAAAGAAGATAGAGCTAAGGTATAACAAAGATTTCTTCTTATGTAGTTTATTTTCCTAGGTAGTTTGATTTGATTTTTGACAACTTGAAGTTGTGATCTTGAGGTTTAAAACCTTAGATCTATGTATATATAAGTGTTTCATGTTTAGATCTAACAATATTGGGTGTTGATTTTGGTTGGAATCAAAGGTATAAAATTTCCTAAACTCAAAACTCTAGTTAGTTTATGTGTTTTGTGATGGTTGTTTTTCATCAAGTGTTGAACTTATGATCCATATGAGGGAAGATCTACATGATATATGATATTTTATGGTTAGATCTTTCCATTTTTAAGGGTTGATAGGCTTGAACAAAGAAGATGAACCAAAACAATTTTTTTTGTTTTAAATGAATTAGTGAACTACTGCTCTAAACAGAAAATTTCGGATTTTTTAAGGTGCTCTAAAAATTCTGGACTTGTGATATGTTATAGTACACTCAATAAGCTTTCCATAGACTCCGAAACGGACTAAATCCGATATCGGAGGAGCAAGTTATGGGATTTTTACCAAACTACACAAAGTTAAGAAAAACTGCTAGAAGGACAGTTTTTACCAGCCACTTCCGGGCTAAATTCCGGGAGCTAAACATATCCAAATATGGATTGTGATATATGAAAACTATAGTTCGAAAAGATACGAATCCAACAAAATTGACGGATCATTAATCGGAGTTACAGATTTCGTTTTATTTAAGTTTTGGTGAAGGACTCCAAAACTGCCAAAGTGCAAAAAGTTTCTGGCCAAAATTTTCCGAGGGCTGTTTTGGACATTTAGTTAATGAGAAAAATTACAGGCTTTTGGGAAATGAAAATATATGGTAATATGTATCTCGTGTCCAAAAATGAGCTAATTCCGGCTTAAACGCGACCAAGTTATGACCATTTCAATTTTGTGATTTTCCGGCGGAAATCGCTATAACCGGAGTTCTACAACTCCGATTGCCCTGAAATTTAAAATGGAGCATCACGTTAACATATATAAGGTTATGTCAAAAGATGGACATCTTTGGAGTTAAGCACGAGGTAACTAATTTTCTTAAGTCACACACTAATTATGATTTTTGAAAAATAGTAAAAGAAATTGAAAAATTACGGAAAAATATTTTTTATGTATGAAATACATGTATATATGTTTGACCAAAGGATAAAAAAAATAATAAGTTGATTTGGTATTTTCGTGAAAAGAATAGTGATTTCTTGGATCTTTGAAATAAAATCCGCTCTTCTTGAAATGGTATTTTGGTTTACTAAGATGTTATCTAATTTACTTGGATAACATATAAAATGAATAACTTATAAGTATAAGTTATGATGTGATTAAAAGAATATCAAAGTATAATAATAATATTAAGACTTAAAACTAATGTCTAATACTTAACTATATGTTATGACTAACCAGAAAGATCTATTATAGTTTTTATATCTTTGTATAGATCGATAGGAGTATGTGGAAATATGTTTAAGTTATTTTATAACAATGATGATATTATTCTAATATTGAGATCTATATTATTAATATTAGGTCTTCGTGAGAAGCGTATTATATTGCGTTACTAAGAATCAATCTGTTGAGCAAGTTTTTCAAGTTCTTTTACTTCAACTTTGTTAAGAGTGGTTTTGCAGACGGATATGCTTATAAATTGTACTCTGTACATCTTGTATGTATAGTTTCGGGTATGAAAGGTCGATCACCTTCATTACCAGTTGGTCGAGATATATTGTTATTCTGTTAAATACTTATTCACCAAAACTTTGTTCATGCTAATTCACAAATACATTGTGAAGGATAGTCGACTTATTATTCAAACTCTTTCCATCATGATATATCTTTGCATTATTTTTAAACTTTTTCGGGCAACTTTCATGCTCACCTTGCTATATCATGATAAAACATTGCGTATAAAGCGAATACGACCGATTCGCCATGAGGAAAAGGATGATGCCAAGTTAAATTTTGGGATAGAATGTACTGACTAATTTATAAAAGTATGGTTGAAGAATAGTATTGTTATGTGTTAGATAGCTTATGATTTGTGTTTAAGTAAAGGTTACTCGACCTTGGGGAATAGTGTGTAATGTAATGTATAAACAATTTATGTTTATATCTTCCGCAATAGTGATAGAATTAGCGTACCGGATCCGCGGCGATTTGGACCCGGATTCGGGGATGCTACAGTGGTGTAGTTCAACTGAGCATCAGTAAGGGTCTTGCTCGCATAATATATCACATGAAAAATCGTTTCCCTTCTCTGGCCTAAAATAGCCCCCACAACATAATCACTGGCATCACACATTAACTCGAATGGTAGGTCCCAATCCGGTGCCGTAATCATTGGTGCTGAAGTTAACTTCCTCTTTAAATACTCAAATGCAGTCACACAATCCTCATCAAACCTAAACTCTGCATCTTTCTCCAATAAGGTGCAAAGTGGCTTTGTTATCTTGGAGAAATCTTTAATGAATCTGCGGTACAAGCCTGAATGTCCTACAAAACTTCGAACACCTTTTACAGAAGTTGGAGGTGGCAAGTTTTCAATGGTCTCTAATTTGGCCCTGTCCACCTCTAGTCCTTTCTTCGTCACCTTATGTCCCAAAATGATTCCTTCTTGTACCATAAAATGGCACTTTTCCCAATTTAACACTAAGTTCGTCTCAACACATCTTCTCAATACCATCACTAAATTTTCTAGACATAAATCAAAAGAATCACCAAATATTGAAAAAATCATCCATAAACACCTCCACATTATGCTCCACCATATCCGAAAAGATAGCCATCATACATCTCTGAAAAGTGGTTGGGGCATTGCACAAACCAAAAGACATCCTTCTGAAGGCGAATGTACCATATAGACATGTAAAAGTTGTCTTTTCTTGGTCTTCTGGAGCTATCACAATCTGATTGTAGCCTGAATACCCGTCCAGAAGGCAATAAAACTCATGACCCGCTAGTCTATCCAACATCTGGTTAATAAACGACAGTGGGAAGTGATCTTTCCATGTAGCTTTGTTAAGTCTGCGATAGTCCATGCAGACTCTCCACCCCGTCACTATTTTTGTCGGAATCAACTCATTGTTCTCATTAGAGACTACAGTACACACTATACCAGGCTCACCCACGAGCTATCTTAAATCAGATAAATAATGTCTGCATCCAGCCATTTCAACACTTCCTTCTTGACCACTTCCTTCATGATTGGATTAAGTATTTATAGACACTCGAATTTTTTTGCGCTCCTATTACTAACATTGCAGGAGGGTAGATTCGTCTTTTGGAGATAACCCTGGAAGACAACTTACATCCATTCCGGATACTACCAAAAGTTTAGTTCCAACCCGGAATACAAACCGGGAACATCAGTTCCAACCCAGAACACAAACCGGGAACATCAGTTCAAACCGCGGAACACACACCAGGAATGTCATTTCCAATCTCAGATATAACCCCGAGATATGCAGATCAAAAGACCGACAACAACACCGGAGAGGACAGTTCTATCTCTAATAACACCATGACGCTTCGGCCCAAATCCCAAAGACAACACTGGAGTAAGAACCCTATCCTTGGTGATATCCCCAAGAGATGCCATTGCGATTCTAAGCGATAACCACTCGAAATTATTGTTTTAAACATATGCAATCAGCTTCAACCCCAGACATCCTGTCAAGGCACACACACCTTAGACCCGGAGTTAACAAACGGGCAGACAGGAACACCTACAAATGACAGTGAGACATACAAACAAGCAGCAGTCCAATCTCAGATGTAACCCTGAGCAACGTCTGCTTTCCGCTTAAACCGACGATAACCCCGGCGAGGAGACACAACGTTATCTTACCATCTCAACAAGATGATATCGCGGTATACCAACAAGTAGTCCAATCTCAGCTGTAACCCTGAGCAACGTCTACTTTCAACTCAAACCAGTGATAACCCCCGCGAGGAGTCAAACGTCATCTTGTTCCTTCGACAATGGCACGTCGTCTCAACACTTCATACATACACACATCCAACAATGTCCCACAAGAATCGAGGATTGACAATCCCGAGTGACTATTATGTGTGACAGTACTTTGGATAGAATTTGAATCTTTAAGACCATGGGCATAGACCCCTCTTCCTAACTTCGTTCAATCTATAATCCATATCATTGTGTAACTCTCGACACAAGCAGTCCGAAGAAGGTCTGCAAGTTCGAGCAGACATTACAGTGCATGAGTGCACGTACTACGAGACGACGGGACCATGAGGCTCGGATGCATCACGACCAACCGCAGTAGCACAAACGCTGCATCCATCTCATTTCATATATATAAGCCTTGGGGTCAGCCATTTGAGAAGAAAGAGGGAGGGAAAAAGGCGAGGAAGCCATGTCCATTTTACTCTGCATACACATCTTTTGAGTGTTTCCTCTTCTTTAAACACTAGTTAGCTCACATATAGATATCTTTTATCCAGCGGGAGCTGAGTATTTATCCATTTAAAGTCCTAGATGTCTACTTTGGCAGCCCACTGTAAGCCTTCTTATATTCTTTAAAGCCTTCTTCTTATATTAGCACACACTGTTATACACATTGAGAGTCGTGTTGTATGCGTTTGCCCGAACTTCGGTCCGTGGATTTCATTTCTGTATGTATATATATACTTATATATGTATATATTTTATATATGGAGTAACATTATCGAGTTATGCCTCGATTGAGCCTGAACTTGATCGGAGCATTTAATTGCTTATATATATATATATATATATATATATATAACTGTTGTTAGACATATCCGATGAGCCGGATTTACATCCAAATGCGTTTATTCGCTATATATATATACATATATATAATTCTTTGTCGGACATATCCGATGAGCCCGGATTCACATCCGGTATGCTATCGCTTTTATATATATATATATACACATATATATATATATATATATATATATATATATATATATATATATATATATATATATATATATATTTCATTTCTATCGTGCCTAGAGTTCTTTTGGCCTTTTACAGCCTTTTATTTACATTACATCCGCCTGGAGTTTACTTGTGGTAGTTGATCGCTTTTACAAATTTTTTATTTACATTTTGTCCCTTTGAGTTTACTTCGTGGCGATTGACCATGTTTTTATATATATATATATATATATATATATTATATTTTTACATATATATATAACTTTATCGCTTTCCATACAAATTGCAAAGATATCATGTGAGCCTAGGAATCATGTGATCACAGGTTCAGTTTACTGAATCTAGATTCGATTCCCATGATGGATATTTTTCAGCTGTAATCAGCATGTACATTATTTTACAGTGTCTGAATTTCCTTGGATGGCTGTCATGCCCATGAGGAGTTTGGAACTAATGTATATTATTTTCTCAAGAATGCTTCGCATCTCGAAAATAAAATCAAACAAGCCGAACATTTAATAATAAAATGGAAGTATGAAAAGGTGTCAATTCCTATTGAGCACAGGGTTTGAAAAACCTCTTTTACAAAACATCATTGCTATATAGTGGTTAAAACTGATTTTTTTTTATAAATTCAAACCCTTTGTATATAGGTGCGAACGAGGCCTCGCACTACTTTCAAATAATCGCACATTGACCCACACACACACACACACACACACACACACAAACACACACATTCATATAACAATTTCTTTGAAGAGTGGTGGTCACCAGTGGTAATACACCAAGTGGATGTTAAATAAATCGACGGGACTTTTTCACTTGTGCCTAACACCAAGTAACGTAAAAAGGGACCCTCCCCGCATAATGTTTTTTCTTTAAAAGCCCCCGGACCCAAAATGAATCTCGGTTTACAAACATACCCAGACCCATCTAGCAAGTTGTCAAATCATCTCCCCTAAGTTTAAATGTTTTATTTAGCAAGGGTCAAATTTGCCCTGAAGTTAATACATACAATAATCGTATGTGCAAACCTTTTTGAACACAAATTGTTATTAAATAACAAGTCTTCTCGCTTTTCTAATCAACACAATAATTCAATGATGCAACTAGCTAAATACACCAAGTGGCGACTCTTAAAGTCAAATCGTCGACATTATACATATCAAGGACCTTATTTTTCACTTACGATTTAATGATATTCCTTTTTATAAAAGGTTTTTCAAACAAATCTCACATTAACATGAGAACACCAAAGAACAAGCGTAATAAAGCTAAGACATTTCTCAAAGATAATTTGACAAAAAGGGACACTTCAAAAATCCCGAGCGTCGACGTGGTAATTCGAAAAGACCTATAACCAATAATATCTGGCCTTACAATTTAGCATTTTAATTATTCATAATCTCAGTGTTTACAACCTATCAATAAACACATAACAAGTCTAACTATACTCACCGTAATGGACTTGATCTACTCCATTCCCTGTTCGGTCACCTCTTGTGATCCGCCAATTAATACATTCACGGGACTCCAGAAGAAGAGGCTTAAGCCACTATTACAAGCTTTTCAAAATTGTTATATGCTATTTTCTCTTCAATACACAAATTGACTAATTTTTAAAATTAAGTATACACGATACACAGAACCTTCGGATGATGTTGTAATAAAAAAACGAATGCATCTTTATTGAAATCACTATTAAAAGCTTTTCAATATATATATATGTTGCATATTTTTGATGAATGTGTCTGAATCATCATTTATGTCATCTATCTGTGATATTAGTTTGCATATGTCATCATTTTGTATAAAAAGGAGAGCGTTGTATGTGAATGTATGTTGTATGGTTCCTCCATCAGGAGGCTATCCTGTCGGTGTTTGATTACTAGACTCATGGGAAGAAAATTCCTCGGGGCTCAGGAAATGCACCACCCAGATTCACTCCCGTTGAAAGACTGGATTAACTTCCCGTCGAGTAAATTGCGATGATCTGGGAACCTTCATGCCAAAAAGCCGCGAGAGAAACCCTAAGATAGGTCAACCTCTGATAAACTAAACGCTGAGGAAAGTCTCTTCATACTTTCCATTTTTCAATTACTTGTAAACACATTTACTTCTAATTTTATTCCATGTTCATCCATATGTAATGGAAAATATGAAGAATAATTGTGCATGCATAACATGTTATCAATTAACAACCTGTTTTGCAGGACAAAATTCCTAAACGGACATGTTATGATAACATTTTCAATACCCTAAGACTAAACTACGTAAGTCTTTTGTAGGGAAGCAATTGGGCCTGTTACCCGCTCAAAGGCCATAGGCCTACAACCAATCATGTCTTCTTCTGACCAGTCTAATCCTGTTTCCCGAGAAGAATTTGATGAATTGAGTAAACAAATTACAGACTTGGTAGATTCTCTTTGAAAGAATTGCACCGACCACACTCGTGGTGCGAAGATACCTACACATACAAAATCCTCTACATAAGGAGGAGTTCAAGAGGGTCAAAAAAAACAATTCTAGAACATCAGTTGTATACGACCAACAAAGACCCTGAAAACACCCATCTTAAAGGAGATCCAGACACCGGTGATATCAGGAAGAAGGTCCTCCAAATGGAGGAAACCATCCGCGTTCTCAAAGGGATTGGAATACATGACAGTGTTTCATATACAGACCTTTGCATATTCCCTGGTGTTCAATATCCAGAGAAATTCAAGACCCCTGATTTTGAGAAATATGACGGATTAGGGGATCCTTATACACATTTAAAAGTGTTCATTGGAGAACTTGGGTCTTACGCAGAAAATGAAAAGCTCTGAATGCAGTTGTTTCATAAAAGTTTAACTGGAGAAGCCCATTCATGGTATATCAGATTAGACAACTCAAAGATCCATAGCTGGGAAGAGCTGGCTCACGCCTTCCTCACTCAATATAGCTTTCAATCTCAGATGGCTCTCGAGGTACCAAATTACCAAGGTCAAGAAATGATCTAATGAGTCATTTAGAGAGTACGCTCAATGGTGGAGGCGCCACGCTCAAGTTATTCCTTCCATGATGTAATTAAAATGGTCATGACCTTCATAGATGTACAGAAGCTCCTTTCTATGAAAGAGTTCTATTTGGTATTGGCAAACCATTATCTAAAATGATCAAACACAATGAGATGGGTGAAATGGGATTGAAGTGGGTAAAATTCAAGACCTAACAGCTCTTAAAGTCATTCTTTGAGCACATCCAGTCTGGATCTTATGGAAACAACCCGGAGGGTCCATAAAAAGAAAGAGGAGGATGTTTCCTTGATACTACAAGGACAAAAAGGCAATCAAAGCATGACTATACAGAGGAGAAACTACTCCCCTTTTCCAGCACAATCTTCAAACCCTCAATTGCCTAAAAGTTGAGAAGTAAAGCGACCTCGAACGTTCACACCCTTAGGGGACTCGCTCGAGAATATTCTTGCTCTTCTGACTGCTCAGAAGAAAATTACACAGCTTCTTCCACCAGCCAACCCTAATGGGAAGGGTTTTAATGCTACTCAGAAGTGTGCTTATCATGTCGGGGCACCTGGACATGATACTCAAGATTTTTGGGCCTTGAAACATAAGATGCAAGATCTAATAGACAACGGTGAGATCGTGGTCACTAGACCAGATCAACCTCATGTGCAAGACAACCCTTTTCCTCAACACAAAGAAGAAGAGGTCAACATGATCAGTTGGAGCACTGTACAAGGTTCCAATTCTAATGGCGAATCATCCCAACCCATCATAGACGGTGTTGACAAATGGGATTATGCAAGTTCTAGTTTACCATGGAATGAAAAATGAAAGCTCTTTGCAGATAAATTGAGCAATTGGCAGAACTAGTGACCCACCAACATCAAGTCACACGCCAATTAATCAGGCAGGAGCATGCCTATCTCCTTCCATTTATTGTAAATGATCCATCAACACCTTCATAAAACGAAGCTATGGAGGATAAGGTTGCAAAGAGAGCAAATGCTAAATCCCATCAGGATTTTGCCAATCAGAGGGAATTCACATATTTGGGCCAATCTATGAAGGAGATACTTCAAATGTTGATCAACGAAGAAAGAATTACATTCCTTCTCCCTCCCATCAATCCCCGCTCAGGGCGGTTCAATCCTGATGAAATGTGTCAATATCATTCACATTCTCGCAATCACAAGAAGATGGAAGAATCTTTGGGCACTTCGCCATCTCATTCGAGAATCTTATTGATAGTGGGTGTCCGTAAATAGCGAGATGATTACACATGTGCAACTCAAGGGTGGGAATGCATATCCTACCAAATGGAAGGATCGATGAGCAGCTTATATCAAAGTGGATGATGAGATCACAAAGTATTTCCCATACAACCAATTCAACTCAAAGGAGCCGACAATCCTTTGAAAGTGGCACACCGAGCTAATTCCTTTACCTTTCGGACCACAATATCTCGTTGTCGACACACAAAGTTCCATGGAATTATGGAGAAAGTGAAGGATCCACGTCTCATGCTCTTCGCTCTGGTGTTGAAGGAAACTTACCTTCCTCAATGGGTTGTCAAACCTACTTGCAAAACAAAGGGTAATTTGCCCGTGGAGAAGATTGAAAAATTCCTCTGTACTATGGGCCACACTGAAGCCAAAGTGGTTTTAAGCTTGCGAGAAGCTCCACACCAGATTTCGATACTGGATTTGGTTTTCTCTTACGAGGATCATCGGAAGATCTTATTGAAGGTTTTAGAAGAAGTCTACTTGCCAAAATCAGTGGGTATGGAAATATTTCAACATTTGGTTGATCACATTTTCAACAACAATGTGATATCCTTCATCGATGATGACATACCTCCAAGGGACGGTGTCATTGCAAGCCTTTGCATATATTGCGCTTTTGTCTTCCGGTACATGCTAGCAGGAGTATTGATAGATGGAGGCTCATCTCTAAATATCTGTTCTTATTCCACCTTGGTAAAGATGAATATCAATCTCAAGCAGATCCAAAACAACCATACGGTCATCAGAGCTTTTGATGGATCCCGGTGAAATTCCGTTGGAAAGATTGAATTGCAAATTGAGATTGGTCCCAATACATTCAATGTACCTTTCCACGTCCTCAAGATAGAAATAGGATACAACCTGCTCTTGGGGAGACCATGGATACACATGGCTGGAGCTGTTCCCTCCACCTTACATCAATAACTCAAATACATTATCAACAATAGTCTAGTCACTATCAACGCTGAGCCAGATTGTCCTGAACAAGGAGCTCTACCAATTATTAGCTTCAATTCAGAAGTTGAACCGGCCAGTTTCCATACTCTGGAAGTGAGTAACACGTAATACCATTCTATTGGAGCGCCATTTCCGTACCCAAGATTTCTGCCGAGGTTATGCTGGCCACTCAATAAATGATGTTATTGGGTCATCAACCTAGACAAGGGCTTGGTAAAGATAAGCAGGGTATTAAGCACCCTATCCAAATGTTCAGTCAAATCAGAACAATCGGACTAGGCTATTCTGCCAGTTCCAGTCATAGGAATCCTCATAAGCACAAGCAGGTTCATCAAGCTTCCGCCGCACAACGATTTTCTATATCTTTACCTCATGAGTTAATGCAATCTCCAATAAAGGTTCCAGCCCATATTGTGGCCATGATGTTTCTAAAACTAATGCCAATCAAAGCAAAAGAGGTATTCGCATCATTGTTCATGATGAACATACAAACAGATACACCCCAGACGATGATTGCCCAGATGTCATGGTTATCATTCGGGAGAAGGAGGACAATGACGATCCTTCCATCACTGCAGTCTATTAGGACTTTTCCCTCGACAATTGGAGCAGTACTCCATGCATTGGTCGACGAGGGTAAAATGGGCAGAAAATCCATCTGCCCTATAGATAACTTTAATTGCTTGCTTTCCTTTAAAGCACTAGCATTTTATCAAGTACATGCTAACACTTTTGTATGATCGAACAATTGCATATATTAAGTGAAAGCATCTTTTGTTTAAGGACTCTGAATTTAGATGTGCATGTACTTGGCGATAAGGTGCCTTCTCTTCTTCACAAGGGTGTAACTTTGATACAAAGTTGGATTCATACTTGATGGACATCCAAGAGGACATTGAGACACCTCAAAAGATTAAGGAATGGGTCGCAGACAAACCCAAACCCAATCTTGATCGAACCACTCCTTTCAATCTCGGAACCTTAGACAACCCTAAGCTAATCCAGATTGGTTCAGACCTTACCACAAATCAACGGAATGACATGGTTGCACTGTTAACCCAATTCTAGGATGTGTTTGCATGGTCTCATGAAGATATGGTGGGTTTGTCCACTGACATTGTTCTTTATCGCCTTCCCATTAAAGAAGGATTCAAGCTAGTTAGGCAAAAACTCAGGCGATTGAAACTTGAGTGGAGTTTAAAGGTTAAAGAAGAAATTGTGAAACAATTTCAAGCTGGCATCATCATGGTGTCTACATATCCGGAGTGGATATCCAACATTGTTCCCGTGCCTAAACTAGGAGGAAAGGCGCGAGTCTGCGTTAATTACCGGGATTTGAACAAAGCTTGCCTTAAAGATAGCTTTCCTGTGCCCTTTATCCACATTCTTATTGATAATACTGCTCAATACGGCATGTACTCCTTTGCTGATTGCTTTGCGGGGTACCATCAAATTATGGTCGCTGAGGAAGATCGTGAGAAAACTACTTTCATCACGCCTTGGGGAACCTTTTGTTATAGACGGTTGTCATTCAGCCTCATCAACGCTGGGGCAACCTATCAGCGAGCTATGATGGCTCTTTTCTACGATTTAATGCACAAGGAGGTAGAGATCTACGTGGATGACATCATTGTCAAATCCTGGAAGGAGGATGACCACTTAGACCATCTCACAAAACTTTTCAACAAGTTGTGTAAGTACAACTTGAAGTTGAATCCCGCCAAGTGTGCCTTTGGTGTTAAGTCAGGCAAGTTGCTAGGTTTCCTAGTCAGCCACAAAGGGATTGAACTGGATCCTACCAAAATCCAGGCCATCAAGGAAATGCCCATTCCTTAGATAGAGAAGGAAATACGGGGATTTTTGGGAAGGATCAACTTCATTAGCAGATTCATTTCTCAACTCACAGCAACCTGTGAGCCAATCTTCAAGTTGTTAAGGAAGAACTCCTCCATGAAATAGAATGATGAGTGTCAGAAAGCCTTCCTCACAATCAAAGAGAAACTGATACCACCCAGGGATGATGATCCCCTGTTCATGTACCTGTCCATAAATGACAATGTCATGGGCTTCATGCTGGGTAAAAAAAACAATAGAGGCCAAGAACGAGCTATCTATTACCTCAGCAAAAGATTCATGCATCAATGAACACAAGTACACTCTTATTGAGAAGACGTGTTGTGCTTTAGCATGGGCTTCCATGAGGTTACAACATTACCTCCATGGTCACACAACCCATCTCATATCCCGAATGGATCCTCTCAAGTATGTGTTCAGTAAGCCCATACTGAATTGTCGACTGTCCAAATGGCAGTTGATCTTACAGCAATTTGACATCGTCTTTGTGATGCAAAATTTTGTCAAAGGTCAAGGAATTACGGATCAACTGGCCACCGCACCTGTAAGGGATTACAAACCCTTAGAAACATACTTTCCTGATGAAGGAGTAATGACAATTCAACTACAACATCAAGATGATACATGTCGCGACGTGGAAAATGTATTTTGATGGAGTCGTTAATTGTAAGGCTCTAGGCTCGAGTGGAAGCTTTTAATATCCCATGCGGGAGCAGATATCCGTCGCAAGTCAAATTGCGATTTGTCAGCACCAACAACACAACTGAGTATGAAGGTTGTATCATGGGGCTAAAACTTTCCGTTCAATGGGCATCAAAGCAAGTTAATCGTCTTTGGGGATTCCAAATTGGTAATCGACAATCCACAGGAATCTATCAAACCAAAGAATTACATTTGCTGCCTTACCATCGGCAAGTTTTACAAATGGCTTTGGAGTTTGAAGAAATCTCCTTTCTACACATTCCTCGTAATAGGAATGATTTTGCAGATGCATTAGCAATGTTGGCCTCCTTGGTTTACATATCTGACAAGGAAAACATGCCAAACATCACGTTTGCTCTGCAAAAAGCCCCAGTCTATGGGAATTACATTGGAGAAGTATCGGATGAACTACCTCCCATCCAGAACCCCTAGTATTAGCACATCAAGGAGTATCTATGAGATGGATCTACACCCACTGAGGCGAGCCTAATTGAGAAGAGGCGGATTCATTAACTTACTATGAAATTCTACCTGAGCGGAGATGCACTTTACAAAAGAGATCCAGGATTAGATCTCCTCAGATGTCTTGACAAAGACCAAGCTCAGAGACTCATGGATGAGATCCATGGTGGAGTATGTGGCCCTCACATGAGCGGACCCCTACTTGTCAAGAAGATCCTCAGAACAGGGCATTATTGGCTTACACTCAAAACTGACTGTGATGATCACGTCAAGAGGTGGTATCAATGCTAGATTCATGGGAATACTATCCACGCCCCTCCAAGGGAACTCCACAATATGAGTTCGCCATGGCCCTTCTCAATGTGGGGAATGGACGTGATCGGGCCCATCGAGCCCAAAGCCAGTAATGGACATCGATTAATATTCACCATGATCTACTACTTCACCAAATGGGTAGAAGCAGCATCCTTCCCCAGGGTGACTAAAGAAGTTATCATTGTTTTCATCAGAAACAATGTCATCTGTTGATATGGACAACCAGAGGTCATAATGTTAGACAATGCTAAGAACCTCAACAACAAAATAATGGATGAGTTATGCAGAAAATTCCACATCAAACATCTCAAATCCGTCATCTAACGTCCAAAGATTAATGGTTCTGTTGAAGCGACTAATAAAAACATCAAAAAGATCATGCAAAAAATGTCCGCTAATAATAAAGGATGGCCTGATCTCTTGCCTCTGACTTTATTAGCATACAAAACTTCTATGCGTGCTTCCACTGGGGCAACCCCCTACTCACTAGTCTATGGGATGGAAGCAGTGCTCCCCATAGAAGTGGAAATGGAATCCCTTAGAGTATTGATGGATGCTCAGTTGGATGAAGACCAATGGGTGCAAGACAGGTATCACCAATTATCTCTAATAGACGAAAGGCAATCTGCGGCTATCTTCTATGGTCAGTTATATCAGAAAAGGATCGCATGATCCTACAATAGAAAAGTCCGACTACGGCAGTTCAAACAACATGACTTGGTTTTGAAGAAGATCATTGACAACCAAGATCAATCTAAGGGAAAATTCACTCCTAACTGGGAAGGCCCATTTGTTATCAAGGAAGTATTGACAGAAGGTGCTCTCAGATTGCAGGAAATGGATGGCGATGAATTTCCATAGCATATCAACTCGGACACCGTGAAATGGTACTATGTCTGAAGTTACCATCAAACAAACATCCTGGTTTTGATCATCAAATCACCAGTCATTCTGGTTTTGAACCCTTTCCTTTTTGAATACTCTTCTTCCCCTCAGAGAAACATACACTTCAAACCAGTAGCCTGGTATCACTTCATTTCAAACCTTTCACAATTTTGGTTATCCTAAAGACGGGATTAAACTTTTCTACGCCTACAGTTTATCCTGAAGACAAGATTAAACTTTTCTACGCCTGCAGTTTATCCTGAAGACGGGATTAAACTTTTCTACGCTTGTAGTTTATCCTGAGCACGGGATCAAACTTTTTCACACCTGCAGTTTGTCCCCATTATGGGATCAAACTTTCTTCTCCCCGCAGTATAGCCTGCACATGGGATTCAAACTTCTCTTCGCCCTCAATTCATCTTGAGGGGCGAACTACGTCGACCTGATCTCCCTGATACCCGGGGGTACGTAGGCAACCATATTCTCTATGGCCCGGTCGCAATAAAGAAAAACAACAAAAACATTTCTTCCATTTCTCTACAAAACAACAAAAACAACAAAAATACTTCTACACCCATCTGCCTTCCGCATTCAGCGTTGAACCTCTTACACCAGGTTCGAACTACGCAGACTTGATCTCCTCTTCAATAGGAGTACATAGCGTGACCATTCATGGTGCGATCTAACCCTACCGTAACAACATACTTGTCACACTGATGCTTTGGGATCTACCTTCAATTTGCCCCATTTCATCGGTTTTGGATCAAAGGGATGGAATTATCCAACCTCTTCTCACAAATAGAAGATTCGGTGACCATCTAAGCTGCGATCGTGCCTCGAAGAGCAATACCAACCCATAAGAGATGGAATTAACTAGGCTTCTCACAAATAGAAGTACTGGCGACCATTTGTGGTGGGGTCAATCTCAGAGTGGAAGAAACCACCCTCCTCTCCACTTTTCCATACAGATACCAGTCCCAAGACACCAAAGATGGTAGGGATTTAATGAAATCAATGATCCGTTCTAAGAGATATTGCGACGTCTCAATGTCCATCTATCAAGGATAAGTTCAGAATGCATCAAGATCACAAGGCCCTAAAGAAACAGGCAAATATCATGCAAGTATCAAGGCATAACTAAAAGGGAAGTGAATCAAAATATATTTCTCTGGCATACATAATACTGCTTGATATATACATCTGTGTTGTACATGACAAAATGGCTAAGCTAGCCTGTGCAGGAAAATACAAAGCTATCTACAGATCTGTGTGTATGAGGACTATCAGATCTAAATAGCATCCCTCTCGAAGACGGAGGTAGCACTACAAGCTCCTGCCCAAGGGTATGTACACGAGCTAGCAGATCAGAGACTAACTGCATGGTGGCATAATGCTCATCAATGTAAGCACTCATGTCGGCAAGACTAACAGTTATCTAGGATCTAACGGAGGTACTATCTGCAATGGCCACATCCCTAGCAGATAAGGCGACATTCCACTCCCCAATCAATGCATCCCTGGCTGATCTAGCCTTATCCCTCTCTAACAGAGCAGTATCTCTCTCATCAAGAGCTGTCAACATCGCGGCCCTAGCCTGATCTCTATCATAGGTCATCAGATGTAAGCTCTGCTCCAAATGTTGTGCCGAATCTTTGAGTGCTTGATGGCACTCGGGGTGGAGAGAATCCATCACAAATCTTTGGCGACCCACGTGACAGCCAAGTCATCGATGGGAATAATGACCTCCTCTATAGGCTCCTCATCGTCGAATCAATCCCATACACTTTGTGGATATTGTCTTAGCCGATCCGATCTCTCTGTCTCCATCCATGCGGAATACTCTGCAGAACAAACTGGATGGTGACCGACAAAACTCAACAAATTTCTCACTGATCCCAACAGGCATACAAACTGGATCTATCCTCCGCTGATAAACGGTGTGACGCAAAATGCTGACTCATTGCCCCCTCATACGGATGAAAATCTGGCTGGTCAAACCGACACATCACACGCCAATGGTTGGTAAGTGATCATGCCCTCAATCCGGCCAGAGGGAGATAATTTATGCGGAGCATGAGTAATGAAGTTGTAGGGTGAACTAAGCTACGAACATGGCAATATGGCAAATGGATCCCTAATCCTCGCCAGAAAAAGCCCGACCACGATGTAGCATCAGACACTCCGCAATTTGAAAAGGAGTCTGACATGGCTATATCATGGGTGAAACAAAACCCCTGCCGTCTAAATGTGCTAATCGATCTCAAGTGTGACATAAACCACACATACTGACATGACCGAAGCTACTACAGTATACACTCCGCTTTGAATAAGTGCAAAGAAGATGTAAATGACGACCTCGAGTCTCTGCAATGATCATCGGTACAATGGTATGACCCTCCCTGAGAGCTCTCACTGCCATAATGACGCCGATAACCAGCTCATCCATGTACCGCGACATGAAGACGTATGACAATACGCATAGAAGCAGTACATCTACTCTAGCTGAACGCCAAAGATCCTCCGGTGTGGTGAAATCCCCGGAATGCCGTGCATAGCTGTCCTCAGAGCTAAACATGTCAAACAGGAAACGTTGGGATATCACATGGTTGGATGTAATCTCGTCCTGGACCACTCTACGTCTCAATCCAGTGAGGGTCATGAACTGTCTGCTCATGTCTCCAATAGTCATATGCACGCAAGGTCTGTCCAACAGTAGCATCGTCAACCGTGCATACTCCTCCAAAGTAGGAGTTAACTCCCGGGTCCCAAATCGGAAAAACTGCCTCTCCGATACCCAGTGCTCTAGCATACCCTCTACAAATCCTGTGGGAACCTAAAACATCAACAGGGTCATAGTATGCTATAACAAATCATCTATGATCACCATATCTGATGGTGATATACTATCATACCATGAATAAGATACTAGCTACCACCACCACAATGGTGGGGTATGATCAATCTGACTAATCGTCGAAGAAGACATCTGTATGGGCCGTGTCATAAGACCATCCAAGGGTCAATGCTGAATATCTCTGGACATACATACATATGCATAACATAATAACATGCATGATACAATAGATGGCAATATGATATAGGGAATGGAAAATTGTGCATACATTCCTAAGTATATCATCATCTAATACATCTCTGTACAGCTAAAATACAGGGAAATGGGGCGAAGCTACCCAACATACAACAGAGGCCTATCAAAAGAGATAGCAAGAAATACATCAGAAAAAGTCAAGAGTGTTGATGTCTACATCATCGATACTGTCCACCTGATGTAACTTCTCCTTAGTCACTGGATCTCTATCTACAGGGATGTCAGGCCGATACAAAGGAGGATCTGCACCGGCAAAACCATATGGGTCACCTGAGGGACCAGCCTTGATTTGGAAGGATCAAAAGTATCTACCTCTGCGGGATCTCTACCCAAATGCCGAATGAAAAGATGTGATCGGTCCAATTCTTTGGGTCAATCATCAATCATGTCACATGAGTCGGATCTCTGACACAGGGTAACCAATCTGTCATCATCACGGATCCTGGGACCATAACCCCCATAAATTGTGTGGTGCGGGTCTGAGCTCTAATGGTACGAGGGATCCACCAATGCTGGAAAATCTCCTGAGAATAGGGGCCCTCTGATAATGTAAAATCGTCAATCCCCATCAATGGGATGTCAATGACGGGTGACTGCGAAATAGGCCAATAACGTCTGGTAGGAGGCAAGATCGGCATATGAATCTCTCCTGTAGTGCTCCTAATAACACACTCTCCTAAATAGAGCTCCCATCCTCCATCTGTAAAGAGAGGAATCCTGCGGGTGGAAATGATGTACTCTACTCCAGTCGGGTACCCATCCTCAAAACCAACTCCCAAATGCTCTCGGAGTAGGGACTCCATGTGATGACATCGGTGTCAATAGCTCCAAATCAGATGGCGACAATGAGTGAAACCCTCAGCAACAGGGACCTCCGCCAGTATAGAATGATGTCATCGCCATCCTCGTGGATAGGTGTCTAAACCTAACACACTCACAGGATGAAAACATGGAAGCCTCTCACAGGCCCAAAACTACCAACACAAAGGCAAACATCTGCTGTCAGTCAACACTCTTAACCTATATATGGGAAAAGATAAGAGAAACACTCACCAGCAGAAACGGGTAGACTCCTAACCACGCCTCGGTCAAGCCCTGCGATCGCATGCGCATTCCCCTGAGGAAGTAGGCAAAGGTGTAGGAACCCCAATCATACTCTCCTATACGGTCCACGTGTCTAGTGGTGCTGATCAAAGCGAAGGACACCGTAGAAGAGTTATCTGCTATGAAGCAGCCCCTAATGATCATCATGAACAATCATCAGAGAATGTGATCCCTGACTCTCACATCATCGGGTATGGGCTCACTCAACAGCCCGCTCATAGCATCTACGGTCAAAGGACCTGTACGAACAGTCCTTCCCTTGAGCGCCTCCACTGGAACTCCCAACAAGGATCTGACGGCAGTAGGGGTAATATCCAACGTGCAAGGCACCGGCTCCCCTCCAAACTCCATACCTATGATAAACCGTTAATCCATCGACGTCATCATCACCTCACAGTCCATCAAATGGAGTGACTGAGTCTGGTGGAACCATCGCTCAGACAATGCCCTGAGGTAACCCCAGGGACAGCGACGGGGTAGAATAGAGAAGAATCTCCTGAATCCCCAGCCATGGACGATCGCTCTATAGTCATCATGCAAGGCCTGATACATAGAGTGGATGCTAAACCAGTTCCCTCGAGGCTGTGTGAAGCCAAGAACCTACATCAAATGAAGATCAACATCAGACTCCTTGACTCCTCATCAATAGGAAATAAGGAAGATTAAAGATCTAACTTCATACCTCATTTTCATGCAAGTAAACTGAAGGATGCCTACTCAAGTCACCTAGAATATCTGGGTTTGCCACTTGAATACCTGGCAATTCCCTATGGGGAACACATATAGCAGGAGCAGTAACCTCAATCGGTGCATCCTCCTCCTCGTCCTCGACATTCGGCACTTCAATCCAAATAGGACGTATCACCGCCTCCGCCAAATGACGAGGCTGTCTAACAGAACGATGTTAAGGCTCTTCAAAAGCCCTCCTCCGTACACCAGAAGTGGTCCTGCGGGAACTACTCGGCTGATATCTGGATAACAAGTCTCTAAATCACCTCAGAAAGGGTGTGGTAATTTCTTACCTAGAGTCTTTTCAAAATGAATTCTATGATTACATGCATACATGCATTGTTTTAACATACATCTCTGATGAGAGTTAAAAATGCATGACTACCCAATACCTACATTTTGGGAAAAATTTTCCATAGCCCCTTTGTAAATGGGACTATCCACATGCACATAGGCATGACTTAGTGGCCATTCAAGAGCTTTACACATGCATGTAGTCATATACATCCTATATACATTAATATATTGCAAGTAAAAAATCCGTAAATGTATTCTAATTACGAGGATTATTTTGCTTGTCTACCTTTACTCATTTGTCCCCAAATAGGATAAGAAATAGCAAGTAAAGGGGGCAATTTGACTATTTCAAAAGTCAAATTTTTTCACATTATTATGTTTGGTTTAATAAATGTTGAATATTTTTATCAAGTCATAAATTTTTTCACATTATTATGTTCAACATGGATATTTTCTATATAAATTTAATTATTAACATATTGTCAAGGTAATGTATAATTATAATTATTGTGATAAATATTTTTTATCAAGTAAATTTATTTTAGAATTATTGATTATTATCAATTATATTTTTATACTAATTAATTCCTTATGGAAATGTGTTATTAATTATTTTCTAGGAAAATTAAATAATATATGAAATGATTTTAGAATATATTCATATATTTATTGCATGAATGTGAATAAAATGCATTTCAAGGAAATAGGATAATTATATTATTTAAATAATATATGATATGATTTTTATAATACTTATTTTATTATATGAAATTATTTCGAGAATAGTTAAGTTAATTATTTTAACTTAATTATTAAGGTTATATATGAAAGATAAATCGAGATATGGAATCCAAACCCTATGATCAAGGAATGAGAATAATAATATTCTATAAGTCATTTTTTCAAACCACAGTGTTTTAGACCCATTATCAAGCCCCCACGTTTACCGTATCAAATCGTAAACAACAAAATCGAGAAAATCAAAATTGGTATAAAAAAAAAAATTTGTTGTTACATGTAATATGTCAATTGATGTGCAGGTTGTTAAATCCATGTGGTAATTATTTAATAATGATTTTAATTATTTTAAAAATCATTTAAAGGGTAATATAAATATGTTAAGAATATTTTGAGTTATTATTCATAACTTTAATATTTTGGCAATGGTTTCATTAATAATTTAATATTGATTAAATGTTAATGATAATAGAATTATGTGATATTTAAATCATTTAATAATGATTACGATATTTCAAAATTATGATAAATGGTAATAATTGTTTAAAATTATTACAAGGCCATGAAAAATAGTCGTGACGGTGTTTAAGTTATCCAAATGGATATTGTATAAGCGTCAGTATAGAGTCATAGACTCGATGATTACTCGATAAAGTTGTTGATGAGACCCGAGCATGGTTCGTAAATTGATCACGGACATAGATAATTTAGTTAGTTAACTGCTTATTTGTGATTGATGGTGGTTAAGGTTATGTAACAATGCGATTAGGAATGTGTTGGCGTTTGTTTGTGAAACCATGATTGTTGAACATGTGTGATAAGGTGATTAGGTTATGTCTTTGGCGCAATAGGCATTGTTATGTGTTACGTTATGATATACTAATCAAGTAAAATGATTTGATTAATGATAGGTCGTGATAGAAAAGATAAATCTAAGTTCGTAAGTGTAAGCAACAAGATCAAAGCAAGTATCCTAACTTTGCATTTTCTTTATGCAATGGACAAGTGTAAGAATGTTTCAAAATTATATTATTATTATTAATACATGATTGTTAAAGCTATATTATATAAGCCCATTGATTATCAAATGTATGTTAGTATATGATAATTCGGATAAATATATTACATTCGTTAATTTCTATAAATGATTATACAAGTGTCCCCACTTGGATAATCATTGTATTAATCGCATGTTGATACACCTTTGATATACATATATGTTGAATTATATAAGACCTTTGTTATGAAACCCGATGTGAAATGAACATCCCCGATAATGGGAAAAATTTTTGCGCTACTTACGGACAAAGGATGAACGATAATATCGTTTCAGCAATGTAGTATTGATCAACACAGGGCCCATGGATTGTACACCCTCGGTTCAAAAAAGCAATGCCGGTTTATAGATGAATTTCTGTTTAACCTTTTGAAAAATGAAAACAATGTTCATGATATGTCACAGAAACCTTATAAATAGACAATACACAGTTTCAAAAACTTGAACGAGGGTTGTTATGCTATTATTATTAGTATGCATTACACTTCACAACTATTGATTTGGTTGTAGAAGAATATTATAAAGAAAACGTTTAAATTCTTTCAAATTATATATATATATATATACTTTCTTTGGGCACTCAAATGCTCATCCTTGCTTAATTTAAATGTTTTCACTAAGTGTGGAAGCTAGAAGGTTAGGGACGAAACAAGTGAAAAGGAAAGTAAATGAATATGTTATTGGTATCTTTTGTAATAGATAGATCGATTAAGTTAATGATATGTATTATATATCATGTAAAGAATATAGTAAAGGTTGCGTACTTGGGATTAGACTCGATAAATGTAAGTTAAGTTTATAATTTATATTATCGTTATTATTATTAGTATTATTCCGCTATAGAAATGGTGGCAAAGCACCGAGTTCGGGTTTCAAGTATCCGGATTCGGGGACTCTATGATGAAGAACGCTTATGCGGTGGGTGGCAAATATGCGAGAAGTGGCCCGAACTCGCAGATCCGAAGAAGAGCTCTCGGATTTTTTTGTGCGCAACTTGAAAATGACTTATGAAAGAAACGATCGCTTTATACATACAAGCGCGCGTTGATCATGAGCTAACCTGTGGCTCTTGTAGGTACACCTGCGGCACCCCTCTATGGGCCCCACACCTCTGGTTCGCTCCAATTAGAGTTGCAAAGGAGGTCTCACAAGCTGAAAAGGCCAAAATCAGGAATAAAAATGCTACGCGATTGAGCGGAATAGCCTGAAATCCTGGTTTCTCGTCGGTCAGAGTTAAACTCTCGTCGTCTCAAAGGTATTCACCTGAATGCAGGGTATACTATACCAATGAGCTCAGCTTTCATAAATCATGCTCGGCAATACCCCACAAACGTCTGATGCCGTCATTTGCTGGGTCACAACCCTAAACCTCCCCAGCGAGGGTTACAACGTAAAACTACGATATATTAAACCTCCCCAGCAGGGGTTAAAATGCAAAACCACGATATATCAAACCTCCCCGGTGGGGGTTACAACTCCAAAGTTATCAACATCTACGTATCCCCGGCGGGGGTCACAACGTACATCCTTTAAACTTTTGTATGTCCCCGGCGGGGGTTACAACGCAATGCAACTATTGACACACACATCAATGAAGGTCAAGTAGCCTTAATGTTATGTTAGCCGATGGAAAGTAAACCCATTGAAGCAACCTTCCCTGGCAGGGGTCACAACACAATGCTACCATTGACACATACATCAATGAAGGTCAAACAGCCTTGACAATGCACCCAGCAGGGATTTATCTTGTGATACACACATTAGCGAAGATTAGGAAACCCTGATAACAACAAACTGTTGGCAGTAACTCCGAAAGAGTGAGGGAATATGTTATACACATCCTCAAACAGACAAAGCTTTATCCCCACAGATCTCTTACACACAAGAGGTACCTCTATGGAATATAAGTCAGTGTCTAGGATTCAAGACTTTGGTGATAGCCCCAACATCAACATCCTTGGAGACTTGGATCGCATGTCCAAGCCATCACTAATTGTCATCCCAACAGGATTACCTGACAATCATTCATGCATTTTATATGCATTTGCATCATGTTACTACATATAGCATCATGTTTATCTTTCTTGCATTTCAAGTGTCTAGTATTCTTTATCCTATCCATGCCTTGCATTGCATGAATATGATAGAGAGGGGCATTTGTAGAAACTCAAAATTTTCTGCCCTCCTATTACTAACATTGCAGGAGGGTAGATTCGTCTTTTGGAGATAACTCTGGAAGACAGCTTACATCCATTCCGAATACTACTGGGAGTTCAGTTCCAACCTGGAACACAAACCGGGAACATCAGTTCTAACCCAGAACACAAACTGGGAACATCAGTTCAAACCCCGGAACACACACCGGGAATGTCATTTCCAATCTCGGAGATAACCCCGAGATATACAAATCAAAAGACCGGCAACAACACCGGAGAGGACAGTTCTGTCTCGGTAATAACATGCGTGGCCTTTCGGTTCGATCCTAGAGATAACACTGAGAGTAGCAACCCCATCCTTGGTGATAGCCCCAAGAGATGCCATTGCAGTTCTGGCAATAACCCTGGAAATGCTTATTTTAAACATATGCAATCAGCTTCAACCCCAGACATCCTGTTAAGGCACACACACCTTAGACTCAGAGTTAACAAACGGGCAGACAGGAACACCTACAGATGACAGTGAGACATACAAACAAGCAGCAGTGCAATCTCAGATGTAACCCTGAGCAACGTTTGCTTTTCGCTTAAACCGACGATAACCCCAGTGAGGAGTCACAACGTCATCTTACCATCTCAACAAGATGATATCGAGGCATGCCAACAAGTAGTCCAATCTCAGCTGTAACCCTGAGCAACGTCTACTTTTAACTCAAATCGGCGATAACCCCGGCGAGGAGTCAAACGTCATCTTGTTCCTTCGACAATGGCACGTAGTCTCAACACTTCATACATACATACATCCAACAATGTCCCACAAGAATCGAGGATTGACAATCCCGAGTGACTATTACGGGTGAAAGTACTTTGGATAGAATTTGAATCTTTAAGACCATGGGCATAGACCCCTCTTCCTGACTTCATACATCCTCTAATCCATGTCATTGTGTAACTCTCGACACAAATGGTCTGAAGAAGGTCAGATATACCTCGTTCGGATGCTCGGATTGAAGTTCTGCAAGTTTGAGCAAACATTACAGTGCATGAGTGCACATACTACGAGACGACAAGATCCGCGAGGCTTGGATGCATCACGACCAGTCGCTGGTACAACTGCGGCTGCCGTAGGTGTACCTGCGGCCATCCGTCTATATATACAAGCCTTGGGGTCAGTCATTTGAGAAGAAAGAGGGAGGGAAAAAGGCGAGGAAGCCCTATCCATTTTACTCTGCATACACATCTTTTGAGTGTTTCCTCATCTTTAAACACTAGTTAGCTCATATATAGCTATCTTTTATTATCCGTGGGGAGTGAGTGTTTATCCATTTAAAGTCATAGAAGTCTACTTTGGCATTACTCTAAGCCTTCTTATATTCTATAAATCCTTCTTCTCATATTAGCACACATTGTTATACACATTTAGAGTAAGTGTTATATCGTTTGCAGGACTTGATTAAAGTGGTTTTCATTTATGTACGTATATATATATATACTTATATATGTATATATTTTATATATGGACTAACATTATCGAGTTATGCCTCGATTGATATATTTATATATATATATATATATATATATATATATATATATATATATATATATATATATATATATATATATATATATATATATATTTTTATCGAACATATCGATGAGCCTAGATTTTACATCTAGTGCGTTTAATTGCTATATATATATATATATATATATATATATATATATATATAACTATATCGGAATATATATCGATGAGCCTAGATTTACATCTATGCGTTTAATCGCTTATATATATATATACATGTATATAATTTATCGGAAATATCCGATGAGCACAGATTCACATCCGGTCGTTCTTTGCTTTATATATATATATATATATATATATATATATATATATATATATATATATTTATTTTGTCAGCACGGAGTTCACTTCGTGGCCTTTTATAGCTTTATTTACATTACATCTCGCACTGGAGTTTACTTCGTGGCAGTTAATCACTTTTACAGCTTTATTTACATTTTGTCTCATCTGAAGTTTACTTCGTGGCGGTTAACCATATATATATATATATATATATATATATATATATATATATATATATATATATATATATAGCTTTTTTATATATATATAAGCGCTTATCGCTTTCCATACAAATTACATGTATCATGTGAGCCTAGGAATCATGTGATCACTGAGTTGATTTACTAAATCTAGATTCGGTTCCCATGATGGACATTTTTTCAGGTATGTAAGTACTTTGTACATTATTTTCTGAGTGTCGAATTTCCTTGGATGGTCATGTCATGCCCATGAGGAGTTTAAGCTCAACATATATTATTTTCTCGAGAATGCTTCGCATCTCGAAAATAAAAGCAAACAAGCCGAACATTTAATAATAAAATAGAAGTATGAAAAGGTCTCAATTCCTATTGAGCACAGGGTTTGAAAAACCACTTTTACAAAACGCCATTGCTATATCGTGGTTAAAACTGAATTTTTCTATAAATTCAAACCCTTTGTATATAGGTGTGAACGAGGCCTCGCACTACTTTCAAATAACTGCACATTGATCCACACACACACACAAACACACACATTCATATAATAATTTCTTTGAAGAGTGGCGGTCACCGTGGTAACACGGATGTCGGGGGGTGCCTAACAACTTCCCTCGCATAATCAAGCCCCGGACGAAATGAATCTCGGTTTTATAGACCCGTCTAGTAGTGTCAAATCACTGGGTCAGTGTGCAAACCTTTTTCGGTTGCATTGGTGCAACCAGTTAAATACACCAACTGGCGACTCTTAAAGTTAAATCGTCGACATTATACATATTGGACCTTTTTCACTTGTTTTTTAAAACAAATCTCACATTAACATGAGAACACCAAAGAACAAGTAAAGAAAAGGGAGACTCAAAAATCCCAACGTCAACAGTATTCTTTGTTGTTCCACTGAAGGCTTGCTATCATCCTCTAGTAGGATCTTGTGCATATAGAAAGATGGGTTGATCCCTTTTATATCTGCTATAGTTCACCCAATTGTTGACTTGAATTCTGTAAGAACTCTTATCAGTTTTTCTTCCTGAAAAGATGTTAGTGCAGAAGAAATAATCACAGGTAATGTTGAATTATCATTTAAAAATGCATACCTCAAATGGTGCGGAAGTGGTTTCAATTCAAGTTCGGAGGTGTCTCAAAAGATGGCTTTAATTTCAATTGATGATTCTCAAAGCAATCTTTAATGGCTCAACAGAGTCTTGAACTTCTGAATCATGGAGTTGTGTCAAGTATTTGAACTAACTCAGTAATTTCCTCATTTTTTATTTGTGAACTTCCCACACTAGCATTCTTCAAAGGTTCAAATTCCACCAAGTTCTCTACTTCATCATTCAATACCTTTTCCATCAAATCAACCCTGAAGCATTCCTCTTCATCTGTTGGAAATTTCATCACCTTGAATACGTTGAAAGTGACTTCTTGATCATGAACTTGCATTGTCAATTCTCCTTTCTGAACGTCTATCAAGGTCCTTCCTGTAGCTAGGAATGGTCTTCCAAGAATGATCGGTATACTTCAGTCCTCTTCATAATCTAATATGATGAAATCAACCAGAAAGATAAATTTATCTACTTTCACCAGTACATCTTCCACAATACCCCATGGATAAGTGATTGACCTGTCAGCTAACTGTAATGAAATATTTGTCGGCCTTGGAGCTGGCAATCCCAATTGATTGAACACTGATAACGACATCAAATTTATAATTACCCTAAGATCGTACAAGCATTTGATGAAGCTCATCTTTCCAATTGTACAAGGTATCGTGAAGTTGCCCGAGTCCTTCAGCTTTGGAGGTAACTTGCGTTGAAGCACTGCACTACATTCTTCAATTAAGGTTATTGTTTCAAATTCTTCTAACCTCTTCTTCCTTGACAAGATACCCTTTATAAACTTTGCATAACTAAGCATCTGTTCCAATACCTCATCAAAGGGTATGTTTATCTGTAGCTTTTTAAACACCTCCAAAAACTTACTGAACTATTTATCTTCCCTTTGTAGTCTCTGTGGATATGGAACAGGAGGATGAACAACCGGTACCTTGGTCACTAGCTTCTCAGATGACTCTGATCTATTCTTATTCACTTCCCGCTGTTCTGAACCTTCTTTACCCAAACTCTCCTCAGAGAAATTTTCCTCACCGCGCGGCCGCGTGGTTTTCTCTTGAAAAAGTGGCGTGGGCACGCCATGCTGAATTTTTGTAGTTTGCTTCCTTGACCGAAGTGTAATTGCTTGACATTTTTCTTTACCCTCCCTTCTTGGATTAGACTCTGTTGTACTTACCAATGAACCCTGTGGTCTATTATTAAACATGCTAACCATCTGACCCATTTGAGTTTCTAAATTTTTAATAGCCATTGCTTGGCTTATAATCATCACTTCGGTATTTGCCATATTCTTCATCGTCATCTCTTCCATCTCCGACTTCTACTCTTGCGGAGGTGCAGGTGGTGGATGATGTTGTTGCTGCTGTGAAAATCCAGGGTGATAGGGTGGTCTTGGTGCACACTGTTGCTGGGATAGTTGTGCTTGAAATTGATGTTGTGGTTGTGGTTGAAACTGACTTTGTTGAATGTTTTGATTATTTGACCAACTAAAATTTGGATGGTTGCGGTTGTTGGAGTTGTATGAATTTTAAAGCGCCTTTGATTCTTTACGGTAGTTGCTCACATCCGCATCTGAGACTCGAGGCCCGATAGAACATTGGTCAGTTGAATGCGAATTTACATATCTCTCACACAAGAAAGCAACCGTCTTCGCGTTACTTTACGCCAAACAATCAATCTTTTTGCCATCGATGCCATCTAAGTCGACAACCGAGTGATAGCATCCACCTCTAACAATCTCGCAACTTTGGGGTTTGTGGCATTACGGGTTTGTAAGATTTTGAAAATCATTAGCTACCATAGTCTCTATAAGATTATAGGCCTCTTCATAGCTCTTTGCCCATAAAGCTTCTCCTCCAGCTGCATCTATAATTGGCCTTAACTGCCATCCCAATCCATTATAAAATGTATTAATCACCATCTAATCCGGCATACCATGGTGTGGACACTTCCTTAGCATCTCCTTGTATCTTTCCCAGACTTCATATAAAGATTCACCCTGCTGCTGCTCGAACTTGGAAATTGTTGTCCTCATTTTAGCAGTCTTAGCCATTGGAAAAAATTTGGCTAAGAACTTTTGTACTAGTTCCTCCCATGTTGTAATAGATCCTGAAGGTAGAGAGTGAAGCCAACTTCTTGCCATATCTTGTAAAGAAAATGGAAATAGTCTAAGCCTGATTGCATCCTCTATCACCCCGTTATATCTGAAGGTATCACATATTTCTATAAAACTCAATAGATGCTCATTCAGGTCATCTATAATAGCACCCCCAAACTGTACCGAATTCTGCACCATTTGAATAGTTCCCGACTTTTATCTCAAAAGTGTTGGCTACTATAACTGACCTGACTATACTCGACTGTAATCCATTGATTTTCGGCATCGAATAATCTCTCAAGGCCCTGTGCTCCTCTCTTTGCTCTTCTACTGCCATGTTGGATGTTGTGGTCTCTAAAGCTGCTTGTAAATTCCTACGCACTCTCATTTTCCAACCTCTTCCGTTAATGTTATCCTGAGCAGGTGTTAACTCGGAATTGGATGACCGCGTGTAGGGGTGCTCATCGGTAAAAAAGCGACCGGTGATCAAAGAAAAAACCCGAACCAGTACTCGATCCGAAATTACCGAAAAAAAAAGAACGAAACCGAGATCAAATTCTTGGTTTGGTTTACAAAATCGGTACCTGTTTTTTCGGGTCAACAAGTAGTACAGAGTAAGAAAATTATCGATCCATGAAGAAAAGTTTTGAATTTAAACTATCATGCATCAACTATATCACTATTTTTATATGCTTAAACGAGTAACTCACAATTATAAGTAACACTAAATTTAATTCATGAAATAAAAATAAAATATGTATACTAAAGTAATGTAATTAAATTTGGAAAAGAATGGGATTCTAACTTCATTTAATGTTTCATCTAAACTGTAACCATCATGCAATGTTTACATATTTATCATGGAAAACTAGTCAAGAGCACAATAGTGGACATACCCATTTTTCAATAAACTATGACCAATTTACATAACCTCGACATATGATAGAAATCATGCAAGCAACACTATTGCCAAAATCACTATATATCTATGTGAAATTATAGCAATAATGAATTAAGTGCAGGCTCTTTTCATGACTACACACAGTGAAATGGTATATGTCTATCCGGTTCACGAATTACAAAAATTAACAAATCAGTCTCATAAACATATTCCATTATGATTTAATCCATACTCATATATGGTTAATCCAAGGTTAAATGAAAAACATCTGACATTACAATCATAATGGATGTATAAATTTAAATTTAGATATATTAAAATCCATTAGAATCCCATAATGGAATTTAGTTCATTTCTAAACCAAAAGCCATTATGGGATTGGAGTAATGCATAAAATTAAAATCTTGTAGCAAAAAGAGATTAGAGAAATGATAAACAAATCTGTTAAACCCAGTTGCAGAATTCGTTCCACACTTGTTCCAATGCTCCAATAATCTCCAGAATTGACAACTAAGAATTATTGAAATAACAAAGATGAAGAGAGGATATAGAAATGTATCATGTGATGATCAAATCCTCTCTAGCCTAGTTAAAACTTAAGAACCATAATAATCATGATAAAGCGATAAAAAAGAGCCTTCAAAACATGTGCGGTAGCAACCACATCATTGATTGAGCCTAAAGCGCTCAAATTTCAAATTACAAAAAGTCAACAAAATAGATCTGCAGAGGACTCGCGGCGGTCACACGAGATTATAGTGTAGTACGACGAGTGCGGCGCCTTTGTGGAAATGTCTGTCGATGTTTTTGGCTGGCATACGATATTCCTTCTTTGCTGGGGCGCGGTTGCGCAATGGTGTAAAACAGTCTCTGATTTCATGTTGTGCGGCCGAGCGATATTAGGCTTAAAAAGTTGTGCGCCGCTACTACTACTACGCTACGTGTTCTCATTGTCTTCTACTGCTTTGCCGCTTCTTGTTCATTGTCGTTCGTTCTTCATTCCTTATCTTCTTCATTGCATTCATTTACTGTTTCAGTCCTCATCTACTCCAGTTCCTCTTGTCATGCCTTTGCTAGCTTCATGCCATCATGCCAATCCATGTTAATGCCAATCCATGCTATTTCTTTTTTTTCCATGCCATAGGGGTTCCAACTATAAGCACTGCAAAATAAACATAAAATGCAACTAAAACATAGTAAAAGCTACTTGAGATAACATAATTCTAGTGAGTTGGCACCCAATAAGTAGGTATAAAACCTATTTATCAGATCACCTCTAGAGGCTAAACGCTTGGGTGGCTAACATTGATCAAAGGAAGGAACCAAACCTGCGTATTCAAGGAGAGAACAAAGGAATAGGGGTTAAACTTTTACCTGAGAAAGCTCGGATCTTCAAGGGTATGATTCTGATTCTCCTATGCTTTTAATTGACTGATAATCAAAGCACAAGAACGATCTTGGTTTATGGTTTGTAAGAAAATTTTAAAATCCGTTTTACTTCGCTTCCGCTTTATTTATATGATTTGATTGCATGCTCTTTTTTCTAGCAAAACTAACAGTGGTATTGTAATGACCCCAAAATTCATACAACTCAATTCACGACTTCGGTCATTAATAATACAATCAACCTCTAATTTTACATCATTAAACGATAATATAACCATTGAAATTTGTGGAATAATTAAAATTTTCTATAGCCATCTTCGTCTGGGCCTTCTTCTTCCAGTCGTAGACCCACTTGTGCCAATTCATCTCTAGGTATTTGTGCAGAACAGTCATGCCATGGGCTTCCTGCCCGTCCTCAAAATGATAATATCTCTGCACATTACACATTAAGAAGCTTAGTAGACAACATAAATCAAAGAGGTAACAATATATTCAAATGGAATATAAAACTAGCACATGAATGATTAACATCCTACCCTAAACTCAGCAATAATCAACTGCCATGTGTGGTCATCCACATCCGCCCACCTCATCCACGGGCTTGAGAATCGGTTGCGGATGATCCCAAGCAACGTGTTCCTTGGCGTGGCGTCAAGGATACTACAATTGAAATTAATACATTGCAAATTACAAAGAATATATAAGAACTAAATACTTATGTTATAGTAATACTATATAGGATTATGAAATTAATTACTTATGAGTTCCAACATGACATATAAGCGGCGCCTGGGGGGATTCCCTAGCAAGCCACGTGCTAGTCCCCGCGGAGGCCTACGTCGATCACCTATGTAGTGAAATACATCAATATTTATATAAACGAATATAATGTCAATACAATATAAAATAAAAAATAATAATATGTATCCCAATAAAATATGTAATTATACTTGACGATTCGGCCTGATCATCACGCGTAGAATCGCCACGACCCCCACGCCCACCACGATCTCCATGTGGTGTGCACGCCATATGTATGTATACTGTCAAATCATAAATTTTTTTTATTAAACATTCGTAAATACTATATTTGAGCACAATAACAAAGAGGATAACATACAGATACAACTAAAAGAATGCAACATAAATAGTAACCTAAAAGGATACAACATAAATAGTAACACCTTTAGTAGATTAATATAAGTTGAAGATAATGATTGCACTACTACAAACTATTACATTTGAATACAACTAAAAGGACACAAAGAGTACATACTCCTAATCATTTATATCGTTAAAGCCATCAATATCAGAATCGTCATCTTCGAGCAATAGATCTTCACTATCGTTGTCATCACCATCTTCGTCGTCCTCAACGATTTCTTCAATTATATCTACCTCATTAACAACATCGTCTTCACTTTCGACAGCGACAACATCATCCTCTCCTTCACTAGACTCACTAATAATTGTTACATCAGCATGTGTGACACTAGTAGACTCGACTTCTAAAGGTTCATCGTCTGGACGAGGAGTTGTGCCTTGAAAACCATGAGCACTGGTGGTTATAATAGCATGCCATGGGCTTGCAGGGGTCTTAACACTCCGCGCGTAGTACACCTGTGTTGCTTGACTTGCTAAAATAAAAGGCTCGTCCATACCACTCATCAGTCTTAGTTTTGACTTAACATTAACAGTCACCCGTCCTGATTTTTTATCTACTTTAACTCCATTCTCAACATCAAACCAATGACAATTGAAGCAAACTAATACTTTATGACCCCAATATTTGAGCACGATAACTTCTAGCAATCGTCCATACCAGTCATCCCAAATGTTATCGTAGCAGCTACCTTTCACCACAGCACCAGAATCAGAAGAAGCAACTTCCCCAATATCGCAACACTTAAATCTGTAACCGTTGACAATGCAGCATGTATAAGTATCTACAGATCTTTCAGGGCTATCGGCTATAAGCTTTAGCCGATTATCAGCTAACTAATCTATGAGGACCTAATGTACATTAACACAACATATTCTAAAGTTAATTACGCCATAAGAATAAATCTATGATAGTAGATTCATTGAACTTATAAAGGTTAGACATACATAATCTTTAAACCATTGCACAAATTCTCCATTTCTCAAATTTTGCAAATCCCCGTCCGATATACTCGGATTCGCTTCACTGCACGTCTTGACATCATATCGATCGCAAAGACAATTATATACTAAATGTGTTTGTAAAGGAACTTGACACAATTACACCAGACATATATAGTTATGACTACTTACTTAATGTATGGCGATACTTCATTCATGTTGACAAGTGCATACAATGTGGCATTTGCATACTCACTATCCAATAAGAATCGCCTTTTTTACCATAGAATAGGCGTGCGGGATGACTAAAGGTCGTTAATTCTCCATTTTCCTCGTCTTGCATATGATTTGATTAAGCGTAGCGATTGTGCTTCATTCGAACATTGACTCAAAGTACAACGAGCAAAAAATAACAAGTTCCTCCATAACATAACTTTCAGTAATTGACCCCTCTACACGGGCTCTATTCTTAACCTTTTGCTTTGGACGTCGCATATACCTATGTGATATATAGATTAGCAAAAAAGAATGAACATTTTACCGTATTAAAAACATTAATGTCATTACCTCTCGAATGGATACATCCATACATATTATTATGCGGGGGACCGCCAAACTTAGCTTCTTATGGCAAGTGAATAGGCAAATGCTCCATTGAATCAAAAATGATGGGGAAGATCATTTCTAACTTTCACATTATTTCCACTATCTCGCATCTCCATTTTATCTATGTCTTTGGTGAAGCTCCATCAAGTATAGATCTACGAAGAAATTAGAAAGCTCATCGATTGCTTGAACCACATTTCGGTAACAAGTCGATAAATGCCACAGGGATCAACTTCTGCATGAATACGTGATAATCATGACTTTTGAGACCCTGAAACTTCAACTCTTCGACTTTACAACACCTTGTTATATTCAAAGAATATCCATCTGGGAGCTTCAGTCCACTGATCCAATTACATATCAATATCAACTGTTCCCTGGTCAATGTATATTCAGTTTTAGGCGTTAACGTCTTACTACCCTCCTGATACAGCCACAGATCTTCCCTAATGTTCATTTCTACCAAATCAAGCCTCAACTTGTTGTTGTCCTTTGTTCTACCACTGGCATCTAGGACTGTATAAAATATGTTATCAAATATGTTCTTCTCAGTATGCATCGGATCTATACAATGACAAATGCAGAGTGTAGCCCAATAAGGCAGGTCAAAGAACATGGATCTGTGTGTCCAGTTGTGAACCTTGTCGTAACCATAAGCTCACTATAATCTGTGATTCTTCCCTGGAGGTGGAAACTTCAAATGACTAATCCAACTCAACACTGCTGACCCAGAAAGATGGCCAGGTACTTGATGTTTCTCTATTTTTCGATTGAATTGTCTACTCATCCGTCGATAACGATGTTCAATCGGCAAAAACTGTCTGGATGTTGCAAAGAAACTCATTTTCCCTCCATGTTTAAGCCGCACAGCTTTAACTGACCCTATGCACACGGGACATGACAAGCCCCCGTGAGTCGACCATCCACGATCATTTCTAGCAGCGGAAGTTATTTATTGTCCAGTAAAAGCTGCCCTCATGTCAAAGTTCTGCTTAAGAGATACATCATAAGTTTGAACCCTTTTTCCCACAACATCTTCAACTCATCAACTAACGGCCTGAGGTATACATTGATGTCTTTACTCGGACTCTTATCACCCAGAATCAGTAAAGGCATGAACATGTAGGGATCTTTCATGCACATCGAAGGCGGGAGGTTATACACTACAATAATCACCAGCCAAGTTGAGTAGGGCTTTGTGTAAGGCCCGTTAAACGGATTAAACCCATCCGTAGGAAGTCCAAGCCTAATATTGCGAACCTCTTCAGCAAACGAGGGGTGCTTGTTATCAAAATGTTTCCACTCAAGCCCATCTATCGGGTGCATCAGTTGACCTTCGACTATATCCCGTGTAGAATGCCACCTCATATCCTCGGTGGTATGTGTTAACATGAACAACCGCTGAAGCCTCGGGGCAATGGGAAATTAACGTAAGATCTTTCTCGGCACGTCTTTTCCCTTTTTCTTACGCTGTTCACGGTATCTACTTGTACCACAAATATCACATAACCTCTTATCTTTATTGACATCACCGTAATACAACATACAGTCATCCTCACAAGCATCGATCTTCTCATACCCTAGATTGAGCCTTTTGACCATTTTCTTCACATCATAGTACGACTCCAGTAACTTATTGCCTGCAGGTAAGCACTCATTCACAATGCTTAATAGTTCATTAAAACCTCTCTCACTACAGTCATGCTCATTCTTCAAGTGTTAAAACTTAGTCACGTCAGATAAGACGATGTGCTTTTTGTGCCCGTCATACAGTGGCGTCGCTGCTTCATGCAATAACTCATAGAAACCCTTAGCCCCATCATTCGGCTCTTGCTGTGTGCTACTATCATCCCTGTCTGTATTCCACTGGAAGTATGAACTATCAGCTTCAATTATCATGTTAGTACAGTCAAAGGTTTCGTTACCTCATAGAAACCCTTAGCCCCATCATTCGGCTCTTCCGGTTCTGATTCATGTTCATCCAACCAAGTTTCCCCATGATAGATCCATGTCGTATAACCCTGCTTGAACCCATACGCAAATAAGTCGCACATGACATCACTCCTTTCCTTGCACACTTCATTCACACACCTCTTACAAGGACATCTAATCTCATCGCCGCTGACTTGCTCAAACGCGAAATTGAGAAACTGTTCAACCCCACTACGGTACTCAGAGCTAAGCCCACTCTTATCAGTGGCTACCCTATGTTCCATCAACTTGATCAGCGAGACATCTTGGACAATATACGCTATATATATGGAAAGTTAGACAAACACAATCAAGTCTCCAAGTTAATGTATATGCAAGCTTATGAGTTTCCTAACTTCATCTCCCACTCTAACGGGTCAGGCTTCTATCCCATTCTCGGATGTGTCGCCTCACTGATGCCAACAACTTGAACACATCTTTAAATTTTTCAAAAATTTCGGTAACACCTCCCCATGGTCTTCAAGTACACGAAATAGACTAACACATCGTAGTCTAAATATGCACCCGAAGAACGTCAAGAGATATATACTGGCCGAAAATTCAAAAAATATAAAGACGTGCTCAAGTCGTTAACACCGACCTAAGTGAGATCAAAACATACAAGAACAGTCCCAAAACGAAGACTATTTGAGATTCACTCCTACTAAGTTTATGAAAATATGCACATGTCAAAGTAAGGATTATTTTTGTATAAAAAAAAGAATACTAGCTTTTTATCAGGTCACAAACTATTATTAATCTTTTTTAAAACCCACCCACACCCCACCCCACCCCACCCTACCCTTATATTGAGGATGAAATAAAAACCGATAGTCAAATTACTACTATAACAATTTCTTAATTAGCTAATACATGACTGTGTGTGTGTGAGAGAGATATGTTTAATTATGTTTCAATGGAAGCATTTAAATATGAGCATTTGGATGAAAAGCATAAAAAGAATGGCTGATAGCTCCAAATTTGAATATGAGCATTAGAATGTGTTCTTTGTAAACTCTAAATCTTGTTATTACTACAGTTATCCAAATTCAACTTGTATGCACTTGAATAACTCAAAAAAGTTGAGGTCTTGTCTTCATGTTACTGTAATATAAACACTTCATACATTCTCATTTTTCATTTGACTGCAGTGAATTGGTCTTTTATGATCATGGTCATATAAGAGTTGAAGGATTCTCCGATGCTAATTGGGCTGGATCTCCAACAGATAAGAGGTCTACTACAGAGTATTGTGTGTTCATTGGAGGTAACTTGGTGTCATGAAAGAGTAAGAAACAGATTGTTGTGTCCTGATCCAATGTTGAGTCAGAGTATAGAGCAATGGTTCTTGTAACATGTGGAGTAATATGGTTGAAACACTTGTTGAGCGAATTGGGGCTTAACAAGCTAATACCTATGCAACTTTGGTGTGACAATCAAGCAGCTCTTTACATTGCATCTAATCCAGTATTTCATGAGAGAACCGAACACATAGAAGTTAACTGTCATTTTATTCAAGAAAAGATACAAGAAGGGATTATATCCACCAATCATGTGAAGACCGGCGATCAACTTGCTGACGTGTTTACTAAAGCTTTAAGGTCAGCTCGAATCTCCTATATTTGTAACAAGCTCGGCATGATTGATATCCATGCTCCAGCTTGAGGGGGAGTGTCAGGGATTCTAGAGGATTCCAAGAGCATTATTGTAGGAGCATGATTTTAGGAATAATGTGTGGAGTAATATGTGCTAGTTATTGATTTACTTTCCTTATATAGCATGAGTCTTAGTCTATAAAAGGCTCTATGATATAAGGAATAAACTCTCCACTTTACAATATGTAAACATAGAACATAAATATATCCTTAAGTTTGTAATTTTTGCAAATGGGATTCTTTTTGTGGTATGGAAGGAATATATAACAATAACACAATGCTAAGTTCAATAAATGCTTACCTTGTGAGATGAGCGATGAACCCAGCGAAACAAACTTGATCTTGCGGTACCTAAAAGACCCTTCCCCAAAATTGTGTAAGGCCTGCATAAAATATACTCTACCTTTAACCATTTACTTGTAGTCATTTAGACCATTGTAAATATAAAATTATAATTTCGGGCATGTTTATAATGATTTGTGAACCTTTGAGATTGTTTGATAATGTCCAATTTTCTTCTAGAAAGATCCTCTGCCGGATATACAATGAGATTGATCAAATACATTTGTATATTTCACTAAAAACAACCTTTTCCAAACTACTTGGCAATGAGTCCTGACAACACAAATTATACTTCCTAATTTTTTTATGGGATTATACTATCCTCAACATAATACTAGGTTTTCAATTTGAAATTCTTATCCCAAATAGCACATCTCGACACAATTGTATCTATTTAATCATAAATAAAATCATTGTATTTAAGCTAAATGGACATACATATGACCAGCATTTCCTGGTTGATAAACAACAACGCCAACATAAATTAATAAAATAAACCAACACCACAAAATCCCACAACATGTATAGTAAGAACATATGTGTACAAGCAAAATTAACTAACAAAAAAATGTGTACAAGCAAATAAATCAGTCAGAAGAATGGACCCATTAATTAGTTGCTCTGAAATAGAACTGAAATTGGGAAGATTACCTTGCAGTCGAGAGAGACAGAGAGCGAGGGTCGTTGCAGTCGAGAGAGACAGAGAGCGAGAGGGTCATTGCAGTCGAAAGAGATAGAGAACGAGGGACAACGACGGGAAGAGGGTCGACGATGACAATAAAAGGCGAGTGGGCGACGGGAAAAAGAAGCCAGCGACGGCGCGAGGAAGAAGAGGGAGAAAAATAATAATCGAAATGAAAAAAATTTCAGTCATTGAAAGTAAATATAAACCCATTCTCGACGGCACTCAATATCGACGGCAAAGGCCGTCGCCTATGTCCTTTTCCCACGCGCGCCAAAAAATTCCCACCAAATTTGGGCCCGGGAAGGGTCATTCTCGACGGGCCTCATTAGCGACGGCTATGCCGTCGAGAAAGATATTATTGGCGATGGGGATACTGCCGTCGCTAATGCCGCCGTCGCCAATGATCTATTTTTTTGTAGTGGTATTCGAACCCTACTATTATTGTTGTGCAATATCATTGCATTATTTTATTCGACAAATACCGTAAGCTTATCCCTTTGAATACAAGTTATATTACTTTCTCGTTCAAATAAGCTAGTATGTTAAACCCAGGTGAAAGCTTTTATTCATGTTGAAACTGGTATTTTCCTTGAATATAGTGAAAGATTCGATGCCATTTGATTCGACTAGACTATATGCATGTTTATAAAAACTGTCCAAACCAATTGATTGGTGCGAAAATCTTAAAAACTGAGTTGAACAACCCTTTTGGTAAGGGGAGTATATGTCGTTAGAAATCCCAACACATGAATGAATATTATTGTGGTGTTATGCATAACGTATAGTATTGTAGATTGATCATCTATAGTACTTGATATTTTTGGGTTATCAGTTCAATATTGGTAACTCTAGTGGAAGTTCAATAGTCCTTAGTGACTACTCGGTATAAATTGTTTATTCAGTTGGACACATTGATAGTCGTTGAATTCATATATATCTGTTGATTTATATTGAATTGTCGTTCTTATTCCAAGAATTGTTGATATTTTTCATCCATGATATTATTTCTGACACTTTGAACTATCCTAGAAATGACACTTCGATATTTCAAACCTTGTGATATATATATATATCCTACGCCCTTGTTGTATATTACTTGCTGGGCAATTTGTGCTCATCCTTGCTTATTTAAAACCTTTCAGTTAAGGCGGAACATGGAGGTGTATCTGGGAAAGACAAGGGAAAGGGCAAGGCTACCGACTAGCTTGTCACTTTATGTTTAAATTAATCATGTTATATTAAGATTATTTGCAGAATATGTTTAAACTTACGTAGAATTATGTAATAGGTCTTTATTCGATATTATTATGTAATGTTTTAAGTACTGTAGGTTGCGAGACTTGGGGGAATAATTATAATAAAACATTGTATATTATTCTAAATTAGATCTTTCGTTACAAATGTATGATTTTAGTTATTATGGTAATACTTTGAGAAAGTGACGAAGCGAATTTGGGTGACCAAGTGGAGGTCAAAATTTGGGGGCGTCATAGGTTGGTATCAAAGATATAGTTATAAACCTTAGGAACGAGACTCCTTAGACTATAACTTAAGAAAACTTAGAAGTTAAGAAAGGGGATACAACTCATGTAGAGTTTTCTCTGAGAGACTTAGTGTGTTATGAAATGTAACTTCATTCTATACAATGAACTTATGTTTATTTAACATTCTGATGGAGTTGTTGTTTGTCTTGACTTATGTTGGTGATTGTAGGATGACTGACATGGGAGGACCTTGTGACACCCCCAAATCCCGGTACTTCATTACCTCAAGATTTGGTGTTCACGTAATCAAAACATTCATTTATACCTACCCAATCATAAATAAAATTAAATAATAAACCTGTCCATACAGGAATTACATAAAATAAAATCTCCTAGGTTATCTAACCTTTACAAACAATCATTCATGCGGAAAATTTAAAATAAACTTCATTACAATCTTTAAATCAAGGTGTGATAATAAAACTATCAAACTATTACAAGTCTTCAGTACTTGTTCATCTTTCCCTTTCCTTTACTGGTGCTAGGTACGTCACCCTTTCCATCTTTAGCTGTAAGGATTTTACAGGCAAGAGTGAGCAAACAAGGCTCACTTGAAATATCAATGAATAAAACTGTGACAACCCGAAAATCCGGATTGTTCAGAAATTAAGATTTAAAGAATTAGTTATTAATAAAATGAATTTTTATTAATCCTATTCTGTGTTATGTGTTTATTAATCGTTTTATAACCTAGACTGATTATTAATCGGGAGGATTCTGGCTATAAGCTAGATTGAACAAGTAAGAATTTTCAAGACGAAAATAAAAGTTTTCCGGGAACAAAATATTTTTGGGGAAAAAGACGAAATAGGCACTATTCTGCGTTTACGCTTTCGGAGATTTATTTTGAAATTTCGAGAAGTTATTGATTACGTAAAATCTTGAGGCGTGATGGAATATTCAATAATATTTCGGTTATGGTAAAAGCGAAGTTTTGGCTGCGGACACAAAACCTAAGGGTTAGGAAAAGTGAGTTAGAGAATGTAGCGATGCACGTATAATAACTAGGGTTATTATGCGTGAGAAATCTGAGTATGATCTGAGTTATTATCGAGTATAGTACGAAGATTAGTCTGACGTATAATCTGAATATCGTCATTGAGCGAAATCTGAAGAGAATACGAGAATACGATAATGGAATGCATAGAATACGATGAGTCTAAATGGACTTTGTGTTCATGGACTTTGTAGAATCCAATGAGACTTGGATTATGTCAAGCCCAATGATTTGTGAAACCAAGCCCAAGTTAGGCCCAATAAGAATTATGGTTAAGGCCTAAACCAAGAAAAGAAATCGCGGATCGAACCGATGGGTAAACGGATGGGTAAGAACCATTGGGGCAACCCATGGGGTGACCCATGGGCATGTGGGCCAGCCACTTGGCCACCAAGTAAGGGTGGTGGCCAAGTTAACTTGGTGGCTAAGATGTGGAGGATGTGGGAATAGTAACTTTAGGGGCGAAATGACCATTTTGACCCTAGCTTTGAAAATCTATAAATAGAGAGCTAAATTTCATTTTTCTAGGATTATGAAAATCCTATAACTTGAGAGAGAGAGAGAGAGCTCGGATGAAGAGGAAGAGGAAGAGCATGAGCATGAATGCTCGGATCAAAAGTGATCGTGAAATAAAAAAGCTAGCGAATCGCCGACTTTGTATAACGGAAGAGAAATAAAGAAGAACGGTAATCCGAACACTAGTTTCTTCTAAATTTTCTTTAAGTTTTTATGTTCAAAAATATAACTTAATGAAGATAAGAAGTAGATTAAGTTATAAAAGATTTCATATGGTTGAAATCGTAAGAAAATGAAGAAATAAGAATTAGAAATTTATTTTATAAATTTCTTAAGGAAGTATAAGATTCGTAAGGATTTTGAGCGATCTGAATAAATCTTATGATTGATTAGGCTAAATAAGTAAGGAATGGTGTTCTATAACATCAAATTCCAAGAAAAAGTGAAATCGTAATCCAAAATATTGATTAAAAATGAAGAACACGAAGAACGTTGTTGATGGACAAATTTAAAACCATCGTAGTGTAATTGTTGTTGATGGACAAGTTTAAAACCATCGCGTATAAGTTAGATGCTTATTGCTTGGTTAGGAACGTTAGAAATGTTCATGAAGAACAGATTAAACTGAGCTATAACGAAGTTATGGCAAAAATTTCGTAAAAGAAGAACAAAAATTTGAAAGTTAGTAAATGAAACCAAATGTGTAGGGTTTCATAAGAATGTAAGAGAACATATAAAATGTGAGTCGTGGACTCAAGAACGAACGAATTAGAGTTGGATGTAGAATTACAGACGAACGAACAAAGAACGTTAAAAACGTTAAAATGAACGAAGAATGAAGATTATGCCAATTGAATGGCATGTTAATGGATTCAGAACAAAATTCTGTCTGAGGGTAATCGAAGTACGTAAGATAAGGAAGAAAATGACTTTGGAACGGCCTCGTTCTGAGTTATAACGAAGAAGTTATGAGATTTCGAAATCAGCGTCTCAAGCTTGTAAAAGACTTAGAAAAAATTATCTAGGTTTCATGCTCGGCGCAGTCATGAGTTGTTATGCCTTGAGGTCGGCTCATGATCTTGAGATCGGCCATAATCTTTTTGGAGAGTGGCGTTGCAATGACGAGAGATAACAAAGGACTTGGCATGGCAAAATTTGTGAGGAAGAGAGAGAGAAAAGTAGGTCGGCGTCAAAGGCGAGAGAAATGAAGAACGCAGGCGCATATGACTTCGGTCTGAAGGCAATACCAGAAATGAGATTTTAAGCGCTTTCAATTTCTCGGGGATGTGCAAGAAAGAAATATGAACATAATGTTCAACTAATGTAACACTTAATCAAGTGTTTTAAACCTTTAATAAAGGTTGAACGAAAAGATTAAACAAGATTAAAAGACAAAGAATGTAGATGCGGGTTACGGAACCGATGTCTGGGGACCGTTGTGAGACCCCGAATATTATGAAATAAAAGTATTCAATTTTTCTATTTTGGTAAATAGTTAAATTGAAAAAAGTTTAAAGTTAAGGGTGATATGTGAAAATTTTTTAAAGTAGACAAGTTTTCATAAAATACCCGGTTACTATTCACTCTAGTATTGTTCACTCGAGTATTTGGGGTATTTTTTGTGTCAGAGTACTATTCACGAGTTACTATTCACGGGTTACTATTCACCCAATTACTATTCACTCTAGTATTGTTCACTCGGGTATTTGGGACACTTTTTGTGTCGGGGTACTATTCACAGGGTACTATTACCGAAGTACTATTCATGGGGTACTATTCACCCGAAAAATATATTTCTTTTTGGTCCAAATTATTTTTGGGTACAATATTATTCCATTAGGAGATGTGCTAATTTTTCAGACCGTTGGTTGAAATTATAATAGTAAATCAATATGGGTCGTTGGTTTAAAGTTTTAATAGTAAAATCTTTTTATATAAAACAAAATACTTTTATAAAGTTATTCTATAAATAGAATATATTATATTCTATTATGCATAGTATTTTGCATAGTAAAATCTTTTTATATAAAACAGAATACTTTTATAAAGTTATTCTATAAATAGAATATATTATATTTTAGTATGCATAGTGTTGCATAGTGCCTGCATAGTATTTCGCATAGTAAAATCTTTTTATATAAAACAAAATACTTTTATAAAGTTATTCGTTTTATTAGATTATAAATAGAATATATTATATTTTATTTAAAAGATTTTGCTTTAAATATGGACCGTCCAGATTAAAAAGTAAATCAATCTGGACCGTTCATAAATTAGTTACTATCAGATCCATTCTTACATAAATAGAAGCTCATTCCTTCATTATTTCTTACGAATTCTTTGAAACTCTAGAGAGAGAAACTATAGAGAGAGTTCTTCTTCTATAATCTTGGCGTATTTCTTTAGAGTTTAAGAAAGTTTTGAAGCGTAGTGCAAGTTTTCTTGAGTATATCATCGCCTACCGGTCAAGAATTAATACTCTTCTTTCAAAGGTAGGGGATATTATTTGTTGTACTCGTAAAGGGGTATTCTTTCTTTTTATTCATGAAGAGAACTTACATTATTCCATTCTTTATTATTATGTTGAAATAACTTTGTTTATCTGGGCATCTAGTATACATGGTGAAATTCTTCTATTCTTTATTCTTTATTATTATGTTGGAATAACTTTGTTTATGCGAAATACCGCATACATGGTGAAATTCTTCTATTATTTCGTTCTTTATTATTACAGTCGGGATATCACAGCCGATTGCATTTTACGCTGACACTGGTTCCATTAATTATTACATTGGAATAACACATGCATCTTGATCTATTACATGCATGGTGATTTACATTGTTATTCCATTCTTTATTATTACATTTGGGATATCATATGCGTGCGTTTCTGTGGGACTGGTTCCATTATTTATTATTCTATTGGGAATAACACATGCATGCGATCTATCGCGCGCATGGTGAATCCTTATGTTATTCCATTCTTTATTATTACATTGGAATAACACATCTATGTGGATTACCACATGCATGGTGAATGATCTTCAGTATTCATTCCTTATTAAATTGTGGAAATGATGCATCTCGTGGATTACCTCATGGCGAGGCGAAAATTAATTTGCGATTTTATATATTCTATTATACTCGGTTGGTTAAAGTTTTAACTTCTATACTCCATGAAATTAGTGGAATATCCTTGATATTTGCGCTTCATCCAAACATCTTTTCATGAAAATATTCTTACGAGCATTCTTGAATTTTACTCCACAAAGCGATTATCATGTTGATAATTTGGACATTATTGGTTCTGGATAAATTAATTCTTGAACTTATTTTATTGAATTCTTATATCATTGTCATCATCCTCATGTTTATATTATGTTGAAAGTCATATGTGGCTTTTGTGGTGCATAGATGGACTTGGTATGATTATGACCATAAATTATCGGTATAATCATGGCGCATGATGTTACAAATGATGTGGAAAAAAGTCCTCATTGGCCCGTAGTAGTGCATTGATGGGCCGATTTTTGGTATGATTATGGCTATGGATTTTCTTGACCAAGGGTGCAAAGATGAATTGTTTTATGGCATGATCAGGACCGTTGATGAAAACACGATTATCTTTGGCCTATAGTGCACAGATAATTTGTGGTCGTGATATTAACGAATATCCTTGGCCCGTAGTGCGGGGATGATTCGATGATGTGGATTAATTATTGAGCTGAGTCTCAGCAATGAAATATTAATTCATAGATGTGATAATAATGAATATCCTTGGCCCGTAGTGCATGGATAATTCATGGATGTGATATTAACGAATATCCTTGGCCGTAGTGCAGGGGTGATTCGGTGATGTGGATTATTTATTAAGCTGAGTCTCAGCGATAAAAATGATGAAAACCTTTTAAATCATAGAAGATAATAGATTTTATTCTCTACTTGACTCTTCTAATGGATATATTGTTCCGCTGCAGTTAAACTTGATGTCTATTGTATTTTATCAGTTTAACATTGTTAAAGGCTAATGATAATTTATTCTGCATTATCTTAGTCATACTATTTCTTACTGGGCTAGTTGAGCTCACCCTTTCTTTCACTGTTCTCTTCAGGAAATGAGAACGTAGCTGGGACTAGTCGGGGAACAGAGTGACAGTCCAGATGTTTGCATTAGTAGTCCTCACTATTCTATGAAATAGTGTGATAATAATTGTAATGAGGACTCCTTTTGAGTTTGTATATTGTCTAGAAGATAATATTTGTATTAAAACTCACAGTTTATGTTTTGTCATATTGTACACGACAGTTGTATTATTAAGTTGTATTTGAATTCAGTACCTTGTATCTGGCGACCCAAGATGGGTGATGTATACCTAATTTTGGGGGCGTCACAACCGTAGTCACGATAAACGAACGTGAGGGATTGTTATGGTTGTGATTCCTTAGACGTTGGGTGATGATGTTAATGTATAACATTTTGATGTTATGACATGGCATTGAGAGATGAATGTAAAGCATTTAGACGCTGTGAACGCAACGTTTTTACGATGAATGATCGGTCTTAGCATACAGCGAACCGTATGGCTTTGACATTAAGGAATTATAATGAACATGGGGTTCATGGGATGGATAACGATCAAAAGCGATTAAAAACCTTGAGTAAAGGTTGAATGAGAGGTTAAGAGACGAGCAACATGAACATTGAATACGTAAACGATCCTCGTAAATCGTATTGACGTTGGACGAATGTTCTAAGTATACCCTAGTGGTATGACATAGACGTTGACGAAGGTAGTACGTAAAATATGAATTGTTGAGAAAGTCGTAACGAACGATAATAAGATTAATGAAAGCCGAATGTGATTCGGATAAGAATGAGTCCTGAGGTATGGCAATTGCTTGCCAGAAAGCCATATGGAATAAGAAATTGACTTAATGAACATTATAATTTAATAGTTCGTATAAGTTAAGAGATATTTAGGTTGTGGTACAATCGTAACCTTTGATGGTTGACATATGGGAGTTGGGCTAAACAATTCCTTCAGAGAGCGAAGGTATATATGAAACTGGCAACCGATCTAACTCACTATGTGGGCAGTGTAGACGAGACGGGAACTTGTTTGTTGTTTGTTTGTGGGAAACCACTCAGAGTACCATATGAACTACTAGCAGAGAAGCGATGTGTCTTTGAGTCCTAGAGAAGAATAAGAAGAAGATAAGAATGTAAATCATCAAAGATGATGAGCGTTTTGAGTAAAGACATCTCCAGTATGTCATGAAACCGTAAATAGCCAGTAATGAAAGTTAGTCAGCGTAAAATTATATTGTAAACGCGAACCTTAAGAAGTAAAGTTAAGTAAACCAATGCGTAAGTCAAGTATATGACTAATTGGTGTATTTGTTATTTCCTTATGTGTTATAGGGATTGGAATGGCGATTTAAAAAAATTTGTAGGCATGCGTCGTCGAGAGCAAGTTTCTAACTTCATTCATATTTTTAAATGAATGCTAGTTTCTAAAACTTCTTAGATGTTGAACTTGAGAAGTTACATACATGTCTTGAATGTGCGATATTTGTACAAGGTGGTAGAGCGTTATGAGGCCTTGTGCCACAATTTGAACACTTGATTGTTTACGTGAGATGAAGCGTATTCTATGTTTGGCTATTCAATAAAAGAATATTGGATTTATACATGAACCGTTATTGTTAAGTCTGTGCTATTGATTCTAGCCAGACAAATTGTGCATGAAAGAAAATAGAGAATGAAAGTATTTCAAAGTGCATGTAACTAATGTACTAAGATGATAGGAATCAAGACTATTTCTATTATTCAAGCTGCTTCGTAACCTTTGTTCGGTTATTGAAGTCTGAAAAGAATGTTTAAATTCTTGAAGTTGTTTGTTCAACTGTTATGACTTGCTGGGCAATTGAATGCTTGAACCCGGAAACCCAGATTGTCCAGAAATTAAGATTTAAAGAATTAGTTATTAATAAAATAAATTTTTATTAATACTATTCTGTGCTATGTGTTTATTAATCGTTTTATAACCTAGAATGATTATTAATCGGAAGGATTCTAGCTACGAGCTAGATTGAACGAGTAAGAATTTTCAAGACGAAAATAAAAGTTTTCCGGGAACAAAATATTTTTGGGGAAAAAAGGCGAAATAGGCACTATTCACCGTTTACGCTCGGAGATTTATTTTGAAATTCGAGAAGTTATTGATTACGTAAAATCTTGAGGCGTGATGGAATATTTAATAATATTTGAGTTATGGCAAAACGAAGTTTTCGCTGCGGACTCAAAACCTAAGGGTTAGGAAAAGTGAGTTTCGAGAATGTAATGAGTGCATTATAATAACTAGGGTTATTTTGCATGAGAAATCTGAGTATGATACGAGTTATTATCTGAGTATAATCACGAAGATTAGTCTGACGTATAATACGAATATCGTCTGAGCGAAATCTGAAGAGAATACGAGAATACGATAATGGAATCGTAGAATCGATGAGTCTAAATGGACTTTGTGTTCATGGACTTTGTAGAATCAATGGGACTTGGATTATGTCAAGCCCAATGATTTGTGAAACCAAGCCCAAGTTAGGCCCAATAAGAATTAGGGTTAAGGCCCAAACCGAGAAAAAAAGCATGGATCGAGGCAGAGTGGGTAAGCGGATGGGTAAGAACCATTGGGGAAACCCATGGGGTGACCCATGGGCATGTGGGCCGGCCACTTGGCCGCCAAGTAAGGGTGGTGGCCAAGTTAACTTGGTGGCTAAGATGTGGAGGAGGTGGGAATAGTAACTTTAGGTGACCATTTTGACCCTAGCTTTGAAAATCTATAAATAAAGAGCTAAATTTCATTTTTCTAGGATTTTGAAAATCCTATAACTTGAGAGAGAGAGAGAGCATGGATGAAGAAGAAGAAGAGGAAGAGCGTGAGCATGAATGCTCAGATCAAAAGTGATCGTGAAATAGAAAAGCTAGTGAATCGCCGGCTTTGTATAACGGAAGAGAAATAAAGAAGAACGGTAATCCGAACACTAGTTTCTTCTAAATTTTCTTTAGTTTTTTATGTTCAAAAACATAACTTAATGAAGATAAGAAGTAGATTAAGTTATAAAAGATTTCATATGGTTGAAATCGTAAGAAAATGAAGAAATAAGAATTAGAAATTTATTTTATAAATTTCTTAAGGAAGTATAAGATTCGTAAGGATTTTGAGCGATCTGAATGAATCTTATGATTGAGTAGGCTAAATAAGTAAGGAATGGTGTTCTATAACATCAAATTCTAAGAAAAAGTGAAATCATAATCCAAAATATCGATTAAAAATGAAGAACGAATGAAGAACGCGAAGAACACGCAAAGAACACGAAGAACGTTGTTGATGGACAAATTTAAAACCATCGTAGTGTAATTGTTGTTGATGGACAAGTTTAAAACCATCGCGTATAAGTTAGATGCTTATTTCTTGGTTAGGAACGTTAGAAACGTTCATGAAGAACAGATTAAACTGAGCTATAACGAAGTTATGGCGAAAATTTCGTAAAAGAAGAACGAATATTTGAAAGTTAGTAAATGAACCCGAATGTGTAGGGTTTCATAAGAATGTAAGAGAACACATAAAATGTGAGTCGTGGACTCAAGAACGAACGAATTCTGAGTTCGGATGACCGAATTACGGACGAACGAACAAAGAATGTTAAAAACGTTAAAATGAACAAAGAATGAAGATTAAGCCAATTGAATGGCATGTTAGAAGATTCAGAACAAAATTCTGTCCGAGGGTAATCGAAGTACATAAGATAAGGAAGAAAATGGCTTTGGAAAGACCTCGTTTTGAGTTATAACGAAGAAGTTATGAGATTTCGAAATCAGCGTCTCAAGCTTGTAAAAGACTTAGAAAAAATTATCTAGGTTTCATGCTCGGTGTGCGCTTGTGTGAAGTCGTGCCTTAGGCCAGCGTGCCTTGTTGAGATAAACCATAATCTTACGGAAAGTGGCGTAGTAACACGAGAGATAACAAAGGACTTAGGCCATGGCATTTCAATTGAAGAGAGGAGAGAGAAGTAGGTCGCGTGGCAATAGCGAGAGGAAAGGAAGGGCAGCAATGGCCATGGCTGGTCTTGAGAACAATACCGAAATGAGATTTTAACTGCTCAATTTCTCGGGGGATGTGCAAGAAAGAAATATGAACATAATGTTCAACTAATGTAACACTTAATCAAGTGTTTTAAACCTTTAATAAAGGTTGAACGAAAAGATTAAACGAGATTAAAAGACAAAGAATGTAGATGCGGGTTACGGAACCGATGTCCGGGGACCGTAGTCGCGATAAAAGAACGTAAGGGATTGTTATGGTTGTGATTCCTTAGACGTTGGGTGATGATGTTAATGTATAACATTTTGATGTTATGACATGGCATTGAGAGATGAATGTAAAGCGTTTAGACGCTACGCTGTGAACGCAACGTTGTTGCGATGAACGATCGGTCTTAGCATACAACAAACCGTATGGCTTTGACATTAAGGAATTATAATGAACATGGGGTTCATGGGATGGATAACGATCAAAAGCGATTAAAAACCTTGAGTAAAGGTTGAATGAGAGGTTAAGAGGCGAAAGCAGCGTAAGCGATCCTCGTAACGTATTTACGTTTGGACGACGTTCTAAAGTATACCCTAGTGGTATGACATAGACATTACCGAGGTAGTACGTAAAATATGAATTGTTGAGAAAGCCGTAACGAACGGTAATAAGATTAATGAAAGCCGAATGTGATTTGGATAAGAATGAGTTCTGAGGTATGGCAATTGCTTGCCAGAAAGCCATATGGAATAAGAAATTGACTTAACGAACATTATAATTTAATAGTTCGTATAAGTTAAGAGATATTTAGGTTGTGGTACAATCGTAACCTTTGGTGGTTGACATATGGGAATTTGGGCTAAACAATTCCTTGGAGAGCGAAGGTATATCTGAAGCCCGACAACCGATCTAACTCTTTGTGTGGGCGGTGTAAGGCAGAGGGCAGAACTTGTTTCTTTGGTTGTTTGTGGGAAACCACTCAGAGTACCATATGAACTACTAGCGAGGAGAAGCGATGTGTCTTGAGTCCTAGAGAAGAATAAGAAGAAGATAAGAATGTAAATCATCAAAGATGATGAGCGTTTTGAGTAAAGACATCTCCAGTATGTCATGAAAGCCGTAAACCCGGTAATGAAAGTTAGTCGCGTAAAATTATATTGTAAGAATGCGAACCTTAAGAAGTAAAGTTAAGTAAACCAATGCGTAAGTCAAGTATATGACTAATTGGTGTATTTGTTATTTCTTATGTGTTATAGGGATTGGAATAAGCGATTCGCGTAGTAAGATGTAGGCATGCGTCGAGGCAAGTTTCTAACTTCATTCATATTTTTAAATGAATGCTAGTTTCTAAAACTTCTCGGATGTTGAACTTGAGAAGTTACATACATATCTTGAATGTGCGATATTTTTACAAGGTGGTAGAGCATTATGAGGCCTTGTGCCACAATTTTAACACTTGGTGTTTTACGTGAGATGAAGCATTTCTATGTTTGAGCTATTCAATAAAAAGAATATTACATTTATACATGAGCCAGTAATTATTTAAGTACGTCTTTATTGATTCTAGCAAGACAGTTGTGCATGAAAGAAAATAGAGAATGAAAGTATTTCAAAGTGCATGTAACTAATGTACTAAGATGATAGGAATCAAGACTATTCCTATTATTCAAGCCGCCGTAACCTTTGTTCGAGTTATTGAAGTGCGAAATGAATGTTTAAATTCTTGAAGTTGTTTGTTCAATTTATTATGACTTTACGGGCAATTGTATGCTCACACTTGCTTTAAATGAAAAACATTTTCGGTGAGCGATGTTAGAAGAACTTAAGGATCCGTCATGAGATCAAAGTGGCGGTATCCAGATGAAGTGCCATTTAGAATGTGAATGAGCGAGAAGATCAAGTGAAGACTTGTAATGCAGAAATATGAAAATTAAACTATAGATTAGTTTAATGAACTAAATGTATCCTTGGTGGCAGATAAAAGTCACTCTTGTAAGATGAAAGGAATAATGTAATTATCATTATTTGTAATGAGAAAGGTTATAAGGTTTCCAGAACTTGGGATTTGAGAATGTATGTTATTATATTTCAGTATATAATGATGTATGTTGGATGAATGATGTACTCGTGACTTACGGAATCCGGGTGTGAAGATAGACCGGATTTCGGGGCGTTACAAAAACTTTTACATTCTTTGTCCATTCAGGGGCTCAATAGAACTGAACAATAAGTTCTATTAACTTCTTATATGTTCCTTGCCTATTCAGAGGCTTAAAAGAACTGAAACATTCCTTGCCCATTCAGGGGCTCAATAAAATTGAACAATAAATTCTATTAACATCTTAAACATTCAACTGAGGGTCTAATGACCACGAACCTTGTCCACAGTTATAAGTAATCTTTCAACTTTAACTTTTACGATTAAATACGACTATAATGACTTGAGGGTACTTAGGGGATCAACCCTTCGTACATGTATTGTATACAAACATTTCAGTGCAAAGTACAAAACTAAGCGTAACCCCTATAAATAGGGTTGTTCATCTCAGTATTTTGAGTACAAGTCCGCCCCAAAGATAGTTTGGTTTGGATATACTTCAAGGTAATTTGGAATTCAACGGACATCAACTAAGGATTAGTTGAATAAAAGATAATAACACTATGTTATTGAATAATCCCGACTGAATAAACATTTCGTTTTAAGTTCATGCTTTAGGGATAATCTAATAGCATAACCATTGAATAACACATCGTACCTTGCTTTGAATAACATTAAGCTAAGGTTACATCTTAGAATTTAATATCAAGCATGCACAACAAATAATAACTTGAACGATAAATTGGTTCAACAGAATAAAGGTACTTGCATGCTAATATAACAAGTTTAGAGTTAAGAAAAACTTGCATAATAATAATAACTATCTCAACGAAAATATGGAGATGAGAAGCTTGTATCTTCATGAATAACTAGATACAATTAAATTGCTTAATGGAAGAAAAACTTTACTCAATATGAATTTTGCATAAACACAACAAACTAATTCAACGAGAGTATGGAGTTAGAGAACTTTCCTTGCGCGTAGATTAAACCGTTAATATCCGAATCACAATATCCTATATACATATGTTAACATGACATGATTAGTCATAATCAACGCTACATCACGTATGGTTTAAATGTTTAACCATGAAATCAAATTATATTCCTAAACGATAATAAACTCGTTCGGTATTAACACCATGTTCGTTCAACACATTACAATAATATAATAACAGAATTATTTGGTCTTATAGTATTACTATTAAAATTTAGGACTTACATGCAAGGCGAAGTCATTTTAGAACTGATTGATACGCTAAGTGGTGGCTATGGCTACGATTTGAATAATGGCCGTCTTCTTGTGTTGATGTAATGATGATGTGGCGCTCCGGCGCGAGATTTATATAAGGACTCGTGACTGATGATGAAGTCCTGAGCTCTCATTGACGACTTATTATTATGGTATGAAGTTTGGTTCAAGGTTGATTTTAGCGCTAGTATGAAAACTTGTATTTGGGCGTGAATTTTGTATTTGACTGGGCGCTTGGAACTCACAAAAACAAAATGAAGAACAGAGCCAAAGCTACTGTCTTGATTTCTAACAACAATTAACCCCAATTAACATGTATAACTTCACATAAATTACACATGAACGTTAACAATCATGTATATACCAATTACCAACCACTAATCAACAATATCATAAACTAATTCTTTGAATGTTTCTAAAACAAAAACTCCATTGTTGATTTATTAAATTACAGTGAACGTAATTCCATGCTTATAACCAAATTAATACCTTTGAAATACAAGTATACCCACATATTAACATGTAGAGTTCAATTTCATAGTAGTTCACAATTTATATAATCACATACCAATTTTGTTATTTTTGCAAAACATACGTTCAAACATGTTTTTCACTGTAAAACAAATTTTCCTTCCTTTATCATGTAATTAGTATATAGTCACACACACACACACACACACACACACACACATATATATTTATATATATATATGTAGACATGCTAGTGATAACAATTGCAACTATACATACACATGTTTCTCTAACCAATTATACAAACATAGTTTTACAGAGAGTTTTGTAAAAATCTTATACACAGTAAAGTTAAAGAACACAGAGACATTAGGCATCATGAAACCATAAATATATATATGTACATATATTAAGGTTAAAGAAACCCACCTTTTTGCTTGCTTATAAATCTTTGTTAACAGACTTGCTTTGAAAATCACGTTTTCTCTCAAACTCTCTCAAACTCTGAACTTCTTTCTTTTTCTCAAAACTCTCTCTAGCCCTTCTTTCTTTTCTCAGTAATAATTTAGATTACTAACAACATAACTCAACTATTATCCAATACGCGTAACATAAAACGGACATGGCCATAATAAGCCTAATCAATAATAACATTAGTTATAAAATATATAACGTACCACTTATAAATATATATATATATATATATATATATATATATATTATTTATTTAGTTTATTTATAAACAATTTAAATTTCAAAAATCCAAAAGCCATAGGGCTTTGTTTGGCAAACCCCTTTAAAATAAAATAATTTATATCCTTAAGCTTTGTTTGGGTAAAACTAAATTAAATTACTTTAATTTATTTTAATAACTCTTTATCACATAGTTATTTGTCACACTTTATGTAATAACAATTTATTAAATAAATCACTTAATCACATAACTCAATCCACATAACACATTAATTATTTAACAAATAAATAATTAACTAAATCAAATTGAACAATTATTTATCCAATAATAAACACATCCAATAAATATTTATATAAATCAATAAATATTTATAATTTACATAAAACATAAAAAAATTGGAATGTTACAGACCTAGCCGAGTAGTAAAGGAGGAGCCGCGTGATATTCACGTAGTCTATGAGGCACCGTTGATAGCGGAGCCTATATCAGTAGTTGCCCCTATTTATGACGATGATGAAGAGGAGGAGATGGTGCATCTACCTGAGGAGTCTGATCCGGAGGAGGAGCCTATGGAGGAGGAACCCGAGCCCATGGAGGACTCCGACGAGACTACTTTTGAGGATCGGATGCTAGGAGAGTATGAGGAACAAATTTTGGAGTTAGGAAGTAGAGTCGAAGAGCTAGAGACCGAGACTCTTGAGAGGCAGCTAGTGATGCAGGAGATGGAGGTGGAAATTGTTCACCGTAAGGAGGCAGGGATCCAGATGGGTACCTTGTTTCACCAATCGGTGGCAAGGAATGTTGAGTTGGCAGGAAAGTTAGAAGAATTAGAACAGATGGTGTTGAGTGAGAGGACGGAGAAGGAGGGTCTCCGAACTCAGTTAGAGATGGAGGTGATGGATAGGGTCCACTTCGAGGAGAAGTGGGAGGATTCTAATGACAGAGTGGGTGATCTAGAAGATGAGGTGTGGTGCAAGAGGAAGAAGATGAACAAGATGGGCTATGCTTTACGCACGGCTATGGAGAGGTTGATCAATGGGGTAAATCACTACCCCGCTGAGCAAGGACAGACCCGGCATACCATAAGTCGGGATATGGTGGCATACATCACACAGAAGGAGTATCAGAGCGCCGTAGAGCGTGGCATGTTAGATTGAGTCTAGAGGGAAAATTTAAGTAGTGTAGTATTCTTAATTATGTGTTGTTAAAATATTATTGTAATCTCAGTCTTTTGTGTAAGATGTGAGATAGTGGTAAACCCCAAACTTTTGAAAAATATTAGAGGGGTAGTAAGCTAGTGTTGTCCCCATCTTTTGTGATATTAGGGGATATGTGTTTTCATTTATAGCAGTATGCTAGAAAAGAACATATATTGTAACCATTTGGCATATGAATATAAATGATCTTATTTCAGAAACGTGTTACAAACTTTTAGTTCTTTTCAATTGAGAAATTTCTAAATATGATAGTTAGATAATAAGATAAAATTTTGTGATGCAGAAAATTCCGCCCAGACGTAGAATACCTGTTCCAGAAGAGTCAGTTAACGATGAGAGAGGTCCGATAGATTAAATCGTCTGTCGGGAAGCTTTGAGGGAAGAAAGCGAACTTGGACCACCGTTCCCATTTGTCCCGAGAATAACCTTCAAAGACTTTAAGAGTGTAGGACCCCCAGAGTTCACGGGAACTACTGACCTGATAGTTGCGCAAACCTGGATCAAGGAGATCGAGAAGGCCTTCACTATAGCACGCCTGGGTGAAGACCAGAAGACTATATTTGCCACATACATGATGAGGGGCGAAGCAAATTATTGGTGGGAAACTAACTAGCAGAGAGCGGGGGAATGAACGATAACTTGGGAGAGGTTTACTACGTTCTTCTTCGAGAACTATTTCCCAGAAAGTATGAAGAGTAGGATGGAAGTGAAGTTCCTAGAATTGAAATAAGGAGATATGACGGTGGCGTAATACGCTGCTAAGTTTAATGAACTAGCGCGATTTGCGGAGCACCAAGTTGGGGATGAAGAAAGGAAGACGAGACGCTTCGAGCAAGGGTTGAAGTCGTGGTTGTATAATAAGGTATTAGTCTTTCAGATTGATTCCTTTACGACATTATTGGAGAAGGCAATCATTGCGAAAGGTGGCAGTGAGGCCTTAAGTCTATATCATAAGGAGAAGAAAAATAAGAACGCTGGTAGTGAGCATCGTGGAGGGAGCAGCAGCGGAGGAAGTAATTCGAGAAAAAAGAAAATGGGAAAACAACAACAACAACCACAACAGCAACAACTGAAACAATAACCAAGGTGGGAGTCACCAGGGAAATTTCAAGAGGAGGACCGAAACTTGTAACAAGTGCAGAAGGAGCCATCAGGGGGAGTGCTGTAAAGGAAAGACAACTTGCTATAATTGCGGTCAGGAGGGGCACTTATCGCCAAATTGCCCAAAGCCAAAGAAGATCAGGGGATGTTTTGCTTGCGGATCAACAGAGCACCAGATAAAGGATTGCCCGAAGAAAGGAAGCGGTGGAGCTGGCGGAGGCTAGGGAGGAGGGAATAAGTTAATGATTGGTGGACCTGCACAACCCAACCGATCGATCACTCGAACCTTTAACATAAGCGTCCAGGACGCAGTGGCTGCAAAGGACGTGGTGTCGGGTATAATCCCAATCAATAATATAAATGCTTGTGTATTATTTGATTAAGGTGCCCACATTCTTTTTGTATCTGAAGAATTTGCTAGTAAATTTAGTACACCCCGAGAACGTTTAGAAGATTCCTTGAACATAGAGGTTGCGAATAAGGAAATAATCCCTGTAGAATAAGTTTATCAAAATTATCGCGCAAACATTAGAGAACATGAACTGAGCGTAAACTTGATTCCTATTAGACTGGGAGAATTTGAGGTAATACTGGGAATAGATTGGTTATATAACCATGCAATGATAATTGACTGTCAAAACAAGTGTGTGAACCTTCAGACTCCGAGTAAGTCTAAAGTAGTGTTTTATGGTAGCTCATCGCTTAAACAATCGCGTTACGTTACGATGATGCAGGCTAAGAAGTTGTTAAGGAAAGGATGCGTAAGTTATTTAGCTTACATCGTAGATACTCGAAAAAAGGGAGTCGAGATTAAAGATATACCCATAGTGAATGAATTTCAAGACTTGTTTCCGGACAATCTGCCTGGTCTTCCGCCAGACAGAGAAATTGAATTCGTAATAGACTTAGCAACGGGAATGGCACCGATTTCGAAAGCTCCATATCGTATGGCGCCAGTAGAAATGAAGGAATTAATGATACAACTTCAGGAGTTACTGGATAAGGGGTACATTCGACCGAGTGTGTCTCCTTGGGGAGCACCACTGTTATTCGTGAAGAAAAAGGACGGAACGATGAGGCTCTGTATTAATTATCGAGAATTGAACAGAGTAATGATCAAGAACATATATCCATTACCGAGGATAGATGACTTGTTTAATCAATTGAAGGGAGCAAAATGTTTCTCGAAAATCGACTTACGGACATGATATCATCAACTGAAAGTGTGGGATGAGGACATACCAAAGACTGCATTTCGAACCCATTATGGACATTACGAGTTTTTGGTAATGTCATTCGGTTTAACTAATGCTCCGGCAGCATTCATGGACTTGATGAATCAAGTTTTCAAGCCCTACTTGAATAAATTCGTAGTAGTTTTCATTAAAGACATTTTGATCTACTCGAAGACAGAGGAAGAACACACCGAACATCTGAAGATTGTTTTGGAAGCACTACGAAAGGAGGAGATGTACGCAAAGTTTTCAAAATGCATATTTTGGATGAAGAAGGTTCAATTCTTAGGCCACGTGGTGGATGAGGATGAAATCTTAGTAGACCCCGAAAAGGTCGAAACAGTAAGTAGTTGGGAACAACCAAGAACGCCGACGGAGGTGAGGAGTTTCTTAGGGTTAGCTGGGTACTATCGAAGATTCATCCAAGATTTTTCTAAGATAGCGACCCCGTTGACTAATCTGACGAGGAAGACAGTGAAATTTGTATGGACCGACAAATGCGAAGAGAGTTTTCAAGAGTTGAAGAAGAGATTAAGCGAAGCGCCTGTATTATCCCTACCAGATGATACGTGAGAATTCATGGTGTATAGTGATGCATCGCATAGAGGACTGGGATGTGTGCTGATGCAGCATGGCAAGGTCATTGCGTATGCGTCATGATAATTGAAGGATTACAAAAAACGATACCCTACTCATGACTTGGAGTTAGCGATAGTAGTTTTTGCATTAAAGATCTGGAGACATTATTTATATAGAGAGAAATGTGAGATATACATGGACCACAAAAGTCTGAAATATATCTTCACACAGAAGGAGTTGAATATGCGTCAGAGGAGGTGGTTAGAACTAATCAAAGATTATGGTGTGAGATTCTTTATCACAGGGATGGAAAGCGTAATTCTTAGGCGCTCGAAAGCGAGGAAAATGAGGGAGAAATTGTTTCAACTGACGACTCAGGGTGAATTAATAAGAGATATGGAGAAGTTAGAAATAGAAGTGAAGGGACCCGAGAAGCCTGACAAGAAATTATTTATAATGGAAGCTTGTCCTTCATTGTTGGATAGAGTAAAGGAAGCACATGAGACAGATTAAGAATGCGAGAAAATCAGGAAAAGAATTACGGAAAATGAGGAAGAAAAATTTTGAATAGATAAAGATGGTATTCTAAGATTCGAAGAGAGAGTGTGGGTACCAGCGGTAACCGAGTTGAGAGAGGAGATTTTATAAGAGGCACATAATACGACATATTCCGTTCATCTGGGAGGTACCAAGATGTACCGAGACTTGAGGCAACATTTTTGGTTGCACAATTTGAAACGGGAAGTCGCAGAGTGTGTTAGTAGATGTTTGACTTGTCAACGCATAAAAGCAGAGCATCAGCGGTCGAGTGGGTTGCTACAACCGTTTGAAATACCAGAGAGGAAATGGGAACATATTATGATGGATTTCGTGGTAGGAATTCCTATCACGCAAAAAGGATTGGATGCCATTTGGGTTATCGTGGATCGACTTACGAAGACCACACATTTTCTACCAATCAAGATTCGCTACAGTTTGAATCAGTTAGCGAGTCTGTACGTAAAGGAAATTGTTTCACTACATGGAGTGCCGGTATCGATTGTTTCTGACCGAGACCCGCATTTCACGTCAAAATTCTGGAAAAGATTGCAAAAGAGGATGGAAACACAGTTAAGGTTAAGTACTGCTTATCATCCTCAGACGGATGGACAAAGTGAGAGAACCATACAAACGCTAGAGGACATGCTTAGAACTTGCGTGATGGACTTCAAGGGGAATTGGGACGACCACCTACCCTTAGTCGAATTTTCATATAATAATAGTTACCATGCGAGTATCGGCATGCCACCGTACGAAGCTCTTTACGGAAGAAAGTGCAGAACGCCATTATATTGGGATGAAGTCGGAGAATGACGAATACTCGGACCAGAGTTAGTACAACAAACCGCAGAGGTGGTGACGGTAATAAGGGCTAGACTTGTTGCTGCTCAAGATCGCCAGAAAAAGTATGCAGATTTGCATCGGCAAGAACGAGATTTTGAAGTCGGAAGTTTTGTATTCTTGAAGGTATCTCCATGGAAGGGAAAGATCTGTTTTGGCAAGAGAGGGAAACTGAGTCCAAGATTCATAGGACCGTTCGAGATACTCAATCGAATGGGCGAAGTAGCATACAATGTTGCACTATCACCTGAGTTGGAACACATCCATAACGTGTTTCACATATCCGTGTTGCGTCCGTACAAGCCTGACTATAAGCACATGATTTCTTATGAACCCATACAAGTGGAGAAGAATTTAGCGTACGAAGAAATTCATGTCCAAATTCTTGATAAGAAAGAGCAAACCCTGAGAAATAAAGTTATTGCCTCTATAAAAGTACTTTGGCGTAACCACAATGTCGAGGAGGCAACGTGGGAGTTAGAAGATAGGATTATGAGGGATTATCCCTATCTATTTGTGTAACCTTGTAGCAATTCCGGGACGGAATTTTTTTAAGGGGGGATGTAATGCAGAGAATTTCCACGTATTATTAAATGAATATATTAATGGAAATACTATTTATGTGAAAATAAGTGTTATTGATTTATGAGTTGGATAATACAATTGATTGTATTTGATCAATGCATGTTAAGATGTGTGAAGTGGCAAAGAGATTTGTGAAATGCCTTGTGTGGCCTAATGCGAAACGAGAAAATTCACTAAGTAAGTTAACCCGGGAATTAAGAAGGTTAATCGGGTATGATCATGAGATTCTATATAGATAATCAATACACTCGTAGACTCATAGCAACACTCGTGTGGGCATCATTTCATGTCATACAAAACAAGTTAGCATCAAAATCGCGCATGAAGCGTAAATGCCGATCTTAGCCTTTGTCGATCGAAGCTGGCACTATGAATACGTCGTCAATGAGAATCTATAAATCAAGCCATGTAACGCCATCGATCGATCGATTGAGTTGGTTACTTTCTACTGTATCACTGAATTAGGGATATTAATGTGATATGTGTAACATGGATGAAACCATATGATAGGAATATATTTCAATATGTTATGTCCAACCACGGAATTGTTAATCCATTAATTAATATTAATTAATTATAGTGGAATATGGGTTACTTGGTAATTAATTCGTAATATACGATTAGTATTATTTGCAATATAACTATAAATGTAATGAGAATATTATCAATGAATAATGATTGTGAAAGTCCATAATTACATTAAGAAATGGATGGATTAATTAATATTAGTGTTAATTAATTAAGGAAGAGCATGGTTATTTATTTAGCATAATTAAGTGAGTTATTAATATAATAATATTATATTGATAGATATGGGCATGTGAACAATAATACAAATATAACAATATAGTATGGTGTGACATTTGTGTGACTATATATGAAGTCTTATAAAATTATATTATATGAGGCAATGCGATTAAAATATATTGAAACTATATGTTATAAATATGTTATCTATGTGACAATATGTATGTGGGTATGTATTAAAATAATATACCATGAACACATTGTAAACTATCATTTTGATAAAATGTACATGGATTATATATATGTTGCATGACATCTACTACCTTGAAATATTAATTATGTGAACCCTATTGTGACATTAAAAATTTAGGCATTGGTAAAATATATACACCATAACATAAGAATGAGGATTTTGTACAAGTGTATAACATAAGAATCTGAGAGAAATTTGAGTTATATGGGATTGTCCCAAATTGAGAGTCCCATTTGCCTCAATTCTCGGTCATGTATAAACCAAAAAGGCTAAGGCCTATTTCTTCTTCCAAGCTTGTTAGGCCATGATCATGGAGGAGTGGGCATAATGACGCAATCAAACAACTTCCAACAACTCCTCCATAACCCTCATGTAAACCTTCAATCCATGAGTTTAATCCCATAGAAAACTTCAAAATCTAGATAATGATTTGTCTATAAGTAAAAAGCTCTCCTTCTATTTTCCAAGTGCTGAGAATTGTCAAGGTGTGTGATTGAGAGCATTCAAGCATTCTAAGGGTTTAGGAGTTCATTAGGAGTAAGCTAGTTCTTATTGCAAAGGTATAATTCCTTTTCCTTGTTTCCATTTTTCAGTTTCTGTAAACAGAATTCGTGGGAAGTGAAATTTCAATTTCTTGAATTTTGTGGAATTGAATGCTAGTATGGTTGAATAATGTTCATATGGTTGTTATATGACCATATAAGCATGTTGCAATTGATATATAAGTGTTTAGGAATGATTTTATGAGTAAATTTTGAGTTTGGGCTAAATAGTTGCGAGGTTCTTGTTTACACTTTTTGAAGCGAACATACAGATGCGGTGCAGCATGTATAAGTACTTGAAGCCTTGTGCTTATTCTACCTTGATTCTTAATTCAGTTTTTAGTTCCTGTTTTGAAATCTGTCCTAGTACCATGTCTTGTGATAGCATGCCATCATGTTTTAAGGGTATATATAGATATATGAATCTAACGTGAACATGTTAGACTAGCATTAACATGGTTAAAGGAATTTTGTAGCTTAAGATGGATTTAAGGACCTAGGAACGAACTTGTTGTGTATGTATGCCATGTATGTACACTGACTTTGAAAGCATGTGAGTATGACTTGAAAATGCATGAATAAACCCTTAGCTTATGTTTATTTGATTAGTAAGGAAACGTGAGCATGTTGAACCTATTAGCAAGCTTTGAATGAGAATATTATCAAGCTACCATGAGAATTAGAATCTGATAATTTTGATCATGTTTGGTGTTACTCTTAAACTCACTCATGTAGTACAAACGTAAATATACCATGTTTGTGTATTGCAATTCAAGAAAAGCATAAACAAAGCCTATTTTCAACTAAAGCGGTATTAGTTTCACATATATGCTATGAATACTCGTACGCATGCTTAATATGAGTGTTATAACTATCTTGTATGTTTAGAGAGCAAGCATGATAGGTTTTGCGATTTCATGACCCTAACTTGTTGAAATAGCTAATTTAGGATTATGTTATTATGAAAAAGGGACCTAGATTGACTTGAGAAGCATTAGAAGACCTTTAATATAACATATATAGCATGTGTGATTGTTTTGGTCAAGCCGGACAAAAACCACAAGGCAACAGCTGAGTCTTGGCATGGTCGGGAAGGCAATAGTAGCATTGCTTGGTCAGTCTAGGCTTTGCCATGGCGCTTGTTGTCAAAGGCAAAGCGATCATGTTTGAGTTCTGTTTTGGGTCTGATATTTGAAGCATGCCTATATAATGTCTTTAACTTATAATAAATGATCAACATGTTAAGTAATGTGTTAAGAAGCATGCTATGTGATGTAAATAGAGGTTAATTTTGATTTTCAAATGATAAATATAAGGGGATGTTTACATGATATCAAACCATGATACGTGGGGTGAACTTGTGATAACATATAGACTGATTTTTGTGTCATACGTGCATACTTGTATCGTGACAAGCTTGATTAAAGACTATGTTAGCTAATGAACATCTTGAACATATAATACGTTATAAATAGGATTCAAAAGTATTGAATTCTTAAACGAGGATAAACTACGCGTAAGGCAAGTATCCTAAACCCTTGCATTACCTTAATTGACGCATATCGTAAGCAAGTTTCTAAACTTATCTTATTACATTGTGCAAGTTTCTCTAACCTTACTCAAATTTATATTGAGCAAGTATCCGAACCCTACTATTATTGTTGTGCAATATCATTGCATTATTTTATTCGACAAATACCGTAAGCTTATCCCTTTGAATACAAGTTATATTACTTTCTCGTTCAAATAAGCTAGTATGTTAAACCCCGGTGAAAGCTTTTATTCATGTTGAAACTGGTATTTTCCTTGAATATAGTGAAAGAGTCGATGCCATTTGATTCAGCTATACTATATGCATGTTTATAAAAACTGTCCAAACCAATTGATTGGTGTGGAAATCTTAAAAACTGAGTTGAACAACCCTTTTGGTAAGGGGAGTGTATGTCGTTGGAAACTCCAACACATGAATGAATATTATTGTGGTGTTATGCATAACATATAGTATTGTAGATTGATCATCTATAGTACTTGGTATTTTTGGGTTATCAGTTCAATATTGGTAACTGTAGTGGAAGTTCAATAGTCCTTAGTGACTACACCATATAAATTATTTATTCAGTTGGACACCTTGATAGTCGTTGAATTCATATATATATATCTGTTGATTTATATTGAATTGTCGTTCTTATTCCAAGAATTGTTGATATTTCTCATCCATGATATTATTTCTGACACTTTGAACTATCCTAGAAATGACACTTCGATATTTCAAACCTTGTGATATATATATATCCTACACCCTTGTTGTATATTACTTGATGGGCAATTTGTGCTCATCCTTGCTTATTTAAAACCTTTCAGTTAAGGCGGAATAGGGAGGTGTATCTGGGAAAGACAAGGGCAAGGGCAAGGCTACCGACTAGCTTGTCCCTTTATGTTTAAATTAATCATGTTGTATTAAGACTATTTATAGAATATGTTTAAACTTAAGTAGAATTATGTAATAGGTCATTATTCGATATTATTATGTAATCTATTAAATCTGCTGTAGGTTCTTGAGACTTGGGGAATAATTATAATAAAACATTGTATATTATTCTAAATTAGATCTTTCGTTGCAAATGTATGATTTTAGTTATTATGGTAATACTTTGAGAAAGTGACGAACCGAATTTGGGTGACCAAGTGGAGGTCAGAATTTGGAAGCGTCATGTTACCGACCAATGGCACTGGTTTCAAAATACCAAATACCACCATCGCTTGTAGAGTTAGCGAGTAATGGTCGAAATGACTTTTATTTTTCACAAAGTCTGTAATTGCTAAAATAACGCAATACTAGGACTATTACAAATATAAATTTTTTATTGTGGTATTATAGTACTATGAATGAGCATATTATTAATGCTTAATGAGTGTTATTATTATTTTATTTGTGTAACTTGATTATGTGATTAAGAATAAAGCCATACATGAATTAGGTGCTTATTGGTATATAAAGTATCTATAGTAACTAATTGTATCCTAATGATATGTGATTAGGATATTGTGAATCAAACTATTACGGTTTAATCTACGCGCAAGGCAAGTTTACTTACCCTATCTCGATTATATTGAGCAAGTTATTCTTGTTTTTAACTTATTTCGTTGAGCAAGTTATTGTTTCTAATTCAATTACATTATGCAAGTTTTCTAACTCTACACTTTCGTTGAGTTTACATTGAGCAAGTTTCTTGTATCTAGTTGTTCACGATGATGCAAGTTTTCTAAATCTTATCTTTTGATATTGAGCAAGTTTCTCTAATATGTAACTTGTTATTTAGCATGCAAGTTCTACATTCTGATATTCTAGTGTTGAACAATTTTATCGTTCAAATTACTATTCGCTATGCATGCTTAGTATTCAATTCTCAATAACCTTGGCTTAATATTGTTCAAGCAAGTTATGTTATGATTATTCAATGTTTATGCTATTAGATTATTCCTAAAGCATGATCTTAATTTACAATGTCGATTCAGTTATGATTATTCCATAGCATAACGTTAGTAACTTTGTAGTCAACTAATCCTTAGTTGATGACCGATGAATTCTAAATTACCCTTGAAACGTATCCAAACCAAACTTACTTTGGTGCGGACATGTATTCTAAATGCTGAGATGAACAACCCTATTATTAGGGGATAACTTACGCATAGTGTTGAAATGTTTGTGCACAATACATTGTACGAAGGGTTGATCCCCATAAGTACGAGGAGTCCCTATAGTCTTATGACTGTCAAAGTTTAAGTTGAAAGATTACTTATAACTATGGACATAGTTCATGGTCTTTTGACCCTCAGATGAATGAACTCAGAATTTTGATATCATTGATAGAACCTATTGTTCAGTTCTATTGAGCCTATTAATTGGCAATTGTTGTAAAGATTTTATTCATTATTATTTCAAGTGAGCTTTGTTTGCTCACTCTTGCTTATATAAACATTACAGCTAAAGTTGAGAAGGTCGACGTACCTAGCACCAGTAAAGGGAAAGGAAAGATGAACAAGTATTGAAGACTTGTAACATGTTGACATTTTATTGCCAGACTTTATTTTTAATGATTGTAATGAAGATATTTAATTTTTCGCATTTGAATGATTGTATTTAAAGGTTAGATAACCTGGGAGATTTTTATTAATGTAATCCTTTAATGGGAAGGTTTATTATTCAATTTTGTTGTGATTGGGTAGTTAGATATGAATGTTTTTATTAAGTGAACACCAAATCTTGTGGTAATGAAGTACCCGGATTGGGGGGTGTCACAAGTTGGTATCAAAACTTTAGGTTATGAACCTTAGGTGGGGGGAAAAGCCTTAGGAAGTAACCTTTGAAAAGATAGTGGTGATAAACTCTTATCGAGTTTTAAGGAAGAAGTAATAAAACACTTATGTGCTTATGTGATTACAACGTATGTGCTCGTGAGTGTCGAGTAGTAATGATTAGTAATTAAAACTTAAATTTTTTTGTCAGGATGACTAATGTCCGAGAATCTAGTCAGGCTAGGGAGGAAGGACCTCAGATGCCTAGAAAGAAGGAGTCTCGTAATATTCAGGTAGTTTGGGAACAACTACTGCCACGGGAGTCAGCCCCGTTGGTTATAGTGGTTGAAGATGAGGATGATGATGTAGAAACGGATGAGGAGGATCCCGTTGAGCTGCCACAGTCGAATGAGGATGACGAGGACGAGAAGGAAGAGATTCCACTGAACTTGATAGCTGCTCGTGTGTATACGATCGCAATGTGGAACTTCAGGATACCGTCGAGGAGTTAGAAGAGATAGTAGCTGAACAACAGACCTCGATGGCACAGAATGACGATGAGATCCAAGATCGAGATGAACGTCTGACTAATGTCGAAGAGAAGCTTGTCCACACTGTAGGAGAGAATGAACAACTGACCGAGGAGATTGTAGAGCTGAAGAACAAGCTGAAGGAAGAATCTACTAAGAGGGCAAGAGCCGAAGATGCGGACGAGGAAGCTTTTCAACGAGCCGGGATAGCAGCGAGAGACACACAAGCAAAGAGGATGAAGATGGAGGAGATGAATAATGTATTCAACACAGTGATTAATCGAGCTCAAGATTGGGTCATGGGTTATCCGATTCAGTTCGAGATGTTGCCATCGTACATATTTGATCGCAGAACAATGTTTCGGATTATGGAGGAAAAACGTCGTAAGGCTACGCAGTATCTTAGTAGGACATTGTAGGGAATGTACCTGATATGCGATTAATAAAATGTTAAATAATATATAAATCCCTAGTGATATGTAATCGATGAGATATGATGATGATGTTATCCTGAAACTTTAGTAATTTCAGAAAGTAATGTAAATAGCAATGATGCTATTGTTCTTATATTTTTTAAAAAGATTATGAATGAATAAAAGTTATTATTTTGCCCAGCAAATAATATTGCAAGGTGAACTCTTTGGGAATGAATAAAACTGCACCTCTAGTCCTACTCCTGAAGATTGAACCCTATATATGATTTTTCATTATTGCAATATTACTTGCTGGGCAAAATTGTTGTTCATCCTTGCTTTCCTTAAAACTTTCAGTAAAGGCAGAACGTGGTGAGCCCTCTGGCAAGGACATGGGTAAAAAGAAGGTTTTGGAGTAAATTTGTTTCATAGTACTAGGAATGTTCTATTATTATGTTGTAGGAGGACTTATTTATTATGATATATTAAGCTATGTTTAATTTAGGTTGCCATGTATTAGTAACGATTGCGAGACCTTGAGACGAGAATAATTATATTATAATAATGTAATTTATTCTATTATTTTGTTGTGATGATTTTAGTATGTTATTAGAATTATATCGTGACAGACCAAATTCGAGATATGAGTGTCTGAATTTGGGGGCATCACAAGACCCAGAGTTTGGTCTCTGAAAATCAAGATTTCAGGCTTTTCCGCTTAATCGTGTAGCATCTTTTTCCTTGATTTGACTTTTTAGCTTGTGGAATTTCCTTTGCAACTCAAATTTGATCGAGTCGGAGGGGGTGGGGACCAACCAGGGTAGCCGCAGCTAGACCCGCGGCTGCCACGAGTATACCCGCAGCCACCCGTGGGCTATCTCTCACTTTCCTTTCCCTTACACAAGTCATTTTTAACTTGAAGTCACACAGAATATCCAAGATTTCATCTTCAGATCTAATGAGTTTTGGCGATTTTCTGTAAACTCTATCACCGTGCAATCGTTCTGCACTATCCTTGTAACGTTTACATATTTTCTTTTCCAATTTTGACCGTTGGAAAGTGAGATATCATATGAAATGCTTCAAAACACATAGTACTGAATATGCATGCTCATATGACTTGATAAAAATTATTCAACATAGTAAATGTTAGTATTTTACCATGCTGAACGTATGGATGTGAAAAAAATTAACTTTTAAAACAATCAATTTGACACCCTTTTCTGCTATTCTTTCATCCTATTTGAGGACAAATGAGCAAATGTTTTGAAGCAAAGTAATCCTGGTAATTAGGCTACCCTTATGGATTTTGACTTTGATATTTTTCATGCATATAGGATGTTTATGACTTTGAGCTGGTGGGCTACTGAATGGCCACCTAGTTATGCCTACGCGCATGTGGACAGTCCTTTTTACAAATGAGACTTTGGCGAAATTTTTTTCACGAGTATAGGCATTGAATAAACATGCATTTTTAACTCTACTACATATGTATTTTAAAGTAATGCATGCATGTATATAGCTATGAACTTCATTTAATGAGATCCAAGTTAGAATTTACCACACCCATTTTGAGGTGATTTGGAGACTTTTATCCAGATATATGGATCCAGATCAGTAGAGTAGCTCTTGTAGGACATTTTCGGGTGTGAGGAGGAGAGCTTCAGATGTGCCTCGGCCTTGCCTAGCCAAACAGCCTTGTCGGTTGACGGAGTCAGTGATTCATTCTATCCGGGTTGAGAGACCAGATGCTGAGGATGAAGAGGAGGATGTACCCATTGCGCATCCTGCTCCTTCTTCTTATGTTCCCCGCAGGGAGCTTCCAGCTATAAATGTGACGATTCCAGAGCTTCTGGATGATTTAAGTCACCACCCCTCGATCTATCTCCATGCAAACGAGGTAAAAGACGTGTTGATCTTCCTTTTCCCATTTTTAGGGGCAAAGGTTTTGATTTTTATTTGCATTGTGATGAAGGTTCCCAGCTTTACGCAACCTCGAGGGAACTAGTTCAGCATACATTCTCAATACCAGACTCTTTATCCAGAGTACCGAGAGATTATGCATGCTTGGGGCTTTGAGGCTTTCTTTTCCATGCTCCCCCGTCGTTGTCCCCAGAGGGTTACTCGGAGGGCTTTGTCTCGAAAGGCTTAGTTTCACTGACTCGATCTCTCTATTCTTTGGATTGTGAGGTGATGATGACACCGATGGATTGGCGATTCATCATTGGGATGGAGTTTTCTGGGGCGCTAGTGCCTTTTGTGGCTGACATTTCCCTAACTGCCATCAGATCCTTGTTGGGAGTCCCGGCTACGGCGCTCAAGGGCAGGACAATTCGTATTTGTCCTTTGAGTGTAGATGCCATGAGTGGGGCTTTAACTGAGCCATTACCTGGTTAGAGATCGCATCCTTCGGCGATTGTTTCTGATCAACCTCAGGGGTTGTTTCCTGGTTGATAACTCTTCGATGGTTCCATTCGCTTTAGTTAGCACCACACGAGAGGTGGACCGTATTGGAGAGTTTGATTGGGGCTCCTACACCTTTGCCTACTTCCTTAGGGGAATGCGCCTACGCTAGGAGGGCGTGACGGAGGCTTGATTATAGTTCTTCCTATTCGTGCTGGTGAGTATTTATCTTTTGATTTCCCTTATTCGGGTTGAGAGTTTGACTGACCACAGATATTTGATCTTGTATTGTCAGTTTTAGGCCTACGAGAGGCTCCCATGTCTTCGTCCTATTAGCCTATTAGGTTTAGACACCTATTCATGGGGATGGCGATGGCATCACTCCACTTTGACGGAGGTTCCTGTAGCTGAGGGTTTCACCCATTCGCACTTACAATTGGAGTTGTTGACAGTTGTTGTCATTACATGGGTTCCTTACTCCGAGGACCACTCAACAGTTGGCTTCGAGGGTGGTTTCCCGACTGGTGTCGAGTATGTCTTGTCCACTCGTCGGATTCCTCTCTTTACAGACGGAGGTTGGGAGCTCTATTTAGGAGAGCGTGATATTAGGAGCACCACATGAGAGATTTGCATTCTGATCTTTCCTCATGCCAGGCGTCATTGGTGTGACACCCCTAAATCCGGGTACTTCAATTCCCACGGGATTTGGTGTTCTTTATCAATACATCATGTATCTATCTACCCATAATAAATGAAAAACCATAAATAGATAGAAATAAATCCTCTCCTTATGGAGTTACAACATCTGAAATAAATACATCAATCCCAGGTCATATTAACCTTAATTCTCAAATGCGGAAACATAAACAAATAATAGTCTTACACAACAATGACATAAGTCTAAAACATAAATACATCAACACATAAGTAACAATTCCTCATCACTAGTTAATCGTGCCCTTGCCCTTGCCAGAAGAAGGCTCGTCGGACCTTTCGTTCTTAACTCCAATGTTATTATTACGCAAGAATGAGCACGATTGCCCACAAGTATAATAATGTAACAACAATATAATAACATGCGAGTCAATCAAAGACTTTTGGAATTAGAAACTCAACTTTTAAATCAAGAATGAATAACAAGAATCAAAAGAACTTCTGAGGGTCATAAGACCTTGAACTATGTCCTAGGTTATCAAGGGTTATACTTGAAACCTTTAACAGTCATAAGACTATGGACTCTTCTACTCATACTTAGGGGAATCAGCCCTTAGTATCATACTGTGCACAACATCTTAATGCTAAAGCATAAGTAATCCCCTATACAGGGTTGTTCATCTCAGTTTGACATTAGAGTCCGCACCAAAAAGTTTGGTTTGGATAAACTCAACAAGGGTTCTGAAATTTAGAACGTTCATCAACTATGGACTAGTCGAAACAATAAGGGTTCGCTAGTCTTACAAGGTTCAACAATAATGATATTTAATTTGAATAATAAACTCAAAAGGTATATAATGGAATAAGTATTGTATAACATGAATCATGCTTTGAAAAGATTGATAACCTTTAATATGACATCTTGAACTTGATCAATAAATAACAAGAACACGCTCGATATAGAATATAAGTCTAGAACTTGCTCAAAGTAAAGAGGTAAGGTTTAGAAACTTGCCTCGTGCGTAGATTACACGTTCTTCAATTTATTCCTACATACCATTTACATTCACACTACCAGTTAATTATAACGTAAAAAGAATCACAAGTTCATTCTCTTTTGTCTAAACTCTGATTATGATTATACTAATCAAATCACAACACTTGTTTTCACATAATATTAGACCTCACGAACGACTAGCTAACTATGCGTTTAACAATTTAATTAAACATGTAAGTACCTCATTGACACGTTAAGAATCTATTTTAACATCACATTATATGTCTAACACATTTTTATGTACATTATATTAGGTTACAATTACATTTCCTGGACTAAAACAATTAAAAATCTCATTTCTGGACAAACTGAAGAGTGAAATATTTGCCAGGCCACCATAAACTAACCTCAGCCTGTACATGGTAAGAAGGCGTTCTTTGTAAGACCCGAATTTTATGAAATAAAATTATTCAATTTTTCTTATAATTATTATTCAGTAAATGTTAAAATTGATAAAAGTTAAAGTTAAGGATGATATATGAATTTTTTTTTCAAAATACGCAAGTGGTTATAAAAATTCATTGTTGCCGGAGAATATTCGTTTGGTAGTGGAATATTCTTTCCAAGGGGAATATTAAATATGACAATGCCTTGACTATTTGTGGGTCCCATAACGAGATAAGCCGGATGAAGAAAATGACAAAGTTTGAGTTTTTATAAATAACGGCGTAGTTATTACAGTTAAGGCTGTTGGAATACGGTGGTTAAAATACGATGTCTGGCGTGGTTGCATAAAGAAGCTTTACGGTATTACTGCAGTATTGTTGAATTATTGATCCTTACGTAAGAAGGCACTACTCAATAATTATTACAGTAATTACTGTTCAATATTTTATTTTATTGATTCAATAATTGCTTCGTTGATATTTTATATTATTGTTGTGCAATAATTGTCACTGCACAGTATTTCCCATTATCAGATCAATAATTCATATTATTTGAATAATATTATTAGATAGCATTATTGGCAATGTCTAGAAAGTTCTGTCAAGTAGAGGTTTGGTCACCTAATTACGCACCAGTAAGGAGAAATCCTTATCGGAAAGCCCCCTCTTTCCTGGGAACTGCCTGGTTGTCATTATTGTGATTCTGTAATATTATTTGTGAATAATTAATTATTGATTTATATGATAATGAAATATTTATTTGATGTGGATATAAATGATGGATTTATTTATGTGGTTATAAATGAAGGAATTAATATTGAGGTATTTTATCGATTATTTTGCCGGATTTAAGGTATTAAAAGATCAAATCGATTGTTCTACTGACTTTATTGTGAGTTATAATTTTTAATCGTAGTTGGATCGTTGTAATTTTTTATATGTTATACATATATAAGTTGAGTATATGTTCACAAATTTTGAACCGTTTAAAATGAGCGAATGATTTGTTATGAATTTTAAGAGGTGACTGATTCGAAAATTAGGTTTATAAATTATTTTGGTGGAAAATTCTAGAAATGGGTGGGCCCCACTTTTGGTTGTTGGGGAAGATGGTTGATTTTTGGTGGGTGGAATAGTAGCAGGTAAAGACATCAGATAGCAGGTCAAGTCTCCTTTGGCGTTCTAGCATTTTCCTATAAATAGAAGCTTAAGTTAGAATTGAAAATCACACCAGAATTCATAAGTTTTCTCTATTTTTCTCTCTAGATTATCGAGTATATTTTGTGAGTATTTAGATACTTGGTGAGTTTCTATTCATCAGTGCAAGTTTCCTTCAGCGTCATATCCGATATCCAGTCAGAAGTGCTGCTCTTTTGAGGTAAGGGATTGTAAGGGATAGTAAGGGATGGTAAGGAATGCTATTTTTTTCGTAAAATGATATTATTTCTTTCAATATCATTATACCGAAAATATTGATATGAATATTATTGTGGAATTTCTACCTTTTTGAGTCAAAATTACTATTCACGTATACGAAACTATTCACGTATCTGATCTTATTCACATATATACTAAGACTATTCATGTATATGACATTATTTACGTATACGGTACTATGTACAAATACGGAGTACTATTCATGAGTTACTATCCATGAGTTACTATTCATGAGTTACTATTCAAGAGTTACTATTCACGAGTTACTATTCATGAGTTACTATCCACGATGTTACTATTCACGAGTTACTATTCATGAGTTACTATTCACGAGTTACTATTCACGGGTACTATTCACGATAAAATTGGTGTCTTTTTCTGACCAAATTATCGTTGATTTATGAATCTTACTCTTGAAATTAAATCCATGTTTTGATGATATTGTTTTTATTATCATATATAACATTTTTATAATCCTGGTGAAGAAATTTCTCTTTGACTTGAGTGTAAAGATGGGTAGATTATTGGTATGATCATGACTATGGGTACTCTTTGGCCAGTAGTGCAAAGATGAATTGTGACTAGTATGATCATGACCATTGAATTTACAATTGAATATTTTTAGCTTAAGTACAAAGGTGAATTGATCAACATGGTTATAATTATGGTTTATATAGATTTTGAAATGATTATATATTTCTTTGAAATGTGAATATCTTTGGCCAGTAGTGCAAAGATGAATTATTATTGAATATTTTTTATTTTGTAGTGCAAAGATGACTGTTGAATATCTTTGGCTCGTAATGCAAAGATGACTGTTGTTGAATATCTTTGCTTTGTAGTGCAAAGATGACTTGTTGAGGAATATCTTTGGCCCGTAGTGCAAAGATAAATTTATTAGTATGATTATGAACATGAACTGTGATTTGGTATAACCATGATCTTTGATGTTTCAGGTGATGAAAATTATCTTTGTCCTGGATGAGAAAAGGAATTTAGAACTACTATTACGATTATGAGTTATACATGTGATTATAGAAAGGAATTATTGATTGATGTTACAGGGATAAAACATTGTTGGTGGACTTTTAACATGAAGAAGATAATAGACTTTATAGTCTATTTGACTCTTCTAATGGATTGCTCATTCCGCTGCAACTATGGTTGAAAAGTTTTATCATCTACCATATGTTCTAAATCTCTGATTTATTACTGATGAAGACTATTGATAATTTATTTATCTTTAGTCATAATATTCTTTACTGAGCTAGTTGTGCTCACCCTTACATTTCATAATTCCTTTTCGTGTAATAAAGAGTGTGGGGGCGAGGGGTGGAAATAGAGCGTGGTCTCTATTTGGGGAGTAAGGAGGAATAGAAAGGTGGAGGTCATCGTTTAGTAGTTATATTTGGTGAATCTAATAGGGTGAGGCGAACCCAGCGTTGGAAGGGTGTTTTGTCACTATCATACAAGATGTCTAATGACATACAACCACGTATCATCATAAAGGCGAGGATGTGCTCATCCACTTCTTTGAGTATATATCTGAGCACTACCTATATAATCTTGGTGTTTGTTGAAGTATAACTCTCAATTAGAGGCAAGTGGAGATAATGATATGTCAAGACTCACCATTGGAAAGAATATGATAGTAATCTTCTCATTTTTCTTTAGGGGTCTATTAGATTGACCAAGGATAATTACATTTTCATATGATATCTATCATAACCTAGACGCATGACCTCCATGTATCGAAGGTTTCCTTGAGCACTTCCCAAAGATTTTAATTTCTAAAAGCAGGTTTTTGACTATACCTTTATGTAAGATGTCATGGTGACGTCTTTACCCAATTTGGTGTCGAGAGTCACGGGTTGATATATATATTTGTATCAAAACTCACAACACATGAGTTGTTGTATTTTGCACGACAATTGTTGTAATAAAGTTGTAGTTATTTTCTGTACCATGTATTTGGCGACTCAGAATGGATTGGGTGAAATGGACCTATTTTGGGGTCGTTACATTTGGTATCAGAGCTTAGGGATATGATATCTGGCGGAGATCGTGGAATAGAACTAGGAGGGGAGAGATGAGTAAATCCTCCGTTAGTGTGTCCTACCTAAGCTTATTTGTTGGTCAGTCATAATATCGGGATATTATGTGATATGTTAATTTATTCAATTAACCCTTGTTTTGAAGCGGTATTCTAGAATGATATCCGAAATACGGGAGATGAGCAATGGAGAAATCATGAGGGGGGAAAGATGGACTCTGAAATGAAAGCAAGGTATTCTCAACTCTTTGAAATACCAGGTATGTAAATTTCGGGGATGAAATTTCATAAGGAGGGGAGATTGTAAGACCTCGAATTTTATGAAATAAAATTACTCAATTTTTCTTATAATTATTATTCAGTAAATGTTAAAATTGATAAAAGTTAAAGTTAAGGATGATATATGAATTTTTTTTCAAAATACGCAAGTGGTTATAAAAAATTCATTGTTATCGAAGAATATTCGTTTGGTAGTGGAATATTCTTTCTGTCGAGGAATATTCGTACGACGGCGCAGCTATTTGTGGTTCCCATAACAGATAATTGTCGGATGAAGAAAATGACAAAGTTTGAGTTTTTATAAATAACGGCGTAGTTGTTACCGTTAAGACTGTTGGAATACCCGGTGATTAAAATCTGATGTCTGGCGTGGTTTGCGATAGCTACGGTATTGCACTGATATTGTTGAATTATTGATCCTTACGTAAGAAGGCACTACTCAATAATTGTAGCGATAATTCTTGTTCAATATTTTATTTTATTGATTCAATAATTGCTTCGTTGATATTTTATATTATTATTGTTGTGCAATAATTGTCACGCATGATATTTCCCATTATCGGATCAATAATTCATATTATTTGAATAATATTATTAGATAGCATTATTGGCAATGTCTAGAAAGTTACATCAAGTAGAGGTTTGGTCACCTAATTGCGGCGCCGATGAAGGAGAAATCCTTATCGGAAAGCCCCCTCTTTCTGAGGGCGCTGGTTGTCATTATTGTGATTACGTAATATTATTTGTGAATAATTAATTATTGATTTATATGATAATGAAATATTTATTTGATGTGGATATAAATGATGGATTTATTTATGTGGTTATAAATGAAGGAATTAATGTTGAGGTATTTTATCGATATTTTTGTCGGATTTAAGGTATTAAAAGATCAAATCGATTGTTCTACTGACTTTATTGTGAGTTATAATTTTTAATCTGACCGTTGGATCGTTGTAATTTTTTTATATGTTATACATATATAAGTTGAGTATATGTTCACAAATTTTGAACCGTTAAAAATGAACGAATGATTTGTTATGAATTTTAAGAGGTGACTGATTCGAAAATTAGGTTTATAAATTATTTTGGTGGAAAATTCTAGAAATGGGTGGGCCCCACTTTTGGTTGTTGGGGAAGATGGTTGATTTTTGGTGGGTGGAATAGTAGCAGGTAAAGACATCAGATAGCAGGTCAAGTCTCCTTTGGCGTTCTAGCATTTTCCTATAAATAGAAGCTTAAGTTAGAATTGAAAATCACACCAGAATTCATAAGTTTTCTCTATTTTTCTCTCTAGATTATCGAGTATATTTTGTGAGTATTTAGATACTTGGTGAGTTTCTATTCATCAGTGCAAGTTTCCTTCAGCGTCATATCCGATATCCGGTGAAGTCTTTGCTCTCTTTTGAGGTAAGGGATTGTAAGGGATAGTAAGGATGGTAAGGAATCTTTATTTTTTAAGTAAAATGATATTATTTCTTTCAATATCATTATACCGAAAATATTGATATGAATATTATTGTGGAATTTCTACCTTTTTGAGTCGAAATTACTATTCACGTATACAGAACTATTCAAGTATACAGTACTATTCACATATACGGCACTATTCATGTATATGACATTATTTACGTATACGGTACTATGTACAAATACGGAGTACTATTCACGAGTTACTATTTATGAGTTACTATTCATGAGTTACTATTCAAGAGTTACTATTCACGAGTTACTATTCACGAGTTACTATCCACGATGTTACTATTCACGAGTTACTATTCATGAGTTACTATTCACGAGTTACTATTCACGGGTACTATTCACGATAAAATTGGTTTCTTTTTCTGACCAAATTATCGTTGATTTATGAATCTTACTCTTGAAATTAAATCCATGTTTTGATGATATTGTTTTTATTATCATATATAACATTTTTATAATCCTGGTGAAGAAATTTCTCTTTGACTTGAGTGTAAAGATGGGTAGATTATTGGTATGATCATGACTATGGGTTCTCTTTGGCCAGTAGTGCAAAGATGAATTGTGACTAGTATGATCATGACCATTAAATTTACAATTGAATATTTTTAGCTTAAGTACAAAGGTGAATTGATCAACATGGTTATAATTATGGTTTATATAGATTTTGAAATGATTATATATTTCTTTGAAATGTGAATATCTTTGGCCTGTAGTGCAAAGATGAATTATTGTTGAATATTTTTGGCCTGTAGTACAAAGATGACCTGTTGAATATCTTTGGCTCGTAATGCAAAGATGACCTGTTGTTGAATATCTTTGGCCTGTAGTGCAAAGATGACTTGTTGATGAATATCTTTGGCCCGTAGTGCAAAGATAAATTTATTAGTATGATTATGAATGAAGCTGTGATTTGGTATAACCATGATCTTTGATGTTTTGGTGATAAAATTATCTTTGTCTGGATGAGAAAAGGAATTTAGAACTACAATTACGATTATGAGTTATACATGTGATTATAGAAAGGAATTGTTGATTGATGTTACAGGGATAAAACATTGTTGGTGGACTTTTAACATGAAGAAGATAATAGACTTTATAGTCTATTTGACTCTTCTAATGGATTGCTCATTCATTTGCAACTATGGTTGAAAAGTTTTATCATCTACCATATGTTCTAAATCTACGATTTATTCTTGATGAAGACTATTGATAATTTATTTATCTTTAGTCATAATATTCTTTCTTTATCGAAGCTAGTTGTGCTCACCCATACATTTCATAATTCCTTTAGGTGTAATAAGAGTGTAGCATTTGGTCGAAGGGAAGTGTAGGAGAAGGGAATAGAGCGGTGGTCATCGTTTAGTAGTTATATTTGGTGAATCTAATAGGGTGAGGCGAACCCAACGTTGGAAGGGTGTTTTGTCACTATCATACAAGATGTCTAATGACATACAACCACGTATCATCATAAGATAGGGATGTGCTCATCCACTTGCTGAGTATATATACGAGCACTACCTATATAATCTTGGTGTTTGTTGAAGTATAACTCTCAATTAGAGACAGTGAAGATAATGATATGTCAAGAGAAGACTCACCATTGGAAAGAATATGATAGTAATCTTCTCATTTTTCTTTGGGGTCTATTGGGTCAACCAAGGATAATTCTGTTGTCATATGATATCTATCGTAACCTAGACGTATGACCTCCCATGTACGAAGGTTTCCTTGAGCACTTCCCAAAGATTTTAATTTCTAAAAGCAGGTTTTGACTATACCTTTATGTAAGATGTCATGGTGACGTCTTTACCCAATTTGGTGTCGAGAGTCACAGTTGATATATATATTTGTATCAAAACTCACAACACATGAGTTGTTGTATTTTGCACGACAATTGTTGTAATAAAGTTGTAGTTATTTTCTGTACCATGTATTTGGCGACTCAGAATGGGTTGGGTGAAATGGACCTATTTTGGGATTTTCACAGTTGCAGCTTGGACTAGTGGCCTGCGGTAGCAGCTAAGCGCTATGGCAATAAACTTTAATGCTTAGAGTCAGGCCATGCTATTTTGATGACATGATTCAGATTCTAAAATTCGCAAGGAAAAATAGAACATGGCCAAAAACATCCAATTACTTTATTTACACATGAATTTAAGCATACCCAGACAATATAATTCATATATGATCATTACCCAACCTTTCAAGCATGATTTTAATAACTTAATCATACAATTATTCTAGTTAAATCACATAATTTCACTGTTCTTGGTGTTTTTGAAGGTTTTGAAGATAAAACATGAAATTTGACATTACAGATTCGTTTTATTATGTACTATCATAATCTACTATTGAATTTCAAGTTAAACAACAATTCATGCATTGATCACTCAATTTTTGTTTTACAGAGAACTCAAAACACTTATTAATGGAAAACTCTGATTTTAGCATGATTACATGAAATCAATTACTTTAAACACATGAATATATGATATACACATATTATAAACATATACTAACATACACATCACATCCTATACTCATCAATTGCAACTCTCTTCAATCATAGAGGACTTAGAGATAGTTTTTCATAAAAAAAATAATAACAACGTAATTTACAAATTGGGTCGAAGAGATTACCCTATAGCAACCCCTCTGATTCTTTGCTTTCTTCTTCAATCTCACAATTTTTTCAATGTTTCTCTCTAAATTCTCTCTGAAATTCTCTAAGTTAAGACTCAAAAATGAAATACGTAAAAATAAGACTGATGAATGCACACAGATAACTGGCAGCGTTGTAGTTAGTTAATCCCCTTCGGAGGTTAACTGCCCAACTCCTATTAGGGCCTTATTTGGCTAGCCTTTGAAAGGCTCTTTCCTATTTAGTTTAATTAATTGCTTATTATATAGTTTAATAATGTCACACCCAATTAAATAATTAATCAAATATCTTATTTAATTTAATCTAAATAAAATATAATAATTTCTCATTAATTCACATAGTCACATAATTAAATTCTCATTTATTAATTATGTCAATTCCTTAAATCTCTAATTAATTAGAATAACATTATGCTTATTAAATAATTCATTTAATCAAATAAGCTCAATTAAATACACACCTTGAAAAATAAAAATTCTCCACATTAATTTAATCAATGTGACACATATAATTAAATTAGTCTACCATAAATTCATCAATTAATTATTTAATCCAATAATTAAATCATCTAAAAAATATTTATTTAATTCAATAAATATTCAAATTAAATTACAAAATCTCGTTCGTCACAGAAGGCACTTGAATTATTAATGAAATCTGCTCATCTTCGTTAGCATTTAAAGCTAGATCTTCATTGGCCTCGTTTTCCTTATGCCCACTTGCCTCCTGTCTTTCGATATCTTTTGGCTCACCCAGTTGTAGAATTTGTTCGGGCTCTCCATCAGTTTCGGAATCCATGTCATAAAGCCAAGTATTTTGAGGATAGTTGTTTAAGGATTTGAACATTTGCTCTATTTGGTTCTCAAGATTTTGAATTAAAATATCTTGATTAATCATCCTCTTTTCATTCGACACTATGAACTTGGACCACAATTCCTCCAATCTTGAATTTTCTATTTCAGTCTCAGAATCCATGTATTTAGGACCATTGGTTGAGGCATTGATGAGTTGTTCCATTTGATTATTAAGATTTTGGCTCGATATTTCCTAACTCCTCTTATCTCTTCTTGGTCTGCTATGATCTTAGACATGAATTTTGTGATGCCCCCAGAATAGGTATACACAACCCATTCCGGGTCACCATAAACACGGTACAAAATTCAAATACAAACTTCATTTATATGACTGTTGAAATGTCGTGCAAAATACGACAACACATAAGCTGTGAGTTTTACTACAATATTATCTCGTAGACAGTATCCAAACTTAAATTATTACAGTGCCATATAAAATACAGCAGAAAATATTTCAAGACTCCAAGGGACACGAGAAGATTTATGTCCTCCTCATTCTAATGGAGTGCATTTTTTGACGCTTTCAAAGTTGGGTTCTCATCACCCTATTGTTGTTCACCAAAATCAATTATTAAGTGACGTATAATATACGACACACCCATCTTAGGTCCTCAATACAATTATATATTGCATGTCATGTTATTTTATAATGTATTGAGAAACTTCCACAATCTCGGACCATCACACTATTCCCCTGTTATCCCCGCTCGACCCAGCTACACTCTTACTACCTGAAAGGAATTGTGAAGAAAAAGGGTGAGCTCAACTAGCCCAGTAAAGAATATTATGACTAAGATAATTATATTATCAATAGCCTTCATCAATAATAAATCAGAGATTGAGAACATATGGTAGATAATAAAAGTTTTCAACCATAATTGCAACGGAATCAATAATCCGTTAGAAGAGTCAAGTAGAACATAATGTCTACTATCTCCTCCAAATTAAAAGTTCATCGTTAATATTTCATTCATGTAATACCCATCAACAGTTCTTTGATGTACCCAAGACAAAGAGAACTTTCATAACTTGTCTTCACCTGAACCACTAAAGATTATAGTTAAATTCACAATTCATATTTATAATCATGTAAATAAACAGTTTCTCCTTGCCACAAAGGCTTAATAAAATGTTTACTCAACATCCTTACCCCAAAGGCTAAAGATATTCAAATGTAATAAAAATTATCATACCAATCAGTTGTCTATCTTTGCACTACGGGCTAAAGATATTCAACTATAAAACCAATGGTTATGATCATACCAATCAATTACTGTCGATGCACTACTGACCAAAGACATTCATTTGTTAACTAATGGTCATGATCACCTTAAATACATCATCGAATTATCCATGCACTATGGGCCAAGGATATTCTTTAGTATCACCAGTGGTCATGATCATGTCATACACCTGTCCATCTTTGCACTACGGGCCAAAGCTATCAATCAACAATTCGTCTTTGCACGTAAGCCAAAGATATACAACTGTAAAACTAATAATCAACCGTCCATATTTTCACGTAAGCCAAAGATATACAACTATAAAACCAATAATCAACAGTCCATCTTTGCACGTAAGCCAAAGATATATAACTGTAAAACCAATAATCAACAGTCCATCTATGCACTACGGGCCAAAGATGACTTTCGTTACAATATAAACATTAGGATGATGACAATGATATAAGCATTCAATTAAATGAGATCAATGATAAATTTTAAAGATTTATAATTCAATTTATCCAGAATTCAAGAATATCTAAATTGTCAACATGATAACTAAATGTGGAGTAAAATTCAAGAATAATATTCATGTATCAAAATAATTTTGACATAAAAGAAATCAATTTTTGTCGTGAATAGTATCTCATGAATAGTACCCCATGAATAGTACTTCATGAATAGTACCCCGTGAATAGTATTTCGTGAATACTACCCCGTGAACAGTACTTCATGAATAGTATAGTATTTATGAATAGTACCGTATTTATGAATAGTACAGTATTTATGAATAGTACCCATGAATAATACTCTGTGAATAGTACCGTATATATGAATATTACTCATGAATAGTACTCTGTGAATAGTATCATTTATATGAATAGTATCCATGAATAGTACTGTATGAATGAATAGTATTGTATGAATAGAAATAACACCCCTTACCTTAGTAGAAGACTAGATACTGCAATAGTGAAGTAACATAATACTCTTCTTCTTCCTCTCTATAGTTTCTCTCTCTATAGTTTCTCTTGTGAGTCTTAGTGAATTGGTGAGAATGAAAGAAGAAATGAGCTTCTATTTATAGGAAAGCATAGTTTCGATAATTGCACGTTTAGGGGCTTGACTTATTATAGTTTAGTACATTCATCTTTGCCTCCATTTTTAATTTAGTCCTTCAAGTATTATCAATCTTGCATAACCTCCCCTAATAGTACATGCATGTGAACCAATAGTTCCATGCATGTGAAACAATAGTTATTTGCATGTGAACTAATAGCAATTAATTGCTCATTTATCCAGAAATCAACTATTATCAAAATAAATGTCGATTTCCATTAACACTAATAATCCCAACATAATAGAAATATTTTTATCAACAATTTCATTTTTGAATTTTTGAAGTTTCACTTTTTCCGAAAAAGTCAACCCCGACAAATTTTGTGTTTATAGTCTATTTTTACTAATTTCATCGTCCCGGGCTCAAATATCTCGTCCGCGTCTCTAAATTCAACTTCGAACTCAAATTCAATTTTTAATTTCATTTTCTTGTGTTTTATACACACTTATGCTTTCTTTGTTAGTTCAAACTATTTAATTAGTCTTGACTAACTATTAAATTAAATCTCATCATTTATCGCTAATAAATATATATAACACATCTTTAAATCTTTCAATAATTATTCATCATTAATATTATAACTCATAATATTAACAACCAGATCATTCCTGGGAAAGAGGGAGATTTTCGATAAGGACTTCTCCTTATTGGCGCGTAATTAGGTGACCAAACCCCTTTTCTCGACCGAACTTTCTAGACATCGTCAATAATGCAAACAATAATATGAATAACTTTGTCGTCTTAATTATTGATTTAATAATATAAAATATTGTGACAATAATTGAATCAATATAATGAGATACTATGCAACAATTACTGTGGCAATAATTGAATAAAACTGAGTGATTTCTTACGTAAGCATAAATAATTAGAGATATTGTACAATACCGTGTGTTATTGTGCAACCACGCATATTACTGTTCTTTTATCACTAATTATTTTATGACAACTTGCTTACTTTGAAAAATTTTCACATATCACCCTTAACTTTAAGCTTTTATCAATTTAACCATTTACTAAATAAAATAATAATTATAAGAAAATTGAATACTTTTATTTCTTAAAATTCGGGGTCTTACAAATTCCTCCAATTTTGAATTTCCTTCTTGCGACATTAGAGGTGGACATGAGAATTCCGGTGGATATGTTGGATATAGAGCATTGAATTGATCTTATTGATTATAGGTCCATGAAGAATTTGGGTGATACCCCCAACCTTGATAGTTTTTAGGATATGCATACTGGTTGAGGTAGTTACCAACATACTGTACCAGTCCAAAACTGACGGTGCATTGATGACTCGGATGATTGCCAGCACAATAATCACAAGTAACTGTTATCCTTCGAATACGTTGGGCTGCAAGAACATCCAACCTCTTCAAATGTGTTTTAATTTGTGTTGACAATGTAGAAAGTGTATTGAGTCTATCAATCCACATGCCCCTTGGCTGATTTAAACTCGCATATGGCCATTGATAATTGGATTCAACTATGGTACCTAAAAAGAGAGAAATATAGGAAGAGAACTAAAATAAAAATAAAATGTTTAAATTAAGAATAATTTGATTGAAATTAATGATGGCAAAAATTATTAAACTAATTCCCCGGCAACGGCGCCAAAAACTTGTTGGTCATTTTCTGATCAATATATGTGTACAAGTATACACGATCAACAAGTAATAAAGAGTAAGTAGAGTATCGTTCCCACAAAGAATTTCTTAAAAAATTACCAAGCACTAACTCGTAACCAACTTAATCTTATTTAAATGATTGATTTAATATTTAAAAATATGAAATTAAGCTAATACTAATTACCCATAGGGTGAGAATAGATAATGAAAACTTGAGATTCATGAATTCCATCGCCATGTAGAAGTCACAAACATATGCTATTATGATCATATCTAAACCCATAATCGATCTCTCGATTTCATATGGATTATCATGATAATTGTTAGCTAGTCAATTAAGTAATTAATCATAAAACATAAAACATAATAGCCAATCCAAGAATAGCTAATAAGACTAACAAGGAATCATTTCAAAATAAACTACTTAATAAGATTCATTGCAATCTCAAAATAGAGTTTAATTCATGATAGAAACAAAATCCACAATCCACAATCGATTATACATTGAAAGATACAAAGAGGTAAGAAGAGAATTTAGGGTTTGAGGTAAGCAAATCTGAATTACCTTCCTTCCAATCTAAATCTTCAATGATCTTCAATTGCTTCAACCTTCAAATCTAATCTAATCTAAGGTTTTGTAATCTAATCTAAGAACATAATTAAAGAAGGAATATACAAGATGGATTTATCCCTAAAAGGGATTTATTAGGTCTTAGATCTAGCTCTCTCCATTACATACTGTAAATGTCTAAATATAGTCTAAATCTCTACCCCTTGCTCAAACTTCAATCTAATTGGTCATTCAAGTTAAAGTAAAAATCTGGGCAGTCAGACTAGCGAGGCCGCACTACCCACAAGCTTAATTCTGGTGAGGCCACGCTGTAGGGAGAGGCCATGTTGTCCCATAGTGTAATTATGGCGAGGTTGCACTGTAGGGTAAGACCGCGTTATGCTATAGTGTAATTATGGCGAGGTCGCGCTATGCTGCAGTTCTTGTTTTCATGTTCTACTACAATATCCTTTGGTAAAATAGCCATAACTTTTGATCCGGAAGGAGTTGCAGGGCCTGCTACTTGTCAAATTGAAGATCTCGACGAGTTCTACAACTTTCATTCTTTGAGAATTGAGAAATAATTTCTAGATAAAGGTCGAAATTAATCTTCAAGTGACTGCTATGTAAATAGAAAGTCCAAACTTTGAGGTTCCGTTGGTACAAAGGTCATAACTCCCGCATCCGAACTCCAATTCGGATGATTCAAGATGTTCCAAAAAGCTAAGAAGTAGTTCTACATTAAAATCCAATGTCCAAGTCTAGAACATGAAATGAACATGAAAGCCCAAACGATGTTAGGATTGCATTTACTTCCTTTTTCATACCAATAGCCGCTCACACAGTTCTCAAGCATAAGATCTACAAAATAAACACAAAATGCATGAAAAGTAACTAGGAAACATATGTTTAAGCAACTAGTTCAAGTAATAGATACCGGATAAGTAGCTATAAAAACTACTTATCAAACTCCAACAAGTTTCGGTAGAATGCCCAACCGTCCATGATAGTCATAGTACTTATTACGATTCCCTCTACTAGATTTTATGTTGCTTTTGACCGGTTCAAAGTATGGTTTATCCTTCATTTGTTCTAGAATGGTGGCTTGATCTGTGACGTCCCCAAAATAGGTATACATCACCCATTTTGAGTCGCCAAATACATGGTACATAACTCAAATACAAACTTCTTTTATACAATACGACAAAAGCGTAGCTGTAAGTTAAAATACAAATATTATCTTCTAGACAATATCCAAACCCAAATTTAATCCTCATTATAATTATTATCACACTATTTCATAGAATAGTGAGGACTACTATGGCAACCATTTGATGAGTCACTCCATTCCCACGACTAGTCTCAAATTTATATTCTCATTTCAAGAGAAGAGCGGTGAAAGAAAAGGGTGAGCTCAACTAGCCCGAGAAGAAATATTATGACTAAGATAATGCAGAATAAATTATCGTTAGCCTTCAACAGTGTTAAACTGATATAATACAATAAACATCAAGTTTAACTGCAGTGGAACAACCAATCTTCTATGATTTAAAAAGTTTATCATCAATTTTATCGCTGAGACTCAGCTTAATAAATAAACTACATCATCGAATCATCCATGCACTACGGGCCAAGGATATTCATTAGTATCACGTCCATGAATTATCCATGCACTACGGGCCAAAGATATTCGTGTAATCATCAATGGTCATGATCATGCCAACAACTGTTCATCAATGCATTACGGGCCATTGAGGACTTTTACCACATCATTTGTAACATTACGGGTCATGATTATACCGAATAATCCCTAGTCATAATCATACCAATCAATAGTCCATTTATGCACGTAAGCTAAAGATGACTTTTATCACAATATAAGCATGAGGATGATGACAATGATATAAGAATTCAATTAAAAGAAAGCAGAGAATAAATTTTTAAAGATTTATAATTTAATTTATCCATAATTCAATAATGTCCAAATTGTCAACATGATACTGCTTTGTGGAGTAAAATTCAAGAATAATATTGTATCAAAAATGATTTGGACAACAAAGAAATTAATTTTTGTCATGAATAGTACCCTGAGTGAATAGTACTCGAGTGAATAGTACCTCATGAATAGTACTTCGTGAATAGTATCCGTGAATAGTACTTTATATATAGTACCCAGGAATAGTACTTTGTGAATAGTACCCGTGAATAGTACTTTATGAATAGTACCTCATGAATAGTATTCTGGCATGAAAGGATCAATAATTATTAAGAATACTCAGAATAATATTTCCATGAAAAGATACTGGATGAAGCGCAAATATCAAGGATATTCTACTAATTTCATGGAGTATGGAAGCAATACTTTAACAGAATGAGTGTAGAATTAGGAATACGAAATGAAATAATATTACTCACACACTACAGAGTATGGAAGAAAATATAATTTCTTACGAATACTGAACAAAAATAATATTCCTTACAAATAAGAAATAAATAACATCTCTTACCTTAGTAGAAGACTAGATACTGCAATAGTGAAGTAGCAGAATACCCTTCTTCTTTCTCTCTATAGCTTCTCTCTCTAAATTGCTCTTGTGAGTCTTAGTGAATTGGTGAGAATGAAAGAAGAATGAGCTTCTATTTATAGGAAAATATAGTTTTAATAATTGCACATTTAGGGGTTCAAATTATTATAGTATAGTACCTTCATCTTTACCTCTATTTTTAATTTAGTCCTGCATGTATTATCAATCTTGCACCACCTCCCCTAATAGTACATGCATGTGAATCAATAGTTTCATACATGTGAACCAACAGTAAATTACATGTGAACTAATAGCAATTAATTGCTCATTTATCCGATTAATTACCCGTTTGGTCAATTTAACATCCACAAATCAATTATTATCAAAATAAATATCGATTTCTACTAACACTAATAATCCCAACACAATGGAAATATTTTTATCAACAATTTCACCTTTAATTAACACAAAATTACTCATCATTAATATTATAACTCACAATATTTAACAACCAGATCATTCCCATGAAAGAGTGAACTTTCCGACAAGGATTTCTCCCTATTGGTGCTCAATTAGGTGACCAAACCCCTTTCCTCGACAGAACTTTCTAGACATCGTCAATATGCAAATAATAATATGAATAACTTTATCGTCTCAATTATTGATTTAATAATATAAATATTATGCAGATGATACTATGACAATATTTGAATCAATAATATAAAAGATATTATGCAGCAATTACTGTAGCAATAATTGAGTATAAGTGAGTGACTTCTCATGTAAGCATCAATAATCAGAGATATTGTACAATACCGTGTGTTACTATGCAACCATGCGTATTACTGTACTTGTACCATCGGGTATTTTAACAGTTTAACTGTAAAACTTTCGCCGTTATTTTTATAAAAAAATATTTCTGTCATTTTCTAACTCCGACAATATTTCCGGTGTGGGGTCCACCAATAATTGTGTCGTCGTATGGATATTCCCCAACAAAAAGAATATTCCCCGACCAAACGAATATTTTATGACAACTTGCTTACTTTGTAAAATTTTTTATATATCACCCTTAACTTTAACCTTTTATCAATTTAACCATTTACTAAATAAAATAATAATTATAAGAAACTTGAATACTTTCATTTCATAAAATTCGGGGTCTTACACGATCAGTGTTGAGAGGAGTATAAATCTTGTTGACCCTTTGATTCGGGAAAGGTGGACAGCCTCCTCCCAAATCGCCATTATTATTGTAATACTTCTTTTGTTGTCCATCCGTTCTGTTATTATTATTGGAATAGTTGTTCTTACCTCGATCCTTCATCTTCTCTGTTGTGCTCGACTTCATACTGCTCATCGTTTCCTCTACTACTGATAAGTGGGTTTTATACCTACTTATGGAGTACCAATTCATGCGAACTATGCCCATCTCAAGTACATTTTAGTATGTTTTAGCTGCATTTCATGTTAGTTTGCATTGCATATACTTAAAACTCCTTTTGGCGAATAAGTGCAGGAATCGGCCTAATTTGGTGGTATTATAGGGCACGAGGCTAATGGACGCCTTAGGCGAGGGAAATGTTGGGATATGCATGGCTGAGGATTGAGTGGAGCATGGATGGACAATCATGTATGGACATAGGACACTTCAGTAGCAGCAGCAACAATGCAGAACCAAACTTAGGATCAGAACCAGAATTCATCAAGCTAAGCCGCAGCGAGATGAGCTTGAGACGCGCTACCGCATGTGAGTACCTAGCCAGACAATGTTACCCTCACGCAAGTTCTTGGCCGTAGAGAGCATGACAAGCTTAGGACGGCTGCGCCATGCGAGAGCCCATTTGGACATCATGAGTTACTGCAACTATCGCCCCCACGAGAGGAATGTCTTTAGAGGCCTTGTGCCAAGACGAGGTTTGAAAGTCATTGATTTGTTTTATTTTATTTTTCAATTAAAATGGTTGTAATTGATTAAAAACAATATCTGACTGGTGTCAGACGTATCTTTGATATCTTTGGTCGTATTTTCATCATCGTAACTAGGGTTTACTCTCTAGGAGAGATTCCAACGTAGAAGGAGGCCAAAACTCTACTTTTCTACTTCTTCTTGGGATTTTCTACTAGAGTAGATTATTATTAGTATTTGCTAGATTGTTATGCGGATTTGAATATTAATAGTGGATTATATTCAGCAATTTGGTTTGATAGTTCTATCTTTCATCTTTCAATTGTTTGTTTATTAATCATGCTTAGATTTGATCCCATAATGGCTTTTGGTTCAGTCATAAACTAAACTCCATTATGGGATTCTAACGGATTTTAATATGTAGTTTGATTGCATGCTTGAATGCTGGATTGTTTTACATATCATATGGGATGTCTATCATGATTGTTTTGCATGTATGAATGCTTGATCACCATTCGTTTGATGCTTGTATGGAATTGACAATGAACATGCAAGTATGGATTATAATTATGATAGTATACGTATATAAAACTGTTTTATATGGCTTATGTATTTCGTGAACGAGGATAGACATATCTTTGTTTCTTAGTATGAGTTAGGATAAGGGCTTGAACTTAAATTCAATATAGTTGCAATTTCACATAGACATATAGTGATTTTGGTTATATTGATGATTACATAGAGTCTATCATCTGTGGATGTTGTGTAAGTAGGTCTTAGTGCATTGAAAAATTGCTATGACTCTTTTAGTGCTCTTGCCTACTTTCTTGTGATATATGAACAAGTCATGCATGATAGTGGTGATTAAACGAAATATTAAATGAAGTTAGGATCCCATTATTTCCAGATTTGATTTATTCCGTTGTTATTATTGTTTTAGTCGTTATTCGAAGTTCGAGAACAAACCAATCTTATTCATTAATTTGAGCATATAAATATAGTGATTTAGTTAATGCATAGTGAATTGAATTAAACAACTTTCTATGTGGGATCGATACTTTACTTGCTTTGTATTGCTTGTTGACCCATGTATGCTTGCATGAGATAGAGCTCTTTTGTTAAGACTAAAAAAGAGGCAACAAGTTTTTGGCGCCGCTGCCGGGGAAAGGCTTTTAATTTAGTATTATTATCATTAGTTTTAAACTATATTGTATGACTTAGACAATTCTAGTCTTGTCTCATTTCAGTTTTTGTTTCAGGAATTTGGATAAATTTTTATGCGCACGAGGTCATCCAACCCCGACTTAACACTTGTTCAGGATAACATAAATGGGAGAGGTTGGAAAGCGAGTGTTCGAGAAATTTACAAGCTACGATTAGAAAGTCGACAATTAACACTAACATGGCAGCCGAGGCACAAGGAGAAGAGCAAAGAGAGGAGCATAGGGCTCTGAAGGAATATTCCATGCCCAATATTAATGGACTACAGTCTAGCATCGTCAGACCAGTGATAGCAGCCAATACATTCGAGATAAAAATAGGCACTATTCAGATGGTATAGAATTCAGTGCAGTTTGGGGGTGCCGCTACAGATGATCCGAATGAACACCTGTTGAGTTTCATCAAAATCTATGATACATTCAGATACAACAGTGTGACGGAGGATGCTATCAGACTTAGGTTATTCCCATTCTCATTGAGGGATAAAGCAAGAAGTTGGCTTCATTCTTTGCCAGCAGGATCTATAACTACATGGGAGGACTTAGCACAGAAGTTCTTAGCTAAGTTCTTCCCAATGGCTAAGACTGCAAAGATGAGGACAGCTATCTCTCAGTTTGAGCAACAACAGGGTGAATCCTTGTATGAAGCATGGGAGAGATACAAAAAAATGCTGAGAAAGTGTCCACATCACGGTATGCCAGATTAGACGGTAATCAACACATTTTACAATGGATTGGGATGGCAGTCGAGACCGATTGTAGATGCAGCTGCAGGAGGGGCATTATGGGCAAAAAGCTATGAAGAAGCCTATAACCTTATCGAGACAATGACATCGAACGATTTTCAAAATCCTACATCTCGGATGCCATAACCCAAAGTTGCAGGTGTGTTGGAGGTTGATGTTATCACGCAGTTGTCAACATAGATGGCAGCCATGGCAAAGAAGATAGATACTTTGGCAGAAGGTAAAACAAAGACAGTTGCCTTCGTATGTGAGATTTGTTCGGGGTCATACTCGACGGATCAATGTGTTATCAGCTCAGAGTCAGTGCAGTATGTGAACAACTACAGAAAAGACCAAGGTCAGTTTTAGAACACATACAACCCCAACAACCGAAATCATCCAAACTTCAGTTGGTCAAATAACCAAGGGAATCAGCAGAATCAGTTTCAATCAAATAATCAGTTTCAGTCACAACCAGCACAGCCGCAGTTTAATCCTAGACCACCTTTTCTGCCGGGATTTTCTTAACAACAACATCACACTCCAGTTGCACCTCAGCAAGAAAAGAAATCAGAAATGGAGGAGATGATGATGAAATACATGGCAAATACAAAGGTTATGATCAAAAGCCATGCAGTGGCTATTAAGAATCTTGAAACTCAGATGGGGCAGATAGCGAACATGCTTACCAACAGGCCCCAGGGTTCATTGTCAAGTAATACAAAGACAAATCCAAGAAGAGACGGGAAGGAACAGTGTCAAGCGATCACATTGAGATCTGGGAAAGATTTGTTAGGTAATGCAAGTCGCGCACCTGCGCATGTTGCATAAGAGGAAGTCGCGCGGCTACGCTAGGCAGAGTAGGTCACTGAAGAGAAGGAAAATCTGGAAAAGTCTGAGGAGCAACAGGAAGAGAAAGACAAAACAAAATTAGAGGAGAAGGTCAAGAGTCCAGAACCACCAATTCACCTTCAAGTGCCGTATCCGCAAAGGTTAATCAAACAGAAGGAAGACAAGCAGTTCAGCAAGTTCTTAGAAGTATTCAAAAAGCTGCAGATTAACATACAGTTCGCCGAGGCATTGGAACAAATGCCAAGCTATGCAAAGTTTATGAGAGGTATACTATCAAGGAAAAGGAGATTAGACGAATTTGAGACAGTAGCCTTGACAGAAGAATGCAGTGCAGTACTTCAGCAGAAGTTACCTCTGAAGTTGAAGGATCCAGGTAGTTTCACAATCCCATGCACAATCGGGAAGATGAATTTTGAAAAATGTTTGTGTGATCTTGGGGCGAACATAAATTTGATGCCCTTATCATTGTTCAATCAATTGGGACTACCAGATCCAAAGCCAACAAACATTTCTTTGCAGTTAGCTGACAGATCCATCACGTATCCACGGGGAATTGTTGAAGATGTATTAGTGAAGGTAGACAGATTTATCTTTTCGGCTGACTTCATTATTTTGGATTATGAGGAAGATAAAAATATACCAATCATACTGGGAAGACCATTTTTAGCCACAGGCAAGACTCTGATCGATGTGCAGAAAGGGGAACTCACTATGCGTGTTCATGATCAAGAGGTCACCTTTAATGTCTTTAAAGCTATGAAGTTTCCAACAGATGAAGAGGAATTTTTTCTGGTTGATTTGGTGGATCAGGTCGTAAATGATGAAGTACAGAGTCGAGTGGATGATGAACCTTTAAGGAGAATAATTGCTTAAAATTCAGATTTGGAGGACGAGGAACTTGACGAACTTGTGAAATATCTGGATACCACTACACAAGTCAGAAAATTCAGAACACCTGTTGAACCATTGACAAAAGCGGGAGAATCATCAGTAAAATTAAAGCCATCTCTTGAGACACCTCCAGAACTTGAATTAAAACCACTTCTAGAACATCTCTGGTATGCATTTTTAAATAAAGATTCAAAGTTACCTGTGATTATTTCCTCTGTATTAACATCTTTTTAGGAAGAAAAACTGCTACGAGTGCTTCGAGAGTTCAAATCAGTGATTGGCTGGACCATAGCGGATATCAAAGGGATCAACCTTTCGTTTTGCATGCATAAAATCCTGATGGAAGATGAAAGTAAGTCGTCGGTTGAGCAACAAAGTAGACTTAATTCGATAATGAAAGAAGTGGTTAAGAAAGAGGTACTAAAATGGCTGGATGCAGACATAATCTATCCGATCTCAGATAGCTCATGGGTGAGCCCAGTGCAGTGTGTACCGAAAAAGGGTGGCATGACCGTAGTGACTAATGAAAATAATGAGTTGATTCTAACACGAACAGTGACAGGGTGGAGAGTATGCATGGACTACCGCAGGCTCAACAAAGCTACAAGGAAAGATCATTTTCCACTCTCATTCATTGATCAGATGTTGGACAGATTAGTAGGTCATGAGTACTATTACCTACTGGACGGATATTCAGGCTATAATCAAATAATGATAGCTCCAGAAGACCAGGAAAAGGCAACTTTCACATGTCCTTACGGTACATTTGCCTTCATAAGGATGTCTTTTGGGCTGTGCAATGCTCCAGCCACGTTTCAGAGATGCGTGATGGCTATATTTTCAGATATGGTGGAGCAGAATGTGGAAGTATTTATGGATGACTTCTCAGTCTTCGGGGATTCGTTTGATCTATGCCTTGAAAATTTGGTAATGGTTTTGAAGCGGTGTGTTGAAACAAATCTAGTACTGAACTGGGAAAATTGCCATTTTATGGTACAAGAAGGAATCATACTGGGACACAAAGTGTCGAAGAAGGGACTCAAGGGAGATAGGGCAAAGCTGGAAACTATAGAGAAATTGCCACCACCTACTTCGGTAAAAGGTGTTCGCAGCTTTCTGGGACATGCAGGTTTCTACCGTAAATTGAACTTGGATGATGAACTTGGATGATGAAGTATGGGCTTATAGGACGGCATATAAGACACCGTTGGGTATGTCACCTTTTCAACTCGTGTATGGAAAAGCCTGGCACCTTCCTATGGAACTCGAGCATAAAGCATATTAGGCAATTCGAAAGCTAAATTTTGATTTGAAAGTTATCGGGGAGAAAGGCCTACATCAACTCAATGAGTTGGATCATGCATACGAGAATTCGAAGCTAGATAAGGAGAAAGTGAAGAAATGGCATGCCCAAAAAATCATTGAGAGAGCATTTGAACCAGGACAAAGGGTTTTTCTTTATAACTCCAGACTTAAGCTTTTTCCTGGGAAGCTGAAATCGAGGTGGTCAGGACCATTTACAGTGAAAACTATTTTTCCGCATGGTGCAATTGAAGTATTCGATACGTTGCCAGACAAGCCTTTTAAGGTGAATGGACAGCGCTTAAAGCATTACTTTGGTGGTGAGGTAGACAGACAGAAAGTCGCCTCAATTCTTTCTTCAACATGAACATCCGAGACAGTCAAGCTAACTGACTATAACTTAGCTCTTGATGGGAGACAACCCATTATCTCTATCTCTATTTTCTTTTTATTTAGTCAGTAGTATTTAGCTAGTTCATCTTTATTTCATTCGTAATAGAGGGCTATGTGAGCATAAGTAAGTAGGTATTAGAGCATGCATGGGACATTGTTTTAGTAGTGTATAAAATCCACTTGTTCATTTATGCTTATCCTATAATTCACACATTGATACGGGTAAATGGTGTGCTACAAGAATCTTAAAGTGAAATCTCATGTAATCAGTTTGGGAGTAAACTCAAGAATGCAGAGATAGTAGAGGTCGTGACGCCAATGATGATTACACACCTAGACCGCATGCGCTTGCAAGCGCCATATATCTTAGACCGGATGATGACCACTCATCATGCGCGCTTGCAACCCATTGTGAGGGCCTTGTGCACATGTGTGATAAGCAGAACATGGACATTTTTTTTAAAGTATAAAATCCGAGTCATGGTCTACTTGGGTCTCTCAGCTGATATAATAGAAGCGTATTCCTCTATTCTCCCATATTCATAATACTCATCAACTCTCATACACCCTTTCCTGACATAAATCTAGGGTTCTGTTGGGTTGTGTAGCAGTAAGTTTCGGGGTACGCTCATCAACAATCCCTCTGCATTCTCTCTCTTATCGACACATGGATCCAAAAAGAGCACGCGCAATCTCCATCTCTTCTTCATCAGAATCTTCCTCCGATAACCAAGAAGAGGATGTCTTGGACGAGAGTAAATTTATCAGCAAGACTATTATCGGAGTGTGGCCAAATCGTTTGTGAAGGAATGAGGACTTTTACCTGAGAAGCAGGATGGCCAACTCTAGTATATGATACGCGAAGAGATTGGGTTAGCTTGACTGCATCTCCTATGCCTATCCCAATGGGGATTGTTAGAGAATTTTATGCGAATGCTGAGGAGATGATAGCAAGAGGCATAATGCTGATTCGAGAAGAGCAGGTGAATTTTCGACCTTCAGCGATTAGAGCAGTATTCAACATATATGATGCACCACCCACCGGGGCTGACAATTGGATAGAAGGTGAATATTTAGAAACAGATCTAGCAGTTGTGATTACTGATTTGTGTATTCCGGGCACCAAATAGAAGTATAAGGCTGGGACAACTGAACCAAAATCGTTCCCATCGTCAGCATTGAATCGATATGTCCAAGCATGGAACCTGTTTATCTGTGCCAAGCTAGTTCCATCAGCTTATTACAATGCAATAACCATTGAGCGTGCTATCATTTTGTGGGGAATCATCAAAGGCAAGTATATTGATGTAGGCCTTTTAATTCATCAAAACATGTTGCGTTATATGCGAGGGAGCAGAACTGGGACTATTCCGCATACATCAGTGGTAGCCATACTCTGTACCCAACAAGGAGTCCAATGGAATAATGAGCAGTTGCAGCATCCAAGCCACGCGATCACTCATGCTGTTATTGCACGGTTCAAGGAGTGCACAGGAGGTGTACCTCACCCACGCAGACTAGGATTCATCCTTCAGCCCACTTTTCCAGAGTCGTCACAGCATCCCCCTCAGACAGATGAGGCAGGCCCGTCCACGCAAGCACGTGCCACCCATGGTGATCGCCAGCTCCGAAGGTTGGAGCAAAAAGTTAATGCCATGTACGATAATTTGGGCACATTTGCGATGGGACTCACAAAGGCCTTGGCCGAAGCTTTTGCGCAGCAAGAAACAACGCTAGAGTGGCCTCAGTTCAGAACTGCAGCGCCATATCCACCACCAGATTCACCACCCGAGGAGGGTGGTACCACCGATAATTAGGGGAGTTTTTCGTTACCCTTTACCTTCATTCAATGGGGCATTGAATATTATAAGTTTGGGGGTATTGGGGAGTAGGGTAGTGCATGTAGGTTTGCATGATTAGTTTAATTTTTTAGTTTTAGCATGATTAGTTTTAAATTTTTGCATCATATAGTTATTTTTTTGCATATTCTTGTAGTCTATTCTTTAGTTTCATGTTTAGTTTGCATATCTCACAGTTCTTGCCGTATAGAAATTTTTGTCTAGCCAATGATGATAGTGAAGTTTTTAAATGATTTTTGAGTATTTCGGATAATATGAGCTGAGATATATTGTTTTACACAATGCAATTCATAATGTTTTTTAAATGCTTTCGGTTTGCACAAATGTGTTCACAAACACTTGTAGGTATAAGAAGTATGTGTTGCATTGCTCGATAGAAAAATATAGTTTGAAAAAGGGAAATATGTGAAAAGTGAGTTAGACTGTATAAAACATTGATTTTTAAACTTTGGGAAAATATGGGTATGCTATGTATAAAAAAAGAGAAAAAGAAAAGAAAAATAGTAATAACGTGGCTAGTCTTATTTCGGGCCCCTGGCTACTTGAGTAAGTAGTAGGAGGGGATTGTCTCTACACCTAGCGCCCTAAGGTCTTTCATGAATGCAGGAGTCGTTGGTCGAAAGCTCTCTAAGGGGTAGCAGTGTTGCCTAATGGAGTAAGACATTTCACAGTCATGTAGAAAAAGAAAAAGAAAAGAAAAATAGCAATAAACGCCACGGGAAAGTGCGAAAGTCGCGCTCGTGAGTAAAAATAAAGCAGTTAAGCCCATTGTTGAACCTTAGTTTATTTTAAGATGTTGAAATAGTCTTGGTTGCATATATACACATAAGTCTTAATTTAAGCTATAATTTTCTGTTTTGAGCAATATAGCATGAGTATTTTGTGCCTAAATCAAGTTTTGGCAAACACAACATACACACACAGCATCTCTATAGCATTTGTGAATTATTTGAATGTATGACATTATGCCTGCAGTTTGGTTTGACTCTGTATTCTTGAATCTAGAAAAAATTCGCTGAGGCAAATTGGACTGAATTTCTATGATAATTGGAACAATGTGAGATTAGTTACATCATAATTTAGTTGCATAGTAATATAGCTGCATTTTCCTTGTTCATTAATTTGCATTGCTTGAGGGTAAGCAACGGTTCAAGTTTGGGGGTATTTGATAAGTGGGTTTTATACCTACTTATGGAGTACCAATTCATGCGAACTATGCTCATCTCAAGTACATTTTAGTATATTTTAGCTGCATTTCATGTTAGTTTGCATTGCATATACTTAAAACTCCTTTTGGCGAATAAGTGTGAATCGGCCTAATTTGGTGGTATTATAGGCACGAGGCTAATGGGCGCTTTGGCGAGGCAAAAAGTCGGGATATGCATGGTGAGAGGATTGAGTGGAGCATGGATGGACAAGCATGGATGGACATAGGACACTTCAGTAGCATCAGCATCGATGCATAACCAAACTCAGGAGCAGCGAGAACGAATTCATCAATCGCAACCAGCGGCCGTGGCGGCCCAGTGGCGTGTGATATGAGCTTGGAGGCAGCGCTTGCATGAAGTACTTAGCCAGACAATGTTACCTCTTGCAAGTTCTTGTGAGTATGAGCATGACAAGCTTAAGGGATGTATTTCATGCGAGAGCCTGGTGGACATCATGACTTATCGCAAGTCTCGCGCGCATGAGATGAATGTCTTTGGAGGAGGCATGGCAATGGCCATGTGAGGTCTAAGTTCTTGATTTATTTTATTTTATTTTTCAATTAAAATGGTTGTAATTGATTAAAAACAATATATGACTGGTGTCAAACGTATCTTTGATATCTTTGGTCGTATTTTCATCATCGTAACTAGGGTTTACTCTCTAGGAGAGATTCCAACGTAGAAGGAGGCCAAAACTCTACTTTTCTACTTCTTCTTGGGATTTTCTACTAGAGTAGATTATTATTAGTATTTGCTGGATTGTTATGCGGATTTGAATATTAATAGTGGATTCTATTCAGCAATTAGGTTTGATAGTTCTATCTTTCATCTTTCAATTGTTTGTTTATTAATCATGCTTAGATTTGATCTCATAATGGCTTTTGGTTCAGTCATGAACTAAACTCCATTATGGGATTCTAACGGATTTTAATATGTAGTTTGATTGCATGCTTGAATGCTGGATTGTTTTACATATCATATTGGATGTCTATCATGATTGTTTTACATGTATGAATGCTTGATCACAATTCGTTTCAGTACTTGTATGGAATTGACAATGAACATGCAAGTATGAATTGTAATCATGATAGTATATGTATATGGGGCTGTTTTATATGGCTTATGTATTTCGTGAACCAGATAGACATATATTGTTTCACCGTATGAGTTAGGATAAGGACTTGAACTTAAATTCAATATAGTTGCAATTTCACATAGACATATAGTGATTTTGGTTATATTGATGATTACATAGAGTCTATCATCTGTGGATGTTGTGTAAGTAGGTCTTAGTGCATTGAAAAATTGCTATGACTCTTTTAGTGCTCTTGGCTACTTTCCTGTGATATGTGAACAAGTCATGCATGATAGTGGTGATTAAATGAAATATTAAATGAAGTTAGGATCCCATTATTTCTAGATTTGATTTATTCCGTTGTTATTATTATTTTAGTCGTTATTCGCAGTTCGAGAACAAACCAATCTTATTCATTAGTTTGAGCATATAAATATAGTGATTTAGTTAATGCATAGTGATTTGAATTAAACAACTTTCTCTGTGGGATCGATACTTTACTTGCTCTGTATTTCTTGTTGACACATGTATGCTTGCATGAGTTAGAGCTCTTTTGTTAAGACTAAAAAAGAGGCAACAACTACTATGAAACCTTCGGCTCTATCAAATGCTTCAGACAAGTCTTTCGGAATGTTGAACATCAAGTCTTTCACTAACTTCTTTGATCTAGCTACATCTAACCCCATATGAAAGTATCTTAGGGCTTGGGAACCATTTAGATCTATCACTTGACCGATCGCCTCCCTAAATCTTTCCACATATTGGCTCATGGTCTCATTTGAATACTGTTTTATCTGTGTTAAGGAACTGGTCGGTTTACCTTTTTTCTTATTGGTCCTGAACCAACTATGAAACTTGTCACAGAGTTCTTTCCATGACGAGATTGAGTTCGACACCAGCTTCGTCATCCACTGTCGAGTATCTTTCCTGAGAGTGGTAATGAACATCTGACACTTGGCGGCGTCAGAGTAATCGTAGTCATCCACCAGTCGATCATTTGCCAGGCTATGATCATAGGGACCACTTGATCCATCATAATTTTTCATATGTGGAACTTTCTTGTTTGGATTAGCCCCAACCAAAGCAATTTTTTGGCGAGAAAGGTGAAGTTGAACTGACCGTAGCCTTCTTCTCCTTATTGGTTTTGGCTAATCTCTTTTCAAAATCTACTAATTTTCGGGCCAAGGCCTCAACACCAGGGACGACTCTCACCTGTTCTAACGTCGATGTTCTAGAGAGGCTATCTTCCTTCTCCATTCAGATCTACCTTCTTGGTAGTGGATTCTATGCCTGCTCCTCTCATCTGAGGCTTCGGTGCCTGCTCCTTTAATGCGAGCGGCTTCGGTGCCTGCTCCTTTCTTACGAGTGGCTTCGGTGACTGCTCTTCAATTTCCAATAATCGTCTGAACAATGTGTCCTAGACTGGTTCCCTGGCGAATGCGCCTTCCTTTGATTGTCGCTAGAAGCACTGTCCTCACCATTCAAAAGAGCCAACTGAGCATCCCACTCCTTTTTTTGAAGAAGTATGACCTTCATAGTATCACTGGCCTTTTAAACTTTTTTCGCTAGGATCATTAGTCGTTCGTCTCGATCATTTCTTCTAGAGTTCTGGTCCCCCTAGGTCCGTGTTTGGGATGGGTTGTCCTCGACACGTTCATTGGGTCTTACTTATTTCCTAGCCGTTAAGAATAGCCTATGGCGGACAACATCTACCTTCTCGTTCGGTAGGGCCATAGAATTGGCGTGGTACCCAAGTCGTTCCGAGGCACTTAAGGACGACCCCAACCTGTCTTTGGATGAACCCCGTGGTTGAGGAGGGGGATCAATCATGGATTGATCTCGTATAGAGGTTGTCTTCATCGTACTAGTAACTATATAGCACTAACGATCCCTCTTTCTAGTGTCAATGTTAATGCCAAGATTCGTCCACGCGCCCAATCACCAATAGTGCGTCCAATCATGCACAGAAATGAAGTCACACAGAGAAACTTGACAGCTTAGGCCGCCAAGGGATAGTTTCAGTGTGAGAATAAGTACAGGCTGAACAAGGTTTAACAATGGAGGTATTTAGTGTTGGAAAATAATAATGAATTGTGTGTACCTAAGAACCAAAGTATAGTCTTGTATTTATGGTGATCACATATCCTCTACAATGTCTTTTCCCGTATAAAAATAGGATTCCTCATTAGGTATGATTCCTTAATGGGATTGAATCGAATCTCCTTAAAAAAAGGAAGTCAGATTATATCTTGACACTTTCCTTAGGAGTTGAAAATCAAATATAATTAAAAATCTTTGATTCCTTAAAGTACTTTACTGTCAAACGAGATTCATAAACGGGGTAAATACCTCTACGTGAATTTTGACCCACCATATAATTCAAGTCCTAATAATCACGTCCGAACAATACTTTAATCTTTAATTGTTTTTAATCAATTACGAAATCTTAAATTCCAAATGAATGTGAATTAATTTAACACTTATTCTGTTTTGCCTTATCTTTAATAGTTTTTAATGAATTATAAAATCTTAAATTCCAAATTAATGTGAATTAATATAATATTTATTCTATTTTGCCAATTAGATCTCAGCCTATTTGTTAAGATTGATACATTTAACCTTTACATCTCATGTTCAATTTTCAATTTTCACTTGTGTGAGATAATATTGTATTCCCCCAAAATGTGGCTTAAAAAATAATATTTATTATGTTTCAAATGATAAGATCAGTATTAACTTTTAAATTTAAAATTGATTTAATTTATTAACAATTACAAATTAATAAATCATATTATTAGTATTATTTTTTACATAGTTTATAATATGGCTCATTGTGTTGATAAGAATAAAAAAAATCATGTCTAACTTTGAATTTAAAATATCCGATTTAACCTTTAAAAACAATATAATAATTTTATATTTGAAAAAGAGAGTATAAAATATTAAAATTACTTAAAAATTATTACTAAGTACAATATTATTATTTCAAACACTTAATAAATTCACTTTACACTTATTTTAAATTTACAAATTCACAAACATCAACGTAATATATTATGGAGTGTATGTCTTGTCATTCGTAGGGTTGTTTTATAAAACTAAATGAAAACATATGAATGTATAAGAAAATCTGAATGAGATGAATGAAATAAAAAATCTGAGTACGGAATTAAATTATGTGTTTGATAATTGTCTATCTAAAATATCTAAATATATGTATTATGCTATTTTAACCTTTTAAACTGTTATAAACAAATTTATTATATAATTATAAATAAACAATGTTATCTAAAAATTAAATATAAACTTTTAAACAATATTTGATGAAATATACTATTAAAAATATAATTTTAGGAATAAAATATTAAAAATATTAATAACATTCTATAGTATATAAAATCAAAACAAAAAACTACAACAACATTTATTAAATTGGTACAAAATGTATCGGACTAACGACCGGTACACAGTAATTTTTTATTTTTTTTAATCACAATTATCAGAATAATAAATAAAAAATAATAGAGCAAGTTTGTGTTGGTTATGCTCCAAAATCTATAGTTTTGATAAAGTCTCATATCATCTATTTGTAAAATATTCTATGGGTATATTAGCACATATATTGGCTTGGATAAGTAACTTAGTTGGGAAAAAGGGATGGGCTCGCGCATATGAGGACGGCTAAGGAATTGGTCTAGGCCAAGGCCAAGCTTAGTTCTTGGACTTTTGGCTAGAAAACCTTAGTGCATGTGTGCGCGCGATACGCCCGCGCAGGGGGGTACCGATCCGGTCGATTATGTCTTGCGGGTGCACTCAGGTAGCCCATTATTTTTGCTATTTTTATTTCCTTTTTATACTAAGCCAATTTTTAATACCATAGCCGTTTTTATCATTAATTCTCAATGTAACCCTTATTTACGTTTTCTGTAACTCCCACTACAACGTAAACCTTATTTACGTTTCCAACGTTCTTCTTCTTCTTCTTCTTGTCCTCCTATAAATACCAGGTTGTTCTGCAGAGAAAGTACACTGCGATTTTGTTCTTTCCACTACACATACAATATAATATGTTCTTTCTTCCTTATATATATCAAAACTCTGTTAATTGGGCAATCCACAAATACAAGTTCATAACCTTCTTCTGCGAGTACACGCAATTGAAGGTTCGCCGTTGAATCCTGGAGGGTGAACGCCGTGAAGCTCAACTGTACCAACGGTTTACAACCTATGAGGGCGGAATCACTTTTTAGTATAGTAGCTTTGCTACGCCTCGGCTTTCTTCGGTTTCCAACTAAGTTGTTCTAATTTTATTTGGCGTTTAGTCTTGTTAATTTATGCTAATATTCCAACAGTTTGAACAAAAAATTATAAAAAAAGTATATTTTTTTATTAAAAAAGCACAAGATATGCAGTTTATAATATTTTTTAATAAAAATATATTTTTTTTATAATTTTTGTTCAAACTTATTCTATTATTTTTTATTTATTATTTTAATAATTATAATTAAAAAAAAAATTAATATTGTATCGATCGTTAGTCCGGTGCATCACCTCCCCCAGTCCCCCAATCTGGGAACGGACGGAGGGAGGGAGGGGGAAATCAAGTTGTTGTCAAAATAATTGACCAAAAAGATATGATGCGGCAAACTTACCTCATGAAGGAGGTCATTAGAGATGAGTATCGCCACAAATATCAAATTGAAAGATTTTTTACGTGACCCAACCTTTTATATATACCCTTCGTCCTTTTTCTATTTGACATATAATTACTTAAATTAAGAAATATAATTAATTTTTATTTAATTAATAAAATTAAATACGAAATTTCAATAATATTCTTAGCCTCATAGGATCAAGTTGATAAATATAATTTAAATGGAGATGAAAGAAAAAAAATGAAGTTGGTGTCAAAATAATTGACCAAGAAGATAGGATGTGGCAAACTTACCTCATCAAGGACGTCATTAGAGATGAGTATCGCCACAAATATCAAATTGAAAGATTAGGCATTTTTAACCCGACCCAACCTTGGATATATTCTCTTCGTTCTTTTTTTATTTGACATTTAAAAATACATAAATTAATAAATATAATTTATTTTTATTTAATGAATAAAATTTTAATAACACTTTGAAAATTCATTAAAAAAATTAAAAGAAAAACAAATAAAATTTTAGATGTAATTTGAAAAACAAAATAAATTCTATTTACATATTCCAATATAAGATTGGTATATTTTAATATATCTTATTATTTAAAATTTTACCCAACTTGCAATTCAATTTCTTCCTAAATATGTAAATCATTTTCATTTCCAAAGAAAAAAAAGAAGGAATTATATCACATACCAAAATCAAACCCCATGACCAATAATATCTACCCACATATAAGACATTCTAGGTTCCTTGTGAATAGAAAAGAATTATCCATAGTCACCTAAGTCTGCGCACGTGAGTATTTCCATATATTAAAGTCAAAAAGATCACCAAGTAATTATGAGCTTGCGGGTCAGTTAAGTATCTTCATAGAATCTTCTAAAACTATATATTTCATTTATTAATATATTTTCCTATAAGCTTCCAATTCACTTTCAATCCCACAATTTCTTGTACAATTAGTCAAGCCTAAGCTTTTCTCCACTTCCGAGAAACCACCTTTTCCCTTTGAAATTATGAACCTACCGTACCTTATTTAAGCCTTAGTTGAAGTCATATTTGTGATATCCATCAATAATATATTTTGTTGGCTATATGGATTTCTCTAGTGTTCATCAAATACAGAGCAAAGGCGTGAAGAGGGGCACAAGGAATAGAAATAAAAATAACAAGAAAAACAAGTTGGTGAAAGTTGTCTACATATCGAGTCCAATGAAGGTAAAGACTTGTGCCTCAAACTTTAGAGCTCTTGTGCAAGAGCTTACGGGCCGGGACTCTGACGTGTCGCGGTACACGGATTTCAATGCGGAGTCGCCTGACGGGTCTCGGATCTCGGACCTGAATGCGGAGTCGTCTGAAAGTTATGGGCGTGATGATCGAGTCGTATTGGATTTGGTCAATGATGATGAGGCTAATGTTTTTAGGCCGGTTCGATTTGATTCTTTGGTGGTGGATCCTTATCGCGATTCGCCCACGAGTTCAGATTCTTTGTTTGAGCCTTTTGATGATACGTTTAGTTCTCAAATGGCGGAGAAATTGGAGGAAATGTTTCCTTCGAATTTATTTAATTACGAGTCTTATACTTCTCACGAGATAGATGTTCTTGGAGATTATGATGCACTCTGAATTTTGAATACTTTTGTGACATATCTAGATCATATTTAGCATATCTGGTTCTGCTTCCTCATATTCAATACATAGTTTGGTATTAGTTTTTTACTCCCTCGGTTTCAAAAAATTTCTATTTGGAATTCATTTCGTAAATATTAAAAATATATATATTTTGTCTGTTCTAAAATTAGAGATACAAAATTTGACTTTTGATATCAAAAGACGGAATATTAAATTTCAAATTTGGTATGTCTCGTAAAATTTTAGAATGAATTTTTTTTTGTTATTAATAGTTTTTTATATACTATATAATTATAATAATTGTATCAATTAAAATTAAATAAACTCGAGATCAATTTAAAATTTAATATGTCGTTTTTTTGACCTCAAAAGTCAAATTATATCTATAATATTATATATTTTAAAAAAATATTAGTTTAATAGTGTGAAACATAACAATAAAATTAAAAAAATGATTTTTTTTTGTGAAATAGGAAGAACCAACACATAACTTTATTTTTTGAAATGAAAGGAGTAATATAATTGGTTATATGGTCATAACTTATCCTATTTTGGTTGATGTTGTTATTGGCGGCTCCACTAGTGGGCATTGATTTGAAAGAGATCCGATTATTATGAAATTTATTTTTTGATAAGTTGGTTAATTGACCAATAGAATATTGATACATATAAAATCTCGCTTGCGTGTCAACACTCTATTGACCAATTGACCAACTTACTAAAATGTTCTCAATCAAAGAATTACTAAAAATGGATTATTGAATCCGGATAGATTGGTACATACGTTGCTTGTTCATTGGATGAGGATGATTAATCTCATGCTCATTTGTGTGGAGACACTAAAGCAAATATGTAGGTGCTTATTGGAGAATAAGTTCACTGAACGTGACTCGCTAAGGAATACCTAATGGAGTTTTACTTGTCTGTCAATAGAAATTCATATAGTGATAGTAGTACAAATAATCCTTAAACTTGAGATCATCACAATATCTTATATATAATGAATTACACTTTGACTTATTCCTTAAGACTCTTAGAGTATATCAAAGGGTATGCTTGGGTATAATAAGTTATATATGGAGATAATAAATAATCAATAAAGAATCTACCACTTCTAGTAAAAAGAAGAGAAATGTCTTATGTGATTCAATAAATGACAACCCAGGAATCCTTGACTAAGGTGGAATGGAATTAGAAAGTAGTTTCTAATTTGCATTCATTCGGAGTTGTACATTTGGGAATAGAAATACATATAATTAAATAAAATAAGACTTGTGTAAGACCCCGAATTTTATGAAATAAAAGTATTCAATTTTTCATATAATTATTATTCAATAAATAGTTAAATTGATAAAAGGTTAAAGTTAAGAGTGATATATGTAAATATTTTAAATACACAAGTGGTTATAAAATACTCATTTCTGTCAGGGAATATTCGTTTGGTCGTGAAATATTCTTGTTGTCGGGGAATATTCGTACGACGGCGCAACCATTTGTGGGCCCCATAACGGAATAACTGTCGGATATAGAAAGTGACAGAAATAATATTTTTATAAAAATAACGACAAAACTATTACCGTTAAAAAGCTTTGGAATATCAAATTGGTTAAAATACGAGAATCTGGCGTGGCACAAAGAGTGATACTGCGGTATTATAGAATATTTTGAATTATTGATTCTTACATAAGAAGGCACTACTCAATAATTGTTATAGTAATTACTGTTCAATATTTTATTTTATTGATTCAATAATTGTTGCATTGATATTTTATATTATTGTTATTTCAATAATAGTCATTGCACAGTATTTCCCATTATCAGATCAATAGTTCATATTATTTGAATAATATTATTAGATAGCATTATTGATAATGTCTAAGAAAGTTCTGTCTAAGGAGAGGTTTGGTCACCTAATTGCGCGCCAATAAGGAGAAATCCTTATCGGAAAGCCTACTTTTTCGTGGGAACAACCTGGTTGTCATTATTGTGATTCTGTAATATTATTTGTGAATAATTAATTATTGATTTATATGATAAGAAAATATATATTTTATGTGGATATAGTTGATGGATAGGGAAATATTTATTTTATGTGGATATAAATGAAGGAATTAATGCTGAGGTGTTTTATCAGTATTTTGTCGGAATGGAAGAATTCTTAGAAAAGTGTTAATTGTTAAAAATTGATATTTTATCTTACATTATAAATGTATAATGTGGTTATATAATAATATAATAATGGTGATATTTTCACACTAAATTCACGGTGCATGAATCAAATGAGAGAAATCTAGAAATCAAAACAAGAACAAAATATGGAGATTTTAAGAAAAATTAGTTTATTACTTGATTTTGTAAAATCCATAACTCTTTGTGTATAATGAGTTAGGAGATGGGCCATTTATCAAAAGAAAGCCCTGTAAGTAAGCTAACCGTATAAATTTAAATCACCCAAATATTCTTTGTGGATTTTTTCGTGGTATTTGTTTGAGTTTAAATCGATACGAGGGACTTATAGTCCGAAAATCAAATCAGTGTTCTTAAAGCTCTATTGCGTGAGTTATATTTTTAATCCGACCGTTGGATCGTTGTGATTTTTGGATATGTTATACATATATAAGTTGAGTATATGTCCACAAATTTTGAACCGTTAAAGATTAACGTATGATTTGTTATGAATTTGAAGAGGTGTTGAAAATCATCCGTATGTGGATTTCGATCATTTTTCGTTTGGAATTTGAAAATACTTTCTTCTACAAAGTTGTAGAGAATTCGATTTCCTATGGAATGGACATAAAATTCGTATTTTTCTGATAAAAGGGCTATTTATTATGAATTATTGAAGTTTCGAAGAATAAATATTTTTATTAAAAATATGGGTGGGCCCCATTTTGGTTGGTGTGGAAAATTGCTGAATTGTGGGTTCCACTTGTGGTGGCTGAAGTTTGGGCAAAGATGGTGGGCATAGAATTTTTTAATAAAATATTACTTTATTAAATTTTAGTCTACAATGGCGTTCTAGCAATTTCTTATAAATAGAGTGTTTAGTTAGAATTGAAAATCACACCAGAAACAAGTTTTCTCTCTCTATATATTATTGAACGTATTTTGTGAGTATTTAGATACTTTGAGAGTTGCTATTCAGTGCAAGTTTCGTTCGGTATTACATCCAAAATTCCAGCTAGAAGTACTATTCTTTTGAGGTAAGAGATTGTACGAGATGTTATTTTATTGATAATGATGTTATTCTTTTAATATCATTATACCGAAATATTGGTATGAATTTTATTGTGGAATTTCTACCTTTTTCATGTCGGGGTTACTATTCATGTATACGACACTATTCATGTGACACCCCCAAAATTAGGTATACATCACCCATCTTGGGTCGCCAGATACATGGTACAAGATTCAAATACAACTTACTAATACAACTGCTGTAGGTGTACAATACGATTAAAACATTAGCTCGTGAGTTTGAATACAAATATTATCTACTAGAGATTATACAAACTCAAAAGGAGTCCTCATTACAATTATTATCACACTATTTCACAGAATAGTGAGGACTACTAATGCTATCCTCTGGACCATTACTCCATTCCCCGACTCGTCCCAACTATATTCTCATTTCAAGAAGAGAATAAAGAAAAGAAAGGGTGAGCTCAACTAGCCCAAGAAGAAATATTATTACTAAGATAATGCGTAATAAATTATCATTAGTCTCCAACAATGTTAAACCGATAAAATATAATAGACATCAAGTTTAAGCTGCGCAATGAACAAGCAATCCATTAAAAGAGTCAAGTATAAAATAAAATCTACTATCTTTTATGATTAAAAGGTTTTTCATCATCATTATCGCCGAGACTCAAATTTTTAATAAATATTCCACATCATTGAATCACCCCCATATTACTACGGCCGAGGATATTCTTTAGTATCATGACCACAATTATCCATACTCTGGGCCAAGAATATTTGTGTATTCATTAATGGTCATGATCATGCCAACAATCATCCATCAATGCACTACGGGCCAATGAGAACTTTTGCCACATCATTTGTAACATTACTATTAATGATTACACCGAATAATCCACGGTCATAATCATACCAAGTCCATCTATGCACTATGTGCCCATGATGACTTTCAACAAAAATATAAACATGAGGATGATGACAATGATATAAGAATTCAATAAAACAAGTTCAAGAATTATTTTATCCAGAATTATTAACGTCCAAATTGTCAACATGATCTTTGCTTTGTAGAGTAAAATTCAAGAATGATCAGAAGAATATTTCCATGAAAAGATATTGGATGAAGCGCAAATATCAAGGATATTCTACTAATTTCATGGAGTATGGAAGTCAAAACTTTAACCAACTGAGTATAATAAAGAATGGAATAACAAAATAAATCACCATGCATGCGGTACTTAGATGCAGACAAAGTTATTCCAACAGAATAATAATAACGGAACGAAGTCGAGCAAAATTTGCACCAAGCGTGGATGTTCCAACAGAATAATAAAGAGCGGAACCGGTCGGTGAAAACACATGCAGACAGGATGTTAAACGGAATAATAATAAAGAGCGAAAACTGTGTCCGGTGTAAAAACACGCACAGGATGTTCCAATGTAATAATAGAAGAATGTCACCAAGTATAGGGTAGGCCAAGCGTATACAAAGTTATTCCAATGAATAATAAGAAATGGAATAACAATAGTTCTCTTCATGAATAAGAAAGAATAACACCCTTTACCAGTAAAAAAGAAACCGAATATAAAAGTAGTTAAGTAGCATAATACTTTTTTCTATCTCTCTATAGTCTCTCTCTATAGTTTCTCTCTCTAGAGTTCAATTGAATTAAGTAAGAAAATAATGAAGAAATGAGCTTCTATTTATAGGAAAATGGAATGCATAGTAACTAATCCATGAACGGTCTAGATTGATTTACTTTAATCTGACGGTCCATATATAAAGCAAAATCTTTTAAATAAAATATAATATATTCTATTTATAATCTAATAAAACGAATAACTTTATAAAAGATTTTACTATACAAACACTACTACGCAGAAAACCTTATGCAAACACTATGCATAATAAAATATAATATATTCTAATTATTGTCTAATAAAACAAATAGCTTTATAAAAGTATTCTGTTTTATATAAAAAGTTTTTACTATACAAAACACTATGCAGACACTATGCAATAATAGAATATAATATATTCTATTTATAGAATAACTTTATAAAAGTATTATGTTTTATATAAAAAGATTTTCTGTATTATTACATTAATAATACCAACAAAACTGAGTGACTTATCATGTAAGCATCAATAATCAATACCGTATGCTACTATGCAACCACGCGTATTATTGTACTTTTAACACCGGGTGTTTCAACAGTTAACGGTAAAACTTCCGCCGTTATTTTCATAAAGTATTTTTGTCGTTTTCTCAATCCGATAATAATTCCGCTATGGGGTCCACCAATGATTGTGCCGTTGTACTAATATTCCTTGTTAAAACGAATATTCCCTGACCAATCGAATATTATATAACAACTTGCGTACTTTGCAAAATTTATAAATATTACCCACAACTATTATATCAATTTCACTCCATAATATTCAAAATTAATATTTATAGAAAATTCATCTTTATTCAAAAAGTTGGGGTTTTACAATCACCCCTTCTTATGAAATTTCGCCCTCGAAATTAGGGTACGTACCTGGTATGTCGAAGAGGTAAGGATACCTTGATTTCATTTCAGATTCTAACTCCCAAGTCATTTCCTCAACATCGTGGTTTCTCCACAAAACTTTGACTTGAGGTATAACCTTGGTGCGTAGAATATGTTCATTCTTATCCAAGATTTGAACAGGAACCTCTTCATACGTCAAATCTTCCGCTATTTCGTCCGGTTCCAACTCAATAATATGGTTCGGGTCTTCCACATATTTACGTAACATGGATATGTGAAAAACGTTATGAACACGAGACATACTTGGCGGTAAAGCGAGTCTATAGGCCACAGTTCTTACTCGATCAAGGATTAAAAATGGGCCGATGAATCGAGGATTGAGCCTTCCTCTCTTTCCAAATCTTGTAACTCCTTTCCATGGAGCAACACGTAACAACACATGATCTCCTATATCGAATTCCACGTCCTTTTGATGAAGATCAGCATAACTCTTTTGTCGATCTTGTGAGGTTTTTATACGTTGCCGGATCGTTTGAATCTTTTCCGTAGTCATACGTACCAACTCTGGTCCCAACAACGTTGCTTCACCCACCTCATCCCAAAGATCTCGAGAGAGCGACACTTTCTTCCATACAACGCTTGAATGGAGCCATGCCAATACTTGCTTGATAAGCTGTTGTTGTAGGAAAACTCCACCAATGGTAAGAACTTGTCCCAACTTCCCTTGAAATCAAGGACACGAGTCTTAATAGATCTTCAAGAGTTTGAATAGTCCTCTCCATTGTCCGTCAAATCTAAGGATGATATGCCGAGCTAAATCGTAAATCATGCCCATAGCTTTTTTCAAACTAACCCAAAATCGAAGTGAATCTTGGGTCTCGATCGAAAACTATGGATACTGGCATACCGTGCAATCTTACAACCTCGTTTATGTACATACGAGCCAGACGTTCAAGTGTATAAGTTTCTCGTATCGGTAAGAAATGAGAAGACTTGGTCAATCTATCAACAATGACCCAAATCGTATCTATGCCTTGAGAAACTTTGGGAAGACCAGTAACGAAATCCATGGTAATGTGCTCCCACTTCCATTCTGGAATTTCAAGTGGTTGCAATGGACCTTTTGGTACTTAATGCTCCGCCTTGACTCGTTGACATGTTAGACACCTTGAGATAAACAACGCTATCTCTCTCTTCATATTGCCCCACCAAAATGTATGTCGAAGATCATGATACATTTTGGTACTCCCAGGATGGATTGCAAACGGTGTGTTGTGCGCCTCCATCATGATTTTATACTTTAAATCGTGGTCGTTAGGAACACAAAGTCCGGAGTTGACTCAAGTATTCCTTCTTCATCGATTCTTTCTTCCCATCGCACCTTCTTGCACTTTCTTTCTCATATGCATCGCCCGGATCAGAACTTGAGCAGCTTTAATTTTATCAATTAAAGTCGGTTCTACTCGTATATTTGCCATCATCACATGGGTCCCTGGAGTCTTTATCTCTATCTCCATCCTTTGCAAGTCATACAAAATGGGCCTTTGCCTTGACAATATTGCACTTGTACCCGCATATGATCTTCTACTCAATGCATTAGCTACCACGTTCGCTTTTCCAGGATGGTATTGGATAGTATGATCATAATCTTTCAACAGTTCAAGCCAACGTCGTTGTCGCATGTTGAGTTCCTTTTGAGTGAAGAAATATTTAAGGCTTTTATGATCCGTAAAGATCTCCACTTTCTCCCCATACAAGTAATGCCTCCAAATCTTTAGTGCGAAGACAACAGCTGCCAACTCTAGATCATGAGTAGGATAATTCCTCTCATATTCTTTGAGTTGTCGTGAGGCATAGGCTATGACTTTCCCATGTTGCATGAGAACACATCCTAACCCTTTTCTCGAAGCATCACTGTAGATGACAAATCCCTCCGAACCAGATGGTATTGTCAGAACAGGTGCTGAAATGAGTCTCCTCTTGAGTTCTTGAAAACTCTTCTCACATTCCTCGCTCCAACAGAACTTTGTATCTTTTCGAGTCAGCTGAGTTAGTGGAGTAGAGATTCGAGAAAACCCTTCTACGAATCTCCGATAATAACCAGCTAAGCCGAGAAAGCTACGTACTTCGGTCACTGATTTAGGTTGCTCCCAACTTTGAATAGCTTCAATCTTTGCGTTGGGTCAACAGATATTCCATGACTTGATACCGCGTGCCCAAGGAATGCTACTTCCTCAAGCCGAACTCGATTTCTTCAACTTGGCATAAAGCTTATATTCATGAAGCTTTTGGAGTATCAGCCTCAAGTGTTGCTCATGATCTTCACGGGTTTTGGAATATATGAGGATGTCATCAATAAAGACGACCACAAAGTGATCCAAATATTCCTTCAATACTCGGTTCATCATATCCATGAAGGCAGCAGGAGCATTAGTCAATCCAAAGGACATGACTAAGAATTCATAATGCCCGCATTAGAGTTACGAAAGCCGTCTTTGGAATGTCATCAATTCTAATCTTCAATTGGTGATATCAAGGGCGAAGATCAATCTTTGAAAAGAATTTAGCTCCTTTGTTGGTCAAACAGGTCATCAATACGTGGTAATGGGTACCTATTTTTGATGGTGACATGATTTAACTCCCGATAATCAATACAAAGTCGCATACTCCCATCTTTCTTCTTCACGAATAGGACAGGAGCACCCCAAGGAGAAGTACCGGGGACGAATAAAGCCAATGTCTAACAATTCCTGCGAGTTGAGTTTTTAACTCTCAAGTTCAATAGAGCCATTCGATATGGGGATTTAGAAATGGGTTTTGTACCGGGTTCAAGGTCGATACAAAATTCAATTTCACGCTCTGGGGGTAGGCCATGAAGTTCTTCAGGGAATACGTCAGGAAATTCATTAACAATAGAAATATTATTCAAAACTGACGTATTTTTGTTTAGATCCGTGACATGAGCTAAAAAAGCTTGACATCAGTTTTTCAATAAACGAATAGCTTTATGGCTTGAGATGACAGTGATTGATTTTAATGGTTTGGTTGCTTGAATTTGCATAATAGGTCGATTAGAAATATGAAAGCTAACAACCTTACGAAAACAATCAATTTTTGCATGATGAGTAGTTAACCAATCAATCCCTAGAATTACATCAAATGCAAGTATTTTTAATGCAATAAGATCGACAGGTAATGTGTGGGTACCAACTTGAACCAAACAAGACTTATAAACCGTGGATGTAATGAAGGTTTCTCCCAACGGAGTTTCCACAGATAAGTCAAAGTCTAATTCCTCCGGAGTCAAATTTAATCGTTGAGCGCAAGTAGGAGAAATAAAAGAATGGGTAAAACCGGTATCAAATAAAGTGTAGACTTCGCTAGAGTTTATGATAAGCTTACCCATGATGACCTCATTCGGGTTCCTTGCTTTCTGGGAGGTCACAACAAACGCTCTCCCTTGCACTACCGGCTTTGACTTTTTCTGGGACAGCCTTTGGTGCCTCCATCCTATTGAATTTGTCTTTGGTGAACGACAAAATCGGGCTTTAAGTGACCTTCTCTTCCATAATTATAACATGCTTTGGACTTTGCATCGCGCAACTTGATCGATGTGTCCTCCCTCGCATTTAAAGCATATGCTAGGTGGTCTTTCTCCTTCCTTAACAGCAGTTCTTTGGTCTTGACGTCTTTCCATTATTGTTGAATCTTTCTTCTTGAAATGTCCATTCTTATTGTTTTGGTACGATTACCACCCGAAGTGGTTACCATTTCGGCTGTTGATTCCTCTCACGCTTGTTGTCACCGCTTCGATGATCGCTTCTCACCGGTATTATCATTTTGCTTACCGCTCTCTTTTGGTTGCGTTGACTCGTTATCGCGCTCCACCAATCGAGCCCTATTTACAACATATCGAATACAAACACGGTTTATGAGAAATAAGATGTTGACGTATCTCCGACTTTAAACCTCTTAAAAACATTCGCGCCATTCTCTCTTCATTTTGCCTCATATTGCGACATGGTCATATTGTTTTGCTCCTTCATGTGACGAATACTTTCTGGAAAGTATTCGTCGTTGAACAGCTCTTGAAACTTCTCCCAAGACATCTTGATGCGGCGGTAGAAAAGCTTTTACCGATTCCCACCGATGTCGCCTCTCGCAAGCAACATAAAAGGCGTAGAAGGAACCTTTTGCTCCTCGGAGCATCCCAAGACATCAAATATCTTGGTGATCGCTTTATCCATGCTTCCGCCTATAAGTGGTTTTGGCTCTCCCTTAAACTCCGGTGGTCCCGGCTCCTTGAACTGCTATTTAGCAATGACCTGGCGAGAGTTTCAAAGTGTTTCCACCTACATTTTGGACAGGAGCCGCTCTCGCCTGCTGTTGCATGAATTGCATAAAGCCTCTGAACAATCCATCATTCATCAATTGGTCAGTGTTGTTGTTTGCATGAGGATTGTCGCCTTCCTGATGCACATTCTCCTGATTATTGATATGTAGAGACTCAACGGTCTCTTGTGTTCCATTGCTATTCTCAACATTTTCGGATGTCATTTTTAGATACTGCCACAAAACAAAGGTTAATTGACATGTAACATAATATCTCTAAACTCTGACCAACCACTTTAAATACAAAATAAATTTAAGTAGGTCATACTAGCGAAGGAATTCCCCGTCTCTCCCCTCCTAGTTTTAGTCTCACATCTTAGCCAGGGATCATATCCCTAAGCTTTGATACCAACTGTGACGCCCCCAAAATTAGGTATACATCACCCATCTTGGGTCGCCAGATACATGGTACAGAATTCAAATACAACTTACTAATACAATCTGTCGGTACAATACGACAAAACATAAAGCGGAGTTTGAATACAAATATTATCTACTAGAGATTATACAAACTCAAAAGGAGTCCTCATTACAATTATTATCACACTATTTCACGAGAATAGTGAGGACTACTAATGCTATCCTCCGGACCATTACTCCGTTCCCCGACTCGTCCCAACTATATTCTCATTTCAAGAGAAGAACAAAGAAAGAAAGGTGAGCTCAACTAGCCCAAGAAGAAATATTATGACTAAGATAATGCGAATAAATTATCATTAGTCTCCAACAATGTTAAAGCGATAAAATATAATAGACATCAAGTTTAAGCTGCAAGTAAACAAGCAATCCATTAAAAGAGTCAAGTATAAAATAAAATCTACTATCTTTTATGATTAAAAGGTTTTTCATCATCATTATCATTTGAGACTCAAACTTAATAAATAGTCCACATCATCGAATCACCCTCGCACTACACGGCCAAGGATATTCTTTAGTATCATGACCACAATTATCCATGCTTCTGGGGCCAAGAATATTTGTGTATTCATTAATGGTCATGATCATGCCAACAATCATCCATCAATGCACTACGCCAATGAGAACTTTTGCCACATCATTTGTAACATTACGGTCATGATTACACCAAATAATCCTCGGTCATAATCATACCAAGTCCATCTATGCACTACTGAGCCACGAGATGACTTTCAACAAAATATAAACATGAGGATGATGACAATGATATAAGAATTCAATAAAACAAGTTCAAGAATTATTTTATCCAGAATTATTAACGTCCAAATTGTCAACATGATACTGTTTTGTAGAGTAAAATTCAAGAATGATCAGAAGAATATTTCCATGAAAAGATACTGGATGAAGCGCAAATATCAAGGATATTCTACTAATTTTATGGAGTATAGAAGTCAAAACTTTAACCAACTGAGTATAATAAAGAATGGAATAACAAAAGAAATCACCATGCATGCGGTACTTCGTATAGACAGGTTATTCCAACAGAATAATAATAACGGAACCAGGTCAGGCAAAATTTGCACTGACAGGATGTTCCAACAGAGAATAATAAAGAGGCGGAACCAGTCGGTGTAAAACACACAGACAGAATGTTCCAACAGAATAATAATAAGACGGAACCAGGTCCAGTGTAAAACACACAGACAAGATGTTCCAACGGAATAATAATAAAGACGGAACCAGTGCGGTGTAAAACACATGATGCAGGATGTTCCAATGTAATAATAGAAGAATGTCACCAAGTATAGGGTAGATCAGCAGTATACAAAGTTATTCCAATAGAATAATAAGAAATGGAATAACAACAGTTCTCTTCATGAATAAGAAAGAATAACACCCCTTACCATAAAAGAAACCAAATATAAAAGTAGTTAAGTAGCAGAATACTTTTCTTCTATCTTTCTATAGTCTCTCTATAGTTTCTCTCTCTAGAGTTCAGTGAATTCGTAAGAAAATAATGAAGGAATGAACTTCTATTTATAGGAAAATGGAATGCATAGTAACTAATCCATGAACGGTCTAGATTGATTTACTTTAATCTGACGGTCCATATATAAAGCAAAATCTTTTAAATAAAATATAATATATTCTATTTATAATATAATAAAACGAATAACTTTATAAAAGATTTTACTATGCAAACACTATGCAGGCACTATACAAACACTATGCATAATAAAATATAATATATTCTAATTATTGTCTAATAAAACAGATAGCTTTATAAAAGTATTACATTTTTATATAAAAAAGTTTTACTATACAAAACACTATGCAGACACTATGCATAATAGAATATAATATATTCTATTTATAGAATAACTTTATAAAAGTATTACATTTTTTATATAAAAGATTTTCTCGTATTATTACATTAATAATACCAACAAAATTGAGTGACTTATCACGTAAGCATCAATAATCAATCTGGTGTGCTACTATGCAACCACGCCAGTATTCTTCTTTTTAACCGGTGTTTCAGCACGATTAACAGTAAAACTTTCGCCGTTATTTTCATGAAGTATTTTTGTCATTTTCTCAATTCGACAATAATTCCGTTGTGGGGTCCACCAATGATTGTGCCGTTGTACTAATATTCCTTGTTAAAACGAATATTCCCCGACCAATTGAATATTATATAACAACTTGTGTACTTTGCAAAATTTATAAATATTACCCACAACTATTATATCAATTTCACTCCATAATATTCAAAATTAATATTTATAGAAAATTCATCTTTATTCAAAAAGTTGGGGTTTTACAATTCACGTATACAAGACTATTCACGTATACGACACTATTCATGTATATAGCACTATTTACGTATATGACATTATTTATATATACGGTACTATGTACGAATACGGAGTACTATTCATGAGTTACTATTCACGAGTTACTATTCATGGGTACTATTCACGACAAACTTGGTTTCTTTTTTTGACCAAATTATCGTTGATTTATGAATATTGCTCTTGAAATTAAATCCATGTTTTGATCATATTGTTTTTATTATCATATATAACATTTTTATAATCATGGCGATGGAATTTCTCTTTCACTTGAGTGTAAAGATGGGTAGATTACTAGTATGATCGTGACTATGGGTTCTCTTTGGCCAGTAGTGCAAAGATGAATTGTTGACTGGTATGATCATGACCATTGAATTTATAATTGAATATCTTTAGCTTAAGTGCAAAGGTGAATTGATCAACATGGTTATAATTATTGTTTATATAAATTCTGAAATGATTATATATTTCTTTGAGATATTAATATCTTTGGCCTGTAGTGCAAAGATGATCTGTTGTTGATTATCTTTGGCCTGTAGTGCAAATATGATATGTTGTTGAATATCTTTGGCATGTAGTGCAAAGATGACATGTTGTTGAATATCTTTGGCCAGTAGTGCAAAGATGAACTATTGACGAATATCTTTGGCCCGTAGTGCAAAGATGAAGTTATTAGTATGATTATGAACAGGAATTGTGATTTGGTATAACCATGATCTTTGATGTTTCAGGTAAAGACAAGTGATGAAAATTATCTTCGTCCTGGATGAGAAGAGGAATTTAGAACCACAATTATGATTATGAGTTATTCATATGATTGTGGACCGGAAGCTCATTGATTGATGTTCTGAGGATAAAACATTGTTGGTGGACTTTTAACATGGAGAAGATAATAGACTTTATGGTCTATTTGATTCTTCTAATGGATTGCTCGTTCCGCTGCAACTATGGTTGAAATTTTTTATCATCTACCATATGTTCTAAATCTCTAATTCATTACTGACGAACGCTATGTATAATTTAATTATCGTTAGTCATGATATTCTTTACTGGGCTAGTTGTGCTCACCCTTTTGCTTCACAATTCCTTTCAGGTAATAAGAGTGTAGCTGGGCCGAGTGGGAGCAACAAGGGAATAGAACGGTGGTCTCTAGCTGTGGAGGTTGTGAGACCCCAGATTTTATGAATAAAGATTTAATTTTCTCAAAATATATTTTTGAATATTATGGTGTGGATTTGAGATAGTGTTATAGTTGTGGGTAATATTTATAAATTTTGCAAAGTATGCAAGTTGTTGTATAATATTCGATTGGTCGGGGAATATTCTTTTTGTTGGGGAATATTCGTACGACGGCACAATCATTGGTGGACCCCACAACGGAAGTATTGTCGTAGTTAGAAAACGACAAAATTATCTTTCTATAAAAATAACGGCGGAGGTTTTACCGTTAAAACTGTTGAACTACCCGGTAGTAAAAGTACAGTAATACACGTGGTTTCATAGTAACACACGGTATTTATTATTGATGCTTACGTGATATGTGACGACCCAGAAATTCGGATCGTCCAGAATTTAGGTTTAAAGAATTAGTTATTAATAAAACTAATTTTTATTAATACTATTATGTGCTATGTATTTATTAATCGTTCTATAACCTAGGATGATTCTAAATCGGGAGGATTCTGGCTACGATCTAGACTAAGCGAATAAGAATTTTCAAGACGAAATCGAAAGTTTTCCGGGAAAAAAATATTTTCGGGAAAAAAGACGAAATAGACACTATTCATCCATTTATGCTCGGAGATTTATTTTGAAATTCCGAGAAGTTATTGATTACATTTAATTTTGAGACGTGATGGAATATTCAATAATATTTCGTTATGGTAAAAACGAAGTTTTACATCATGGACTCAAAACCTAAGGGTTAGGAAAAGTGAGTTTCGAGAATTTTATGATCACGTATAATCATTAGCGTTATTATGCGTGAGATATACGAGGATAATACTAGTTATTATATGAGTATAGTAAGAAGATTAGTACGACGTATAATACGATTATCGTACGAACTATATACGAAGAAAATACGAGAATACGAGAATGAGATGCGTAGAATACGATTAGTCTTAATGGACTTTGAGTTCATGGACTTTGAGTTCATGGACTTTGTAGAATCTAATTGGACTTGGATTATGTCAAGCCCAATGCTTTGTGAAATCAAGCCCAAGATAGGCCCAATAAGAATTAGGGTTAAGGCCCAAACCAAGAAAAGAAATCGCAGATCGAACCGATGGGTAAACGGATGGGTAAAACCAATGGGGCAACCCATGGGGTGACCCATGGGAAAGAGGGGCGGCCACTTGGCCACCAAGTAAGGGTGGTGGCCAAGTAAACTTGGTGGCTAAGTTGTGGGAGGAGGTGGGAATAGTAAGGAGGTGGGGGCGAAATGACTAAAATGCCCTTAGCTTTGAAAATCTATAAATATTAAGCTTATTTCATTTGTTTTGGATTTTGAAAATCATACACCTTAGAGAAAGAGAGAGGGTTCTGATGGGAGGGAGACGGAAGAGCATGAGTATGAATGATCGGATCGAAAGTGATCATGTAATAACAAAGCTTGCAAATCGTTGGCTTTGTATAACGGGAGAGGATTAAAGAAGAACGATAATCCGAGCCCTAGTTTCTTCTAATATTTTCTTTAATTTCAATATGTTTAAAACATAGCTTAATGAGAATAGGGAGAAGATGATGTTAGAAATGATTTTATATGGTTGAAATCATGAGAAAAGAAGAAATAAGAACTTAGAAATTTAGTTTATAAATTTCTTAAGGAAGTATAAGATTCGTAATGAATTAGAGTGATCCGAGTGGATTATATGAATAAGTAGGTGAAATAAGTAAGGAATGGTGTTCTATAACATCAAATTCCAATAAGAAGTGAAATCATAATCCAAAATATCGATTTAAATTAAGAACGAACGAAGAACACGAAGAACACACGAAGAACACGAAGAACGTTGTTGATGGACAAATTTAAAACCATCGTAGGATAATTGTTGTTGATGGCAAGTTTAAAACCATCGTGTATAAGTTAGTTGCTTCTTGCTTGGTTAGGAATGGTAGAAACGTTCATGAAGAACGGATTAAAACTTAGCTATAACGAAGTTATGGCGAAATTTCGTAAAAGACGAACGAGAATTAGAAAGTTAATAATTGAACCAGAATGTGTAGGGTTTCATAAGAAAGTAAGAGAGTGTAGAAAATGTGAGTCATGGACTCAAGAACGAACGAGTTCCGAGTTCGGATGACCGAATTACGGACGAACTTACAATGGGCGTTAAAAGCGTAAAATGAACAAAGGGTGAAGATCAAGCCAATTGAATGGCGTGCTAATGGAGTTAGATTAAATTTCTGCTCGATGGGTATTAAAGTACGTAAGATAAGGAAGAGAATGGCTTTGGAATGACCTCGTTCTGAGTTATAACGAAGGAGTTATGAGATCGCGAAGTAAGCATCTCAAAATTGATTTAACACTTAAAGAAAATTTCTAGGGTTAGGGCTTGCACTATGACGCTTGATCATGCCTTTGAGAGTGGCGGTAGCACCGCACCGGGGAAATTGAGTTTCATTAACTTTCACTGCAACGCGAGAGATATAGAAGAGAGTGGCGCCGCAACGCCAGTGTTGAGAAAAAGCCAGAGATGAGCTTTTAACTACTCAACTCTTGGGGGAAATATAAGGGGAGACAAAGAATATAATATTCAACTAATGTAACACTTAATCAAGTAATGTAAACCTTTATTAAAGGTTGAACGTATAGATTAACAAGATTAAATGATGAAGGATATAAACGTGGGTTACGTAACCGATATCCGGGGACCGTAGTCGCAATAAACGAATGTGAGGGATTGCTATGGTTGTGATTCCTTAGACGTTGAGTGACGAGGGTAATGAATAACATTTCGATGTTATGTCATGATAAGGAGAGATAAGTGTGAAGCGTATAGATGCTATGAACGTAACGATGTTGTGATGCATGATCGGCCTTAGCATACAACGATCGGTATGGCTTCGACATTAAGAATGACTAATGAACATGGGGTTCAAGTACTGGATAACGAAAGTATTAATAAGATATGAATTATCTAGAAAGCCGTAATGAACGGTAATAAGATTAATGAAAGCCGAATGTGAGTCGATAAGGAATGAATCCAGAAGTATGGCATTTAGTTGCCAGAAAGCCATAAGGAATAAGAAATTGACTTAATCGAACATTATAGTTTAATAGTTCACATAAGTTAAGAGAAGTTAGGTTGTGGTACAATTGTAACTTTGATGGTTGACATATGGGAGCTGGGCTAAACAATTCCTTTAGAGAGCGAAGGTATATACAAAACTGGCAACCGATCTAACTCACTGTTGTGGGACAGTGTAGATGAGACGGGAACTTGTTTGTTGGTTGTTTGTGGGAAACCACTCAGAGTACCATATGGACTACTAGCAGAGACGTGAGGTGTGCTGAGTCCTAGAGAAGTTATAAGAAGAAGATAAGAATATAAATCATCCAAGATGATAAACGTATGAGTAAGACATCTCCGTATTTCATAAAGCCGTAAACTGGTAAAGGAAGTTAGTCGTGTAAACTTATATTGCAAGAACGTGAACCCTAAGAAGTAAAGTTGAGTAAACCAATACGCAAGTTCAATATATGACTAATTGGTGTTTATGTTTTCTCGTTATGTGTTATATAGGAATTGGAATGAAAGCGATGAGCATCAAAGATAAGTCGTAGGTAGGCGTAAGCTCAAGTTTCTAACTTCATTCATATTATATGAATGCTAGTTTCTTAAACTTCACAGATGTTGTACTTGAGGAGTTCTATCTATGTGCGAATGTGCGATATTTGTACAATGTGGTAGAACGTATGAGGCCTTGAGCCACAGTTTGAACACTTCGGTGTTTCTATGATATAAATTATTCTGTGATTGTGCTGTTCAATACAAGTATGTTCTGTTTATACATGAATCTTTATTGTTAAGTCTGTGCTAATGATTCTAGCCAGACAAGATGTGTATTAAAAAGCTAGAGGAATGAAAGTATTTCAAAGTGAAAGTGATTGATGTTTTAAGATGATAGGAATCAAGACTATTCTTATTATTCAAGCTGCTTCATAACCTTTGTTCGGTTATAGAAGTTCTAAAGAAATGTTTTAATTCTGAAGTTGTTTGTTCAACTGTTATGACTTGCTGGGCAATTGAATGCTCACACTTGCTTTAAATGAAAAACAATTTTTAGCGAACAAGGTTAGAAGAACTTAAGGATCCCGTAAAGATCAAGCTGACGGTATCCAGATGAATTGTCATTCAGAATGTGAAGAAGCGAGAAGATCAAGTGAAGACTTGTAATTTAGAAAGATGAAATTGAACAATAGACTAGTTAATGAACTATTATGTATCCTTGGTGGCGGATAAAAGTCACTCTTGTAAGATGAAATGGATAATGTAATTATCATTATTTGTAATAAAAAAAGGTTATAAGGTTTCCAGAACCTGGGATTTGAGAATGTATGTTGTTATTTTTCGGTAAATAATGATGTATGTTGGATGAAGGATGTACTTGTGACGTACGAAATCCGGGTGTGAAGATAGATCGGATTTCGGGGCGTTACAAGTTGGTATCAGAGCTGATAGGTTATAAACCTTAGGTAGGAGTACCTAAGACTATAATCGTAGAGAGAAGGATAAGAAGATCACCACGTGATCATACTGAATCGTAATAACAGATGAGCTGTTAAACGATGAATGATTTATAGCAAATGCTATGTATGAATAGTACTATGAAGTAGTACGGTAAGAAGAACTCAGTTTGAGATGAGCAGGATAACATACGAATTAAAGAAAATTCGTATTAAGTAAAGAGAAATTTAGAAGTTGTAAAATTTCAATTGAGGACTCATGTGATAGCTGAGTTGTATGAACCTTTGTTATGGACAGAGCTTTGTGCTTGGTGTAATAACTGCTCAGTTTATTATAGTGATAATCATTGGAATTGGTCGCACTATCAAGATGTATATGACGAGCAGGTGAATCTTTTCTCATGTATATGCTTGATAGGTAGAGAACAATAAGGTAGGTGCGAGTTCTTGAAACTCATACTTATGGTAAGTTCGTGATTCATAATAATATGGTATGTTTTCGAACGTCTCAACGAATGGACGCCTATGGTCTGTCTGCATCATATCTCTCATATTATTGATTCAATTATTGTTACAGTATCATCTGCATAATATGTTATATTATTAAATCAATAATTGAGGGCGGCAAAGTTATTCATATTATTATTTGCAATATTGACAATATCTAGAAGTTACATCGAGGAGAGGTTTGGTCACCTAATTGCGGCATAATAAGGAGAAATCCTTATCGAAAAGCCCCCTCTTTCCTGGGAACGACCTGGTTGTTAAATATTGTGAATTATAATATTAATGATGAATAAGTTTGTGTTAATTAAAGATGAAATTGATAGTTCCATTGTGTTGGGATTATTAGTGTTAGTAGAAATCAACATTTATTTCGATAATAATTGATGTCTGGAGGATATATTGTTCAATCGGGTATTCCGGGCACTTTTCGTGTTGGAGTACTATTCACGAGTTACTATTTATGAGTTACTATTCACGAGTTACTATTCACCCATAAGATATATTTTTTTTTTGGTGCAAATCATTTTTGGGTACAATATTATTCCATGAGGAGATGTGCTAATTTTTCTGACTGTTGGTTGAAGATATAATAGTAAATCAATATGGACCGCTGGTGGAAAGTTATAATAATAAATCAATATGGATCGCTGGTTTAAAGTTTTAATAGTAAATCAGTATGGACCGTTGCTTTAAGTTTTAATAGTAAACCATTATGGACCGTCCTTTTAAAAGTAAATCAATCTGGACCGTTCATGAATTAGTTACTATTCAGTCCATTCTCCTATAAATAGAAGCTCATTCTTTCATTATTTCTTACGAATTCACTGAAACTCAAGAGAGAGAAACTATAGAGAGAAAGAAGAAAAGTATTTTGCTACTTCACTACTTCAGTATTCAGTTTTTCTAAGGTAGGGAATATTATTGGTTGTACTCATAAGGGGTATTCTTTCTTTCTTATTCATGAAGAGAACTTCTGTTATTCCATTCTTTATTATTACATTTGGAATAACTTGTATATGTGGGATACCCTATACTTGGTGAAATTCTTCTATTATTCCATTCTTATTATTACATTGGAATAACTTTGTTTATCTGCAAATCCGCATACATGGTGAAATTCTTCTAATATTCCATTCTTTATTATTACTTCGGAATATCACATCTCGTGCGTTTAACGGACTGGTTCTATTATTTATTATTCGCCGAATATCCCGTCTCAGGCGCTTACGTCGGACTGGTTAAATTCTTTATTATTCGCGGAATATCACGTCTCGTGCTTTTTACGCCTTCTGGCGGACTTGGTTCCTTTATATATATTATTCGTTGGGAATAACTCGGTCGGTGCGATCTATTGCACACATGGTGAATCCTTACGTTATTCCATTCTTTATTATTACATTGGAATAACTTTATCATGTGGATTATCACATGCATGGTGAATGATCTGTGTATTCATTCCTTATTAAATTATGGAAATGATCAGATATCGTGGATTACCGCATGGCGGGTGAAAATCCATTTGCGATTTCATATATATTATATTATACTCGGTTGGTTAAAGCTTTGGTTTCTATACTCCATGAAATTAGTGGAATATCCTTGATATTTGCGCTTCATCCAAAGATCTTTTCATGGAAATATTCTTACGAGCATTCTTGAATTTTCTCGCACAAAGCAAGTATCATGTTGACAATTTGGACGTTATTGAGTTCGGGATAAATTAAATTATAAATATTTAAAATTTATTCTTGAACTTGTTTTATTAATTGTCATCATCCTCATGCTTATATTATGTTGAAAGTCATCTTTGGCTTACATGCATAGATGGACTTGGTATGATTATGACGTGGATTATTCGGTATAATCATGACCGTAATGTGACGAATGATGTGGTAAAAGTCCTCATTGGCTTTGTAGTTCATTGGTGGACGAGTTGTTGGTATGATTATGACGAGGATTATTTGGTATAGTCATGACCATTGATGATTACATGAATATCCTTTCCGTGGGCGAGGATGATTCGATTTTATTTATTAAGCTGAGTCTCAGCGATAAAAGTGATGAAAAACCTTTTAAATCATAGAAGATAGTATATTTTATTCTTTACTTGACTCTTTTAATGGATTGCTTGTTCCCCTGCAGTTAAACTTGATGTTTATTATATTTTATTAGTTTATCACCTTTGAAGGCTAATGATAATTTATTCTGTATTATCTTAGTCATAATATTTCTTACTGGGCTAGTTGAGCTCACCCTTTCTTTCACTGTTCTCTTCAGGAAATGAGAACGTAGCTGGGACTAGTCGGGGAACAGATTGATGATCCTAGATGGTGCATTAGTAGTCCTCTCTATTTTGTGAAATAGTGTGATAATAAATATAATGAGGACTCCATTGAGTGCGGATATTGTCTAGATAACAATATTTGTATTAAAACTCACAGCCTATGTTTTGTCGTATTTTACACGACTGTTGTATAATTAAGTTGTATTTGTATTCAGTACCTTGTATCTGGCGACTCAAGATGGGTGATGTATACCTGTTTTGGGGGCGTCACAGAGGTTCTTCCTAAATAGTATGAAAATAATTTGATTGAGAACTTTAGAATAGCTTGTTATATTTTATACATCATTTAATAGTTATATTTGGTGAATCAAATAGGAAGAGGCGAACCCAACGTTGGAAGAGTGTTTTGCCACTATTGTACAAGATGTCTAACGACATGCGACTTCGTGTTATCATAAGACAGGGTTGTGCACATTCACTTGCTGAGTATATCTACGAGCACTACCTATATAATCTTGGAGTTTGGATGAAATATAATTCTCAATTAGAGATAATGGAGATAATTATATGTCAAGAGGAGACTCACCATTGGAAAGAATATGATAGTAATCTTCTCGTTTTTCTTTGGGGTCTATTGGGTCAACCAAGGATAATTCTCCAGTCTTATGATATCTATTATAACTTAAATGCATGGCCTCCCATGTACGAAGGTTTCCTTGAGCATTTTCCGAAGATTTTAATTTCTAAAACAGTTATTGACTGTACCTTTATATAAGGTGCTATTGTGACGTGCTATCCAATGTTGGTGTTGTTAGAGTTTATGCTCTAGAGGCCAATTATTTGATATAATTGCTTAACGTTTTGATATTATATTTGATTGAATAAATATATGATTTTATTATGGTTTTATTTACTGCGTAATATAATTGTTAACATAATAAAATTCCTTAGAATAGTGATACAAATTATATAGTTTCAAGTATGTGACTTGAACATGAGATTATATATTACCATTAGTATCGTTGTTCTTAAATGTCCCTAATCGAGTATCATTGTTGATGGGACAACAATGATGCATGGAGACTAGTATGTGGATGTTGATGACCAAATCTCATTGGTCATAAATATATGAGATATTAAGTCAATGCATAGGTACATGTTAGAGAACGATGTCTTGGATGCGGACCCACCATGAGAATTCTATATGGAGCATTATGCGAAGTGTCGTTAGCAATTCTCATAGTGACAATGATGTAATGGTCCTCAGAGCTTTGAAATCGCTATATTACTACACGAGAATTTATGTACTTTGATATCATCAAATGTCACCTTTAATAGGGTGGACTATAAAGGTGATTATTGGGTTCATCATTAATCGTGTGAGAAATATGAGTGATCTAGATGGAATTTAACCATCCTATATATTATGGGTGATATCCATAGGCCTCTTGATTGAGTAGGACTATGAAATGCATGGCCATGCTCAAATAGTGATTTGTTTCATATAGTCTACTCATTGATCAAGAAAACTCAGATTAAATTATGAAGAGTATGACACATTCCATGACTCGAGTTTAATCTAGGATATTAAGGTTAAAAGGATTAAATTACATTGAAACATTGGTCACGAAAAGGTTGCATCGAATCATCGATCTTATTATTACTTGGGTAGCAAAGTGATGCATTACTAGATGCCGCTCACTTTGTTTATAATTTTATAATATGATTTTAAAATTATTGCCAACGTAATAATAACCTATAAGTCACACACATAGAACGTTATTTAAAGGGAATTAATTTAAATTTTAAGGATTTAAATATATTAATATGATTAATAGTATTTAAATCATTTAATTTAAATTAAAAGGATAATTGTATATATGTATATTACTTAAGTAAGACTTAATTAAGATATATATATATATATATATATATATATATAAATTCGGATTTTATAAAATTAGGTTTTGATTTGATTAATTCCTTTTAACTACTATATATATGATATATATAGCGACTACTTAGGGTAAGATATCATAATTGAAAAACCCTAGCCGCTCTTAGAGAGAGACTAGAGAGAAAGCAGTTTGAGAAAATCCATTCCTTTTGGTGGCTAGTATCCATGAAGTCCTTCTTATTGCGAGAATCGTTCACGGTTAAATGCGGCGTTAAATGTGGATACTGTGAGAGGCGCAATCGGTTTGTATTGCGTTGGAGATTCGAAAGTATGATCGGTTTGATTCTCGTTTTTTTTGTTTATATCGGTATAATCTCTAAACCTCTGAATTAATTGATTTTCTCATGGATCCTGTTTTAGGGTTTCGGAAATTGCTTTAAAATTTTAATTTCTGCTATGCGTTTCTGTGCCGAAGCCCAACAGGTGTGACACCCCCAAATCTCGGTACTTCATTACCTCAAGATTTGGTGTTCACGTAATCAAAACATTCATTTATAACTACCCAATCATAAATAAAATTGAATAATAAACCTTCCCATACAGGAATTACATAAAATAAAATCTCCCAGGTTATCTAACCTTTACAAACAAGCATTCCTGCGAAAAATTTAAAATAAACTTCATTACAATCTTTAAATCTAGGTCTGATAATAAAACTATCAAACTATTACAAGTCTTCAGTACTTGTTCATCTTTCCCTTTCCTTTACTGGTGCTAGGTACGTCACCCTTTCCATCTTTAGCTGTAAGGATTTTACAGGCAAGAGTGAGCAAACAAGGCTCACTTGAAATATCAATGAATAAAACTTTTACATTCTTTGCCCATTCAGGGGCTCAATAGAACTGAACAATAAGTTCTATTAACTTCTTATATGTTCCTTGCCTATTCAGAGGCTTAAAAGAACTGAAACATTCCTTGCCCATTTAGGGGCTCAATAGAATTGAATAATAAATTCTATTAACATCTTAAACATTCAACTGAGGGTCTAATGACCACGAACCTTGTCCATAGTTATAAGTAATCTTTCAACTTTAACTTTTTACGGTCATCGACTATAATGACTTGTGGTACTTAGGGGATCAACCCTTCGTACATGTATTGTATACAAACATTTCAGCACAAAGTACAAAACTAAGCATAACCCCTATAAATAGGGTTGTTCATCTCAGAATTTTGAGTACAAGTCCTCCCCAAAGCTAGTTTGGTTTGGATACACTTCAAGGTAATTTGGAATCCAATGGACATCAACTAAGGATTAGTTGAATAAAAGATAATAACACTATGTTATTAAATAATCCTGACTGAATAAACATTTCGTTCTAAGTTCATGTTTTAGGGATAATCTAATAGCATAACCATTGAATAACACATCGTACCTTGTTTTGAATAACATTAAGCTAAGGTTACATCTTAGAATTTAATATCAAGCATGCACAACAAATAATTACTTAAACGATAAACTGGTACAACAGAATAAAGGTACTTGCATGCTAATATAACAAGTTTAGAGTTAAGAAAAACTTGCATAATAATAATAACTATCTCAACGAAAATGTGGAGATGGGAAGCTTGTATCTTCATGAATAACTAGATACAATTAAATTGCTTAATGGAAGAAAAACTTTACTCAATATGAATTTTGCATAACTTGAAGCTTTAGGATTAGAAAACTTGCATAAACACAACAAACTAATTCAACGAGTATGGAGTTAGAGAACTTTCCTCATAGCGTAGATTAAACCGTTAATATCCAAATCAAAATATACTATATACATATGTTAACAAGACATGATTAGTCATAATCAACGCTACATCACGTATGGTTTAAATGTCTAACCATGAAATCAAATTATATTCCTAAATGATAATAAACTCGTTAGGTATTAACACCATGTTAGATTCAACACATTACAATACTATAATAATGTAATTATTTGGTCTTATAGTATTACTATTAAAATTTTAGACTTTTGTGCAAGATGTGAAGTCATTTTAGAACATTCGGTAAGTGATGACTGCTGACATTTGATGTGGCGCCTCATTGTGAGATTTATATAGGGACTTGGCGCATATGGCCAAGTCCAGGAAAGGTTCACATTGACTTGACTGCGACACCTAAATCCGGGTCAAGGCTGATTTTGGCGCTAGAGCCTGAAACTGATATTTGGGCGTGAATTTTGAATTTGGTAGCGGAACTCTGAAACAAAATGAAGAACAGAGCCAAAGCTACTGTCTTGATTTCTAACAACAATTAACCCCAATTAACATGTATAACTTCACATAAATTACACATGAATGTTAACAATCATCTATATACAAATTACCAACCACTAATCAACAATATCATAAACTAATTCTTTGAATGTTTCTAAAACAAAAACTCCATTGTTGGATTTATTAAATTACGGTGAACGTAATTCCATGCTTATAACCAAATTAATACCTTTGAAATACAAGTATACCCACATATTAACATGTATAGTTCAATTTCATAGTAGTTCACAATTTATATAATCACATACCAATTTTGTTATTTTGCAAAACATACGTTCAAACATGTTTTTCACTGTAAAACAAAATTTCCTTCCTTTATCATGTAATTAGTATATAGTCACACACACACACACACACACACACACACACACACACACACACACACACATATATATATATATATATATATATATATATATATATATATATATAGACATGCTAGTGATAACAATTGCAACTATACATACATATGCTTCTCCAACCAATTATACAAACATAGTTTTACAGAGAGTTTTGTAAAAATCTTATACACAGTAAAGTTGAAGAACACAGAGACATTAGGCATCATGAAACCATAAATATTTATATGTACATATATTAAGGTTAGAGAAACCCACCTTTTTGCTTGCTTACGAATCTTTGTTAACAGACTTGCTTTGAAAATCACGTTTTCTCTCAAACTCTCTCAAACTCTGAACTTCTTTCTTTTTCTCAAAACTCTCTCTAGCCCTTCTTTCTTTTCTTAGTAATAATTTAGACTACTAACAACGTAACTCAACTGATATCTAATACGCGTAACATAAAACGGACATGGCCATAATAAGCCTAATCAATAATAACATCAGTTATAAAATATATAACGTACCACTTATAAATATATATTATTTATTTAGTTTATTTTATAAACAATTTAATTTTCAAAAATCCAAAAGCCATAGGGCTTTGTTTGGTAAACCCCTTTAAAATAAAATAATTTATATCCTTAAGCTTTGTTTGGGTAAAACTAAATTAAATTACTTTAATTTATTTTAATAACTCTTTATCACATAGTTATTTGTCACACTTTATGTAATAACAATTTATTAAATAAATCACTTAATCACATAACTCAATCCACATAACACATTAATTATTTAACAAATAAATAATTAACTAAATCAAATTAATCAAATTGAACAATTATTTATCCAATAATAAACACATCCAATAAATATTTATATAAATCAATAAATATTTATAATTTACATAAAACATAAAAAAACTAGAATGTTACAGTTGGGATGCGAGTCACAGTTGGTATATATTTGTATCAAAACTCACAACATATGCGATGTTGTATTTTGCACAACAATTATAATAATAAAGTTGTAGTTATTTTCTGTACCATGTATTTTGCGACTCAGAATGGGTTGGGGTGGAGTGGACCTATTTTGGGGGCGTCATAAGTTGACAGTAATTTCATATCTTATATTTAATTGGGACATTGTATGGTGGAAGGATTGAATTATACGGTAACTATTTACTCAAATATTATTTTATAATTAATGTTAAAATCTATATTACCTAGAAAGTCGTTGATCGCTAAGAAAGATTATCCCTATTGTAGAATAAATATTATTTATTTAAATAAATTAATAGTTTAATTTATTTATTTAAATAAGATTAGAATTGTTCTAATTAATTTATTCACAACCGGTTTAATATGAAGAACCTAAATGGTCACAGCATAAAAGGAAGAATAATTATTTAAGAAGTTAATGGCATAATCGTAATAATATGTTAAGTATATTTAATTTAATCTATGGTGATAGAATAAATTAAATAGCTTAATATTTATTATTTAATATTTAGGAAATATTAAATATAAATTAATAAGAGGAGTCTTATAATTATTATTATTACTATTATTATTTAATTCCTAAAAGAGTTTGGGAATTAATTAATAAAAGTACTCACATATATTCTAATAAGATTAGGGAGGCAAATTAATTAAAAGAGTTTAATTAATTATTCCTAATAAGATTGGGAGCCCAATTAATTAAAGGAGTTTAATTAAATAAATAATGTAAGATCCCAACTTTTATGAATAAAGATTAATTTTTCTCGAAATATATTTTTTAATATTATGGTGTGGATTTGATATAATGGTATAGTTGTGAGTATTATTTACAAATTTTGCAAAGTAAGCAAGTGGTTATATAATATTAGATTAATTAGGAGAATATTCGTTTTAATAGGAATATTAAATGCGGCAAGCACAATCATAAGTGGACCCCACAACAAAAGTATTTTCGTAGTTAGAAAATGACAGAATTACATTTTTATAAAAATAACGGCGAACGTTTTACCGTTAAACTATTGAACTACCCGGTGGTAAAAGTAAAGTAATACGCGTGGTTGCATAGTAGCACACAATATTGATTATTGATGCTTACGTGAGAAGTCACTCAGTTATTGTGAGACCCCAAATTTTATGAATAAATATTAAATTTTCTCGAAATAATTTTTTAGTATTATGGTGTGGATTTGATATAATGTTATAGTTGTGGATAGTATTTATAAATTTCGTAAATTAAGCAAGTGGTTATATAATATTTGATTGGTCGGGGAATATTCGTTTTAACAGGGAATATTATACGATGACACAATAATTGGTGGACCCCACAACGAAAGTATTGTCGTAGTTAGAAAACAACAAAAATATCTTTCTATAAAAATAACGGCAGAGGTGTTACCGTTAAAACTGTTGAACTATCCGGTAGTAAAAGTACAGTAATACGCGTGGTTGCATAGTAGCACACGGTATTGATTATTGATGTTTACGTGAAGTCACTCGGTTATACTCAATTCATCGCTTCTGATAATTCTTCGCATCATATCTCTCATATTATTGATTCAATTGTTGTTACAGTATCATCTGCATTATATGTTATATTATTAAATCAATAATTGAGACGGCAAAGTTATTCATATTATTATTTGCAATATTGACAATGTCTAGAAGTTCTGTTAAGGAGAGGTTTATGCACCTAATTGCGCGCCAATAAGGAGAAATCCTTATCGAAAAGCCCCCTCTTTCCTGGGAACGACCTGGTTGTTAAATATTGTGAATTATAATATTAATGATGAATAAGTTCGTGTTGATTAAAGTTGAATTTTATAGTTCCATTGTGTTGGACTTATTTGTGTTAGTATAATTGATGTCTAGAGGTTATATTGTTCAATCGGGTATTCGGGACACTTTTCGTGTCGGAGTACTATTCATGAGTTACTATTCACGAGTTACTATTCATGAGTTACTATTCACGAGTTACTATTAATGAGTTACTATTCACGAGTTACTATTCACGGGGTACTATTCACCTGTAAGATATATTTCTTTTCGGTCCAAATCTTTTTTGGGTACAATATTATTCCATGAGGAGATGTGATAATTTTTCAGACCGTTGGTTGAAGATATAATAGTAAATCAATCTGGACCATTCATGAATTAGTTACTATTCAGTCCATTCTCCTATAAATAGAAGCTCATTCCTTCATTATTTCTTACGAATTCACTGAAACTCTAGAGAGAGAAACTATAGAGAGAAAGAAGAAAAGTGTTCTGCTACTTCACTACTCCAATATCTAGTTTCTTCTAAGGTAGGGGATATTATTTGTTGTACTCGTAAGGGGTATTCTTTCTTTCTTATTCATGAAGAGAATTTCTATTATTCCATTCTTTATTATTATGTTGGAATAACTTTTGCTCATGCAAATCTTCGCATACATGGTGAAATTCTTACATTATTCAATTCTTATTATTACGTTGGAATAACTGTTTATCGCAAGCACCGCATACATGGTGAAATTCTTCTAATATTTCGTTCTTTATTATTCTCGTCGTAATATCCTCGCATGCATGCGTTTACTTTGACACGGTTCCATTATTTATTATTATGTGAGAATATCCTATGTCGTGCGTTTACGCCTTGGGGGACTGGTTTCATTATTTATTATCTTTGTCGGAATATCACATGCTCATGCGTTTACACCGCACTGGTTCCATTATTTATTATTCTGTTGGGAATAACCTATCTGTGTAGTCTATCGCACGCATGGTGAATCCTTCTGATATTCCATTCTTTATTATTCTGTTGGAATAACCTGTTTATGTGGATTACCACGTGCATGGTGAATGATCCTTTGTATTCATTCCTTATTAAATTGTGGAAATGATCTGTATACGTGGATTACAGCATGGTGGGTTAAAATCCATTTGCAGTTTCATATATTCTATTATACTCAGTTGGTTAAAGTTTTGGCTTCTATACTCCATGAAATTAGTGGAATATCCTTGATATTTGCGCTTCATCCAAAGATCTTTCATGGAAATATTCTTACGAGCATTCTTGAATTTTCTTCGCACAAAGCAAAGATCATGTTGAGGCGTTATTGAGTTCATGATAAATTAACTTATAAATCTTTAAAATTTATTCTTGAACTTGTTTTATTGAATTGTCATCATCCTCATGCTTATATTATGTTGAAAGTCATCTTTGGCTTACGTGCATAGATGGACTTGGTATGATTATGACCGAGGATTATTCTAAGTATAATCATGACCGTAATGTGACGAATGATGTGATAAAAGTCCTCATTGGGCTTTTTGTAGTTCATTGGTGGACGGTTGTTGGTATGATTATGACGTAAATTATTCGGTATAGTCATGACCATTGATGATTACATGAATATCCTTGGTAGTGGGCGAGGATGATTCGATTTTATTTATTAAGATGAGTCTCAGTGATAAAAATGATGAAAAACCTTTTAAATCATAGAAGATAGTAGATTTTATTCTCTACTTGATTCTTCTAATCGATTGCTTGTTCCACTGCAGTTAAACTTGATGTTTATTATATTTTATCGGTTTAAACTGTTGAAGACTAATGATAATTTTATTCGCATTATCTTAGTCATAATATTTCTTCTTGGGCTAGTTGAGCTCACCCTTTCTTTCTTTGTTCTCTTAGGAAATGAGAACGTAATTTGGGACTAGATCTGGGAATAGAGTGATGATCCTAGATGGTGCATTAGTAGTCCTCACTATTACGTGAAATAGTGTGATAATAAATGTAATGAGGACTCCATTGAGTGTGGATATTGTCTAGATGATAATATTTGTATTAAAACTCTGACCTATGTTTTATCGTATTTTACATTTAATGTTGTATAATTAAGTTGTATTTGTATTGATTACCTTGATCTGGCGACCCAAGATGGGTGATGTATACCTATTTTGGGGAGTCACGGTTAGTATCAAAGCTTAGGATATGATCCCCGGTGAGATGTGAGACAAAAACTAGAGGGGAGAGCAGGGGAATTCCTTCGCTAGTATGACCTACCTAAGTTTATTTGGTATTTAATTGGCCAGTCAAAGTATATGGATAATATGTGACATGTTAATTAACCCTTGTTTTGTGGCAGTATTTGAAAATGGCATCCGAAAATGTTGGGATAAGTAATGAAGCACATGAGACCGTTGAGTCACCAACGATCAATATCCAGGATAATGTGCAACAGGAAGACAATAATCCTCAGGTAAACAATAACACCAATGAAATGATGAACGATGGGATATTCAGAGGCTTTATGCAATTCATGCAACATCAAGCGAGAGAGACTCATGTTCATAATGCAGGTGTAAATAATGGCAACCCACGGTTGGTCACCGCTAAGCAGTTCAAGGAGCTGGGACCACCAGAGTTTTTGTGAAAGCCAGAACCACTTAAGGCGGAGACGTGGTTAAAGTAGATCATCAAGATATTTGATGTCTTGGGATGCTCCGAGGATCAAAAGGTTCCCTTTGCCACCTTTATGTTACGTGAAGAAGCAGATTATTGGTGGAAATCTGTAAAACGTACCCAGCCTGAAGCACTCAAGATGTCTTGGGAGAAGTTCCAAGAGCTGTTCAACGACAAGTACTTTCCCAAAAGTATTCGTCACATGAAGGAGGTGGAGTTTATCAAGTTGGAACAAAACAATATGACCGTGTCGTAGTACGAGGCTAAGTTTGCTGAGTTATCCCGATTCATCCCATTTGGTCGATAATGAGGAGCGAATGACGAGAATGTTTCTAAGAGTTTTGAAACCCGATATACGTTAATACCTCATTTCTCATAAACTTTGTTTATATTTAGATGTTGTGAATAGGGCTCAGTTATTGGAGCACGATAATGATTCAGCATAGCCAAAAGGTAACAACCAACAACATGATAATAATCGTACCGGTGGCAACGGCCATCGGAACAATGATAACCATCGTGGGGGAAATTATCACGCCAAGAATGGTAACCACTTCGGTGTTAATCATGGCCAAGATAATAGAAGTGGAAATTTCAAGAAAAGAAGGTTTAATAATGATGGAAAGACAACAACACCAGCACCTGTTAAGGAAGGAGAACGACCACCGATGTATGCTTCAAATGCGGAGGGGAGGGACATATCAGTCCAAACTGCGTGATGCAGTCCAAAACATGTTACAATTATGGAAAAGAAGGTCATCTAGCCCGATTTTATCGTGCACCAAAGTCAAGTCCAGCTGGGATAGTGATGCCAAAGGCTGTCCCAGACAAGCCAAAGCTGGTAGTTTAAGAGAGAGCATTTTTTTTGACGAGGAACCTGAATAAAATTATCACGGGTAAGTTAATCATAAACTCTTGCAAAGTCTATACCGTGTTAGATACCGGTTCTACGCACTCTTTTATTTCACCTAGTTGTGTTCAATGTTTGAATTTAACTCTGGAGAAGTTAGATTCTGATTTATCTGTTGAAACTCAGTTGGGAGAAACCTTCGTTACATCTACTATTTATAAATCTTGTTTAATTCAAATCGACACTTTTACGTTACCTGTCGATCTTATCTCTTTAAAAATACTTGCCTTTGATGCGATTTTAGGGATCGATTGGTTAACTACTCATCATGCTTTTCGTAAGGTTGTTAGCTTTCATATTCCTAACCAAACTGTTATGCGAATCCAAGCAACCAAACCACTAAAGTCAATCATTGTCATATCAAGCCATAAGTAAAGAGCCCCGGTCCTTTCGTTGTTGACTTCCTTGTGTGAAATGCACCGAAGCCAGACGTTCTGTAGGCAACGTCGTGAATGACGATGACAAGTTGATAGGTATCAATGTGATGTACTATCCAAGTCTTGGATGAGGGTCACAGTTTAGAATGATATTTCTATTGTTAATAAATTTTCTGACGTATTCTTGAAGACTTCTTAGCCTACCCCTAGAGCGTGAAATCGAATTTTGTATTGACCCCAGTACAAAAACCATTTCTTAAACCCTCAAATATTTTCTTCACCTAAAACGAACGTAACATGTGCCAAAGACATTATCTTGAGCTGTTGAAGATTACGATCGTACCATTCAATATCATTATGGAAGAACGAACGTGGTAGCGAACGCGTTGAGTAGAAGATTGTATGCGTTTACGAGTGCGATGTTGTGAACACAAAAACCTATTTCGTATAACTTACAAATGATGAAGATAGAGTTAAAGACTCTAAGGACCCACGTGGTGATATCAAATATACGAGTATAATCGACCTTAATCGATAAAGTTAAAGCCGTGCAAGCTACATACTCAGAGCTGATGAATGTGAAGAAGAAGGTTCAAGAGGGCGTTATTCTAGAAGCAAGAATCGATGAAGAGAGGAAATCTCAACCCTCAATTTTATTGGCCCATTTGAAATCCTTGATCGAGTAGGAACTGTGGCCTATAGACTCGTTTTACCGCCAAGTATATCGTGTTCATAACGTTTTTCACGTATCGATGTTATTTAAATATGTGGACGACCTGAACCACATTATTGGATTAAAACTAGACGAGATAGCAGAAGATTTAACGTATGAGGAGTACGTGTTAAAATCTTGGATACGAAGGATCGTATTCAACACTCAAAGGTTATACCTCAAGAGTTAGAATCTGAAATGAAGTCAAGATATTTTCACCTCTTCAGCATACCAGGTACGTACGTAACTTTCGAGGGCGAAATTCTATAAGGAGGGGAGATTGTGAGACCCCAGATTTTATGAATAAATATTAAATTTTCTCGAAATAATTTTTTAATATTATGGTGTGGATTTGATATAATGTTATAGTTATGGATAGTATTTATAAATTTTGCAAAGTAAGCAAGTGGTTTTATAATATTCGATTGGTCGGGGAATATTCGTTTTAATAGGAATATGTATGACCAAGACAATCATTAGTGGACCCCACAATGGAAGTATTGTCGTAGTTAGAAAATGACAAAATTCTCTTTCTATAAAAATAATTGGTGGAGGTGTTACCGTTAAAGCTGTTGAACTACCTTTAGTAAAAGTACGATGTCTGGCGTGGTTGTATAATAGCACACGGTATTGATTATTGATGCTTACGTGAGAAGTCACTCAGTTATACTCAATTATTTCTACAGTAATTGTTGCATCATATCTCTCATATTATTGATTCAATTATTGTTACAGTATCATCTGCATTATATGTTATATTATTAAATTAATAATTGAGACGGCAAAGTTATTCATATTATTATTTGCAATATTGACAATGTCTAGAAGTTCTGTTAAGGAGAGGTTTGGTCACCTAATTGCGCGCCAATAAGGAAAAATCCTTATCGGAAAGCCCCCTCTTTCCTGGGAACGACCTGGTTGTTAAATATTGTGAATTATAATATTAATGGTGAATAAGTTCGTGTTGATTAAAGATGAATTTTATAGTTCCATTGTGTTGGACTTATTTGTGTTAATATAATTGATGTCTAAAGGTTATATTGTTCAATCGGGTATTCGGGACACTTTTCGTGTCGGAGTACTATTCACGAGTTACTATTCACGAGTTACTATTCATGAGTTATTATTCATGAGTTACTATTCACAAGTTACTATTCACAAGTTACTATTCACGAGTTACTATTCATAGGTTACTATTCACGGGGTACTATTCACTTGTAAGATATATTTCTTTTCGGTCCAAATCATTTTTGGGTACAATATTATTCCATGAGGAGATGTGCTAATTTTTTAGACCGTTGGTTGAAGATATAATAGTAAATCAATCTGGACCGTTCATGAATTAGTTACTATTCAGTTCATTCTCCTATAAATAGAAGCTCATTCCTTCATTATTTCTTATGAATTTACTGAAACTCTAGAGAGAGAAACTATAAAGAGAAAGAAGAAAAATGTTCTGCTACTTCACTACTCCAATATCCAGTTTCTTCTAAGGTAGGGGATATTATTTGTTGTACTCGTAAGGGATATTGTTTCTTTCTTATTCATGAAGAGAACTTCATTACTCCATTCTTTATTATTATGTTGGAATAACCCGTCATGCAAAGTAATCGCATACATGGTGAAATTCTTTCATTATTCAATTCTTATTATTTCATTGGAATAACTTTGTTTATCTGCAATCTGCTTTACATGGTGAAATTCTTCTAATATTTCGCTCTTTATTATTCTCGCAGCCGGAATATCACGTATATGCGCTTCGCCGGATCTGGTTCCATTATTTATTATTTCGTCGGAATATCCACATGCAATGCGTTTTCGCTGGGACCTTGTTCCATTATTTATTATTACATTGGGAATAACTGTTTGTGCGATCTATCGCATGCGCATGGTGAATCCTTCATTATTCCATTCTTTATTATTACGTTGAATAACCTCTCTATGTGGATTACCACATGCACGGTGAATGATCCTTTGTATTCATTCCTTTTTAAATTGTGGAAATGATCTGGATATGTGGATTACCGCATGGCGGGTGAAAATTCATTTGCAGTTTCATATATTATATTATACTTAGTTGATTAAAGTTTTGGCTTCTATACTCCATGAAATTAGTGGAATATCCTTGATATTTGCGCTTCATCCGAAGATCTTTTCATGGAAATATTCTTACGAGCATTCTTGAATTTTATGCGCATAAAGCAAGATCATGTTGACAATTTGGACGTTATTTAGTTTAGGATAAATTAACTTATAAATATTTAAAATTTATTCTTGAACTTATTTTATTGAATTGTCATCATCCTCATGCTTATATTATGTTGAAAGTCATCTTTGGCTTACGTGCATAGATGGACTTGGTATGATTATGACCAGGGATTATTCGGTATAATCATGACTGTAATGTGACGAATGATGTGGTAAAAGTCCTCATTGGCCTGTAGTTCATTGGTGGACAGTTGTTGGTATGATTATGACCAGGGATTATTCGGTATAGTCATGACCATTGATGATTACATGAATATCCATGGCCGTGGAGCAGGGATGATTCGATTTTATTTATTAAGCTGAGTCTCAGCGATAAAAGTGATGAAAAATCTTTTAAATCATAGAAGATAGTAGATTTTATTCTTTACTTGACTCTTCTAATGGATTTCTTGTTCCGCGGCAGTTAAACTTGATGTTTATTATATTTTATCGGTTTTTAACAGTTGAAGGCTAATGATAATTTATTCGCATTATCTTAGTCATAATATTTCTTCTTGGGCTAGTTGAGCTCACCATTTCTTTCCTTTGTTCTCTTCAGGAAATGAGAACGAAATGGGACTAGTCAGGGGAATGTATTGATGATCCTAGATGGTGCATTAGTAGTCATCACTATTCGTAAAATAGTGTGATAGTAAATGTAATGAGGACTCCATTTAGTGTGGATATTGTCTAGATGACAATATTTGTATTAAAACTCATGAATTTATGTTTTTTGTCGTATTTTACACGACATCGTTGTATAATTAAGTTGTATTTGTATTCAGTACCTTGTATCTGACGACCTAAGATGGGTGATGAATACCTGTTTTGGGGGCGTCACAGTTATACTCAATTATTGCTACAGTAGTTCCTGCATAATATCTCTCATATCATTGATTCAGTTATTGTCACAATATCATCTGCATAATATCTTATATTATTAAATCAATAATTGAGACGACAAAGTTATTCCTATTATTATTTGCAATATTGACAATGTCTAGAAACTTCTGTCAAGGAGAGGTTTGGTCACCTAATTGTGCTCCAATAGGGAGAAATCCTTATCGAAAAGCCCCCCTCTTTCTTGGGAATGATCTGGTTTTTAAATATTGTGAGTTATAATATTTATAATGAATAAGTTCGTGTTGATTAAAGATGAAATTGATATTTCTATGGTATTGGAATTATTAGTGTTAGTGGAAATCGACATCTATTTCGATAATAATGGATGTCTGGAGGTTATATTGACCAATCAGGTAATTAATCGGGTAAATGAACAAATAATTGCTATTAATTCACATGCTTATAACTATTTGTTCACATTTGTGTACTATTGATTCACATGCATGTACTATTAGGGGAGGTGGTGCAAGATTGAAAATACTTGCATGACTAAATTAAAAATGGAGGTATAGATGAAGGTACTATACTGTAATTAATTTTTTCACATGATTATACTATTTACTCACATGATTGTATTATTGATTCAAATGATGTACTATTAGGGGAGGTGGTGCAAGTTTGATAATACTTGCAGGACTAAATTAAAAATGAAAGAAAAGATGAAGGTATTATACTGTAATATTTAGAGCCCAAAACGTGCAATTATCAAAACTATATTTTCCTATAAATAGAAGCTCATTCTTCTTTCATTTTCACCAATTCACTAAGACTCACAAGAGAAATTATAGAGAGAGAAGTTATAGAGAGAAAGAAGAAGAGAAGTCTGCTACTTCACTATTTCAGTATCCAGTCTTCTTCTGAGGTAAGGGGTATTATTTCTTTCGTATTCGTAAGGGATATTATTTTTTCAGTATTCATAGGAATAATATTGTCTTCCATACTCTGTAGTATGTGAGTAATATTATTTCGTCTCGTATTCCTGATTATACCCGCATTTTGTTAAAGTATTTCTTCTATACTCTGTGAAATTAGTAGTATATCCTTGAAATTCGCTTCATCTAGTATCGTTTCACAATGATATTTTTTGTACATTCTTGTTAAATTTTAAGCTTTTCATGCAGGAGTACTGTCTATGAGTAGTATTCATTTTTATGGTACTATTCATAAAATACTATTCACGGGGTACTATTCATAAAGTACTATTCACGAGTACTTTTCACGAGTACTATTCACAAAGTACTATTCACAAAGTACTATTCACGGGGTACTATTCACTCGGGTACTATTCACCCGGGGAATTATTCATGACAAAAATTGATTTCTTTGCTGTCCAAATCATTTTTGATACAATATTATTCTTGAATTTTACTCCACAAAGCAGTATCATGTTGACAATTTGGACATTATTGAATTCTGGATAAATTAAGTTATAATCTTTAAAAATTTATCCTTTGCTTTCTTTTAATTGAATTCTTATATCATTGTCATCATCTTCAAGCTTATATTATGATAAAAGTCATCTGTGGCTTACGTGCATAGATGTACTATTGATTGGTATATATGATTATGACTAGGGATTATTCGGTATAATCATGACCGTAATATTACAAATGATGTGGTAAAAATCCTCATTGGCCTGTAGTGCATTGATGGACAGTTGTTGGTATGATTATGACCAGGGATTATTCGGTATAATCATGACCATTGATGATTACATGAATATCCTTGGCACGTAGTGCGTGGATGATTCGATGATGTGGTTTATTTATTGTCGAGTCTCAAATGATAAATTTGATGATAAACTTTTAAATCATAGAAGATAGTAGATATCATGCTCTACTTGACTCTTCTAATGGATTGCTTGTTCCATCCGCTAGATTAAACTTGATGTTTATTATATTTTATCGTTTAACATCTGTTGAAGGCTAACGATAATTTATTACGCATTATCTTAGTCATAATATTTATTATCGGGCTAAATGAGCTCACTCTTTTGCTTTCATTGTTCTCTTCAGAAATGAGAAAATAGGCGGGGCTAGTGGGGGAGCAGAGTGATGATCAGGATGTTTGCATTAGTAGTCCTCACTATTTAGTGAAATAGTGTGATAATAATTATAATGAGGACTTTATTTGAGTTTGGATACTCTACGAGACATTATCCGTTTTAAAACTCTCACCATTACGTTTTGTCGTCATTGTATAAAAAGAAGTTTGTATTTAAATTGCTCCATGTATTTGGTGACTCAAGATGGGTGATGTATACCTATTTTGGGGGCGTCACAACAGTATCAAAGCTTAGGGATATGATCCCTGGCTGAGATGTGAGACTAAAACTAGGAGGGGAGAGACGGGAAATTCCGTCTCTAGTATGACCTACCTAGGTTTATTTGGTATTTATTTGGTCGGTCAGAGTATAGGGATAATATGTCAATTAACCCTTGTTTTGTGGTAGTATTTGAAAATGGCATCCGAAAATATTGAGATAAGCAATGAAGCACATGAGACCGTTGAGTCATAAACGATCAATACCCAAGATGCGAGGGCCCCGAATTCGAGGTCCCGAATCACCGCGGATCCGGTTTGATCATTCTACATAACTATTACTATTTTTGCGGAAGATATAAACATAAATTGTTTATACATAAAACTTATACACTTTTCCCCAAGGTCGAGTAACCTTAACTTATATACAATCAAAACTTATTTAACTTACAATAACATTAATATACAATACTTATACAAATCTAATCGCGCACATTAACTTTAAGCTGGAACTGTCTTTAACAGTTCCTTGTATTCGACGTATTCGTCTTAATCTGCAATGTTTATCATGATATAGCAAGGGTGAGCATAAAAGTTGCCCAACAAGTTTAAGTTCAATAATTTACCGATATATCATGATTGAAAGAATCTGAATAATAAGCTGGCTATAATTCAACAATATAATTGTGAACTAGCAGGAACAAACTTTTGACTGAATAAGTATATAACATGAACAAATATATCTGGACCGAAGGGTAATGAAGGTGATCAGCCTTTCATACCTGACTTATACATGCAATATGTACAGAGTACAATTCTACAATGGCAATCAGCAATGATTAAGCGTATCAGAATGAAACAACTCTTAGTAGAGTTAAGTAAAAACAAACTTGCCTGAACCGTTGATTACCGCTACATAATTTATAACGCTTTATCCGAAGACCTAATATTAATAATATAGATCTCCAATATTAGAATAATATCATAATAATATAATACTATTATATATATAGATATAAATAGAATAACCTAAACACATAACACACAACCCTATCAGTCTATAACACACATAAGACTCAGTATTAGGTCAAACTATTTCAGTTTGACTCTAGTTCGACAAAGTTCTAACGTCCCGACGGTCTAGTCGGACAATTCTTCGAGTTTAAGTTCAATTAAACTCTGCCTAACACTTAACAATTATCTCAGATAATTTTAATATTAGTCAAAATATTTTTCGTAAGCTCGTAATAATTTTTAAATAATTATTATCATTTATCTTGAATTTTCAATCATTAAACTCGTATTTAAATAAATTAAATACCACAATATTCTATTATCATTAATATTTATTTAATAAAAATCATCACATAATATTATAATATATTTATAATATCACAAAGTATTTTAATACCTTAAAATCTTATTTATATGATTTTTAAACACTTAAATCCATTATCCGATAATTGCTATTAATATTAAATATTAATATTTTTCATGACAAAATATCAAAAGTTATATGTTATAACTTAAAATATTTTTAGATCACTTAAATCATATTTATATGATTTTAAATCATTTATTCTATTTTTCTATAATTTATTTAATATAGTTATTAAATAAACTAATTATCATTAATATTAATTAATTAATGGAATTCATCACAAAATATTAAAAGTCACTTAAAATATTTTATTATACCATAATTTTATTTTTCATAATTTTTCATGTATTAAAATCATTTTTAAATCATTTATTTAATATTATAATTAAATAAATTAAATACCATTTATATTCCAAAATATTAAATATTTATGAAATATACTCAAAATAATTAAAAACTATTTTTCAGACTTTAAAATAATTTTTTGAAATTTATTTTGTATTTTTAATAATTTAAAACCATTTATTTCGATTTATTTAATTAAAATTATTAATATTCGAAATTAAGTGTCGCTATAGGGTCTTTAGGCAAAAAATCTGTCGTTGTTGGTGTTCTTGGCCTGTTCTTGATCAAGCCCAGAAACGCATAAGCAGTGACTAAGGTACTAGGTTTGACCGATTTTATATTCTTGTTGTTAATGATTTTGGGTCGTTTTATGTATTAAACATGTAGTATCCATGCAATACTGCACTAACAAAAAAATTGCAGGTCCAAACAACAACACAACACTGAGATATTAGCCGATTAAAACCCTTTCAGAAGCTGTTCTTCATTTTCGGGTTTTCTAGAAATGAGGAACAGTTCAAGAGGGGTACTTTGAATCCTTATCGCTTGCATCCTGGGTCTAGTTTGTATGATATCAAGGTTCTAACTTGTAGCCCTTATGCCAGGGTATAATAACATCACACTTAAACAGTCTAACTGCAACACATGAGACAGATAGGTGCAAGTCAAACCATGTCAGAAATTTCGGCTGATGAAGATCTAGGTTACCAAGAATCTTCATCCTACGTGATGGTCAACGCTTGTTTGACCGGCTATAACCTTGTTTCTGTTATGGATCTAGGGATTCTAGATGCATCAATATGAAGCCTACAAGTCAGACAACAAATTTAATACAACAACATGGCTAAAACATCAACGAGAAGCAAGATCAAGGACCTGCAAATACACTGTCAGACAAAATCTGGGTTTCTGGGTTGCCCAGAAACCCATTTTCATGACTGGTCAACGCCGTTTGACTACTTATATCTGGAGATCTAGACATGGTATGACCATGATTAAAGTTCCAGATTATAGTCCACATGACAAAGAACAAATGTATAACTTAAAACAACTCAAATCAAAAACAGAACGAGATCTATGGCCATTGACATCGGTTGTCAGACAACTTTTGAAAGCTCAAGAATAGTTTCTAAAAATGCTATTTTTGTGCATCTAAGTGTTATAGATCCATGATCTATCAACCTAGATCTCTAAAAGACACCTTATTACATAAATTTAAACAATCATTTACAACATTAACACAAAATTTTTAAGGGTTTTGAATTTCAAGGTTTATACCTCTCTAGCTTCGATTTTGATTTCTGATCCTTGTGATCTGATCTTGGAATGCTAACACCTGATCATGGCATAGCTCATCACTCTATATCAGTCTCACTCCCGAATTTTTAGAGAGAGAAGGGTTAGGAGAAAAATGAAATGTCAAGTGGCCTTTCTCTCTCTCTTAATCTTTATATTATGGTATGTAATGTATAATGTTGGCTGATCTAGATGACTTATTGCTGGACAAATAAGTCTCAAGCTAGTGCTAGGGTTGGTGAACCACTCAATATGACAACAAATACAAGTTATGTCCAATTATGCAACAAAGGGTAAAATGGTCTTTTTAATTTAATGGCGATTTTGTTTGTCTAAACCTTTAGGGTTTTGGGTTTGGAACCCTTATGATTTAGGGTTTGAACCATTAGGGTTTAGGGTTTAACCCTTAGATTTTGGCAATTTGATTTCTAAAATTTCCAATTTAGTATTTAAAAATCGAAAATTAATAAATCTAAATTATAATGAGAATTTTCTAATTATATTAAAATTTCTTAATCATAATTTAATTCTTGCTAATTAGGATTAATATTTCCTAATTAAAATTGCTAATTTTGCAATTAGGGTTAAAATCATGGATTAGGGTTTACAACCCAAAAATTAGGGTTTCTAATAGAAAAAATAATTTTCTAATTTAGAAATTAGATTTTGTAATTAGATTAGGATTTTCTAATTACTATAACTTTAAAAATTAGGATTAATGTTTCCTAATTAAGAATTAAAATTACCTAATTATAAATTAGGGTTTCAAATTTACAAATTAGGGTTTCTAATTATTAGAATTTCTAATTAATGAATTAGGGTTATCCCTAATTAAGTTTGTGATTAATAAAAAAACCATATACGTTGTACTTAAATCCCTAATTTAGGGTTCCCATATATCGAATTATGGTTTTAAAATTCCCGGATTATGGTTTCGGATTCCCAAAACTGAAATTAGGGTTTCCAGAACCAGTTTCTAGGGTTTCTTATAATTTGTTAGGATTTTCTAACCGAACGTTGATGTTCTTAATATATACTTAGGGTTTGTTACAGATATCGTTTATCTAGTCAACCCTTGACCCTTAACCACATACTGTACACATATAATATCATACACACCGAACATATTCACGTATATCCTTAATCCTGAATAATTCACCTAAATCCTTCACAGAATTTTGAAATCCTCAATATTCATTCTTAAAAATATCAAACGTATACACTTATTTTCTGTCTAGGTTCTAATATTGAACCTTAAACCAATTAATTAAAATTTAAAATTTTTTCTAAATTCTCGGGTTGTGGATTAAAAAACTTAGCCTCGGCTGGACAGCCCGATACCCGTAAGTATTTTAAACTAGGTTTCCTACATGTCCAAATTTCATAAGGAGTGTTAGGGAAAGATTTCCTAGAAACCCGATTTAAAATATGAACAGCTGTCTTTAATGCCTCAGTCCACAGAACACAAGTAAGCTAGAATTGCATAACATACTACATACCATATCCATAAGGGCACGATTTCGCCTCTTAGCTACACCATTCTGCTGCGGTGTACCAAGCATTGTATACTGAGTGACGATTCCATTTTCTTGACAAAATAAGGCAAATGGGCCAGGACTATGACCTGTATCGGAGTGTTTACCATAATACTCTCCGCCTTTATCTGATTCAGCTTTGAAAACTTCAGCTTCAACTTTGAAAACTTTAAACATATTTAGTGATTCAGATTTTTCATTAATCAGGTAGCCATAAGTATAATGAGAATAGTCATCAATGAACTTAATGAAAGATTTGTGTCCACCAATTCTTGGAGAAAATGGTCCACATATTTCAGTGTGAATCACCTCAAGAAGTGCACTACTTCTTGTTGCTCCTTTCTTATTACCGTTCACAAATTTTTCCTTTTATACATTCAATACAATGGTCAAAATCAGAAAATCTAGTGAATGAAGAATTCCATCATTTATAAGACGTTGCATCCTGTCTTTTAAAATATGGCTTAAGCGTTAATGCCATAATTTTGAAGAAATCTCATTATCTAGTTTTTCTCTCATTTCCACTTTTAGAGGTACTTTCTGCCACATTCATTGTTAACAAGGATTCAACAAAGACATTATCAAAATTTATCTTATAGAGGTTTCCCTCTAAAGAGCCAGAACCAATAACATGGGAGTAATGATAAATAATTATTTTATTATTCCCAAACTTAAACGAAAATCCATCAACGTCAAGTTTAGATACCAAAATTAAATTTCGTGTCATACTGGGAACATAAAGAGTATCATATAAATACAAGGTGAAACCACTCTCCAAAACTAAAGGAAGAGTTCCTACAGCTTCAACTTGTATAGACTCTCCATTGCCAACTTTAATGGTTCTTTCCCCCTTTTGGAGTGTCTTCTTTGAAAGGAATCCCTGCAATGAATTAGTAATGTGAACCATAGCACCAGTGTCAAGCCACCATGTATTAGAAGGAACATCAATTAGAAAGGATTTATAAGTTACACAATTGATGGACGATATACCTTTCTTTTTAATTCATTCTCTTAATTTAGGGAATTCTTTCTGAATATGTCATTACTTCTTACAGAAGTGACATTTAGGACATGTCTCAGAGTTGTTACCTGAATAATTTTGCCTTATTTATTTTGGTAGAAATTGGTTTATCCTTATTCTTAAAACCTTTGCCATTTTTTTTATAAGCTTTCTTCTTATAGGATCCAGTGGTAGTCAAATGAGCAACATTAGGTTTTTCAACCTTAAGCCTTTCTTCATCTTTAATTTAAAAGCCATGTCGTTCATCATCATAATGTGCTCGCGCACCCCACTAACCCCATCATATCGCTAGTAAGCATTTTTTTTAAATAAGGGTACTTGCATGAGTTTTAGAAGAAGCATTGAATTGTTCCTCGACTAAAGTTAAGTACTCTTTAACATTCTCAAAGTCAGGAATGACTCCTCGAATGGCTGTCATGATAGATTTTTTTCATAATCATAAGGGACATGCAGTTGAATCGCTCCCACTTTTCATAAATAACCTTTTGCTCATTTTGAGCTAGTAGTTGTAAGTGGAGCAGGATGATCCACTCGTAATGCATAGTCCAAAACCATAGTTCCGAGAACAATTTTCACTTACACTTTTCAAGCAGTAAAATTAGTTTCATTAAAGATTTCAATTCTAGAGAGATACCCAGAAATACTAGTTGGAGTCAATGTCGAAACATAATCAAGCTCATAAACATGCTTACAAAAAACTAAAAGAAATCCTCAACGTACAACAATAATTAATAATTAATCATAATAAAAACCAACTGTAGGGCAAGCAGTTAGTTAGATAAAATCTATTTACAACACCCAAAAATAGATTTTAATGAGACGTTGGTGCATAATTATTAATCTTTCGTTGGTCCAATTAATAATATGCTAATAACATCCCCATAATATAATGCAAAACACATTTATCCACGCATCACCGTTGGGCAGAAACGAAATAAACATGTTACTTATGCAATAAAATTCCATTTAATAAATTCTAATTATAATTTTTCCGTTGGGTAAAATTAAAATCTTTATTTATTAAATGTAACATTATGTGACTTTTCTTAATTTTTAATTGTTTCAATTAATAATCCTCCGTTGGGCTGATTATTAATTTTAACAATAAAAGAGTCACGCATACATGTAAATTATTATAATCAAACTCAATTTTCTTTAAACAACATATTAATCAAGTTTGAAAATTAACATTATTTAAAATTTACATGTAACAACTTAAAAGCCCTAATAATATATCACATCATGTTCAAAATTTTTAAACATGAATTAATTATAAAATAATCACATTAATTTTAACATGAATACATGAGGGCATAATAATATCATAATATTATCCCATGTATGTAATAATATATATTAACGCACTGTATTTATAACATGATCTGCAGGAATTATATATGACATGATCTGCAGGAATTATATATATGACGATATGCGCAAAAATGAAAATAAAAGCTAGTCTGTTTAATATCATAGCTTTCTTTTACTAATATAATTATATAAAGCAGGAGGCAGGATTCAATATATATGTCTCTCGAGAACCGCACAATAAAAATAAAACATGATAATAAAGGTAACTATTGAATCAGGAATCAATTGGCAGAACTTGATCAACATAATTAATCATATATGCTAATTAGCATATTAACGTTACTTTCGGAAATGACTTCTTTTCGGGAATACCCAATTATAAACATATTGTCCCAATTGGTTGATGGTTCAACAGAAGGTTGTAATACTGGAAAAATTGGGTTACATATATTATTTTGATCCAATTGGGGGGCGGTCCGGTGCACTAATAACCGGTACCATCCGGTACTCTTTGTTAATTTTTAATTTTTTTTTTTTTACCACAATTATAAGAATAATAAATAAAAAACAAGTATTAAAAAACAATAATAATAAATAAATAAATAATTAGGATACATAACAACACATGAGGAATCAAAAAGTATTTCGAAAAGTTTTTCCGTTCTGAAATTCCTTAATGTAACCATAACGTAAAATTATGCCTGAACATAATTGAAAATTCCTTAACGTTATTGTTGATCAAGTCACTTTTCACATAAAGATTTGGCTTGGCAATATTTTTAAAGAGATTATGCGGAATTAAAAATTTCTAGTATAATTACATAATTAATTTATTCTATATAATAACGTAACCTTAGCTCTGATACCAGATATTGAATAAATTATATAGGAACGTGTTATTGCATAGAATAAATTAAAGTCAATTAATCATAATAATAAGTACTTACATGAGTTGAGAGAAGCCATCTTGTATTTATCACGCTTCCATTGCGCTTAAGGGTGAAAGTCTTCAATTGCCTCTCTCAATCTTAGGATGGATATTTAGGTGTGTATAAAATTCTTGAGACGACAATTGAGACCAAACCCTAACTGTTTTATTTATAGAATAACTAAGGGTCAAAATCGTCCATCAAGATTATGAAACCCTAGGGCCCATTATGCCAAATACTATTAGAAATATTATTTATAGGCCACATAATTAATTACCAAACCTATAAATAAAGTGATTAAATTAATACAATATGTAAGCCCAATAATTACATAAATAGTAGAGGCCACATAAGGAATAAAATATTCCAACATTAACTTTATTGATCGGAATGATACCTGACACCACATCACGGGATTGAACTGTATCTTGCACCGTCATGTTGAAAGTCCGGGCGGTCGGTCGGTTTGTCGCGGTTGGTTCGGTGATGGTTAAGGTATTTCCACTGTTATTTTCCCGGTTTCCTCTTGATCCTGACCCTCCCGATCCCTTCTTGGGACAGTCTCTTGCTAGATGATCCTTCGAACCACAAGTAAAACAAGCACCCTTCTTTGGGTTTGGACAGTTTGGTGCTATGTGGCCTTCCTGACCACAATTGTAGCACACTTTTTTTTTCTTTCATACAAACTCCCAGATGGGCTTTCCCGCAAGTCGGGCATGCTTCAGTTCTTTTCTTCTGATTACCTTGTTGATTCCCCGATGATGAGCTGTCGTTCAACCTTTTCTTCTGATTGAAATTTCCACCTCATGTTCCACTTCCACTGGCCTTGTTATTTATTTCACCTTCACTCTACTTATTCTTCTAATTTTGATTGTACTTGGTCACCGCATCGCTCCCACCTTCAGTGAGGATGGCCTTTTCCAGTACTCCAGCAAACGTGTTTAGCTGAAACATTGATACCTTGCTGTACACCCAAGGCTTTAGTCCTTGCTCAAACTGTCTCGCCTTCCTCTCATCCGTGTGAACTTGATACGGGGAAAACCTCGCTAACTCGTTGAATTTTGCCGCATAATCAGGTACGCTCATATTTCCCTACTTCAATTCCAGAAATTGAACATCCATCTGATTCTGTGAACTAGTTGGCAAATACATTTCGAAAAACATCTCTTTAAATCTCTCCCACGTAATTACACCTTTACCTCCTCGCACTTTGTTTGCTTGCCACCAGTACCTAGCCTCAGAATTCAGCATAAAAATTGCAAAAGCGGTCTTCTGGTCTTCTCTAACCCTAACAACGTCGAAAACCTTCTACATCTCCATAACCCACGTTTGAGACTCGATTGGGTTCATGGAACCTTTGAACTCTGGCGGTCCCACCGCCTTGAAGTCCTTAAACGTTGTGTTTGGTGGAGCTTGAGGTTGGTTATTCATGGCTCCAGTCAGTAAGTTCACCAACTGCTGTACAGGATTAGCGTTGGCATTATTGTTATTATTGGTTGACTCTTCTCCAGTAGGTTGGCGTTGTTGTCTTCTCCTTGGCGGCATTTTTACATTAAATAAACTCTTTATTAGAACTTTATTTATTTCTCTAAATAGTTAAGGCATTACTCAACAATTTAACATATCACTTAACACATCATCTCAAATAACTTGATATATTTGCATTCAAATCAATGTTTTAACATTAAACGATAGCATAACTGCTATTTACATCAACTATCCTGGAATAAAGAATCCACAGGATTTAAAACATTCAAATATTCTTTCGTTCATAAACACATCAGAATTTACATCTAAAACTAATTAAGTTCTTCACATAATTAAATAAATCATATCACTTTCGATAAAGGTACTGATTAGCCTTGCTACGCTCCTCTTCTAAGATGCGATGCATCGTCCTGCGATCCATCATGTATAATGGTAGTCCTTCGAACTAGATTGGGTACCTCAAAACTCGATCTTGGGTCTCATTCATTGCCTTATTAAGTGTAGAGTACGTTTCCCCAATCTTCGCTTTCCTTGCACGACTATCATCCTCGGCACGATCAGCTCGACGCGATTCTCTTACCCAGCCTTCCTCTGCTATGTTCAGCCTTTCGGAGGTTTCCTTCAGTTCCTTCTTCAGTTTCTCTATCTCCTCGGTCTTATCTTCAGTTTGACCCTTCTCATGGACCAAATCCCATTCTACATTTGCCAGTCGAGAGTGAAGAGTCGAAATCTCCCTCTCCTTCTGCTCTAGAGTAATATGCTGAATAACCGCTCGCTCAGTCAAATCCTGGACCTCATCTCGTAACTCAACATTACGATCGTATAACATGTCATACATCTCAGCATCAACGGTGTACCGTGGTAACTCCTCTTCTTCCTCTTCCTCTTCCTCAACAAATTCCTCCTCAGGATCCTCCTCAGGATCAGTCTCGGGTTCATGCTCCTGACCAACAACGGTGATCAATGGAGATGATTCCCTCTGCACCAGCTTCTCCCTAACAACATGAATGTCTCGGGGCTCCTCCTCTCTCGGTACTATAGGTACACGAGTTTCCTCCTTAGTAGGTACTATAGGTACCCGGGGTTCTTCCTCCCCAGCTTGACTAGCTTCTCCAACATTCGACATCCTGACAATAAAATTTTAAGTTTTAGTTACTAAGTCGTATCATCTGACGCATACTTTAACACATAAACACATAAGTTCTTTTATTATCTTCAATGAATTACATAAATTCATTTCTTATAACTCGATAAGAGTTTTCCATCACTATCTTCTTTCTATAAGGCTACTACCTAAGGTTGTTCCCCCCACCTAAGGTTCATAACCTACAGCTTTGATACCAACTTGTGACACCCCCAAATCCGGGTACTTTGATTCCACGGGATTTGGTGTTAATCGTACAAATATCATCTATCTATCTACCCATAATAAATGCAAACCATGCAATAGATAGAAATAAAAATCTTCCCCTTAAGGTTTACAACATCCGAATAATAATAATACAATCCCAGGTTAAACTAACCTTAAACATCTGTGCGGAATCATAAACAAATAAGTCTTAACAACATCATTAAACCAAGTCTTAAACAAAATACATCATCAAATAAACAACAAGTCTTCATCACTTGCTAACTTTGCCATTGCCTTTACTAGTGGAATGTTCACCAGTTCTTTCGTTCTTAACTGCAATGTTATTATTAAGCAAGAGTGAGCACTATTGCCCACAAGTATAATAATGAAATAACAGTATAATAACATTCGAATAAATCAAAGACATATGAATAAAAGCTCAACTTTTGAATCAAGAATGAATAGAAAGAATCAAAAGAATTTTGAGGGTCATAAGACCTTGAACTATGTCCTAGGTTATCAAGGGTTATACTTGAAACCTTTAATGATCGTAAGACTATGGACCTTTCTACTCGTGACTTAGGGGGATCAGCCCTTAGTACCATCGTGCACAATATCTTAATTCTAACGCATAAGTAAATCCCTTTGCAGGGTTGTTCATCTCAGTTTGACATTCGAGTCCGCACCAAAGGAAGTTTGGTTTGGATAATTCATCAAGGGTTCTGAAATTTAGAACGCTTATCAACTATGGACTAGTCGAATCAATAAGGGTTCGCTAGTCTAATAAGGTTCAATAATAATGATATTCAAATTGAATAATAATCTCAGGAAGTATACAATAGGACAATTATTGTATAACTGAATCATGCTTTGAAAAGATAATCAATCTTTAATATAACATTTGAACATGAATAATAGTAATGATAATTTACTCGAGGTAAATAATAAACTTGAACAATAATGACAAGTAGGGTTAGGAAACTTGCCTCGTGCGTAGATTACACTTTAACTAAGCACGTTCTTTAAATTTAATCCTACATACCATTCACATTCACAATACCAGTTAATTATAACATAACTAATTATCATAAACTCATTCTCTTTGTCTACTTTGATTATTGACTATACTTAGTCAAATTACCACTTTGTCACATAATTTGTACTTCATGAATTATCAAGCTAATTATGTATTCAATAATTCAATCCACATGCAATTATGTTATAAGTATAATGTGATGTAAAATAGTAAATAACATATTTTTATGTTCATTACATTAATTTACTAACACATTGTTAGACTTAAACATTTTAAAAAAAATTACATTTCTGAACTTTCTGGAGAGTGGTGGCTGCATTTCACTTTTATCTTGATTCTCGGTGTTTTGGTGGGTGGCCATATTGTGGCTCGGTCAATGGCGTCAAGAACATGACTCATAACATGAGTCGCGACTCTTATGCATGTAGCCAGTCTTTGCACATGCATGTACATCAGACACGTAGAAATGGCAGTCATGAAAATCGAGTAACATGCCAATTTCTTATTTCCTACTCGAAATTAGACATACCCACATGATATAATTCGTATACAAACATTACTGAACATCTAAAGACTGATTTTAACCCATTAAAACATATAATCATAGAGTTTAAGCATGCAATTTCACTGACTTTGATGTTCTTGAAGGTTTTGAAAATAAAACATGAAAATTGTCACTACGGATTCGTTATAACACCGAATCCGTTTATTTAAAATTTTGTCTCTTCGTATCAACATGCATAACAACATACGAATGTAAAATTTAGGGATAATATAAGATTAATACATAAAATATCACGTATAAGGCCATAAGGCCAAACCTATACTCTGTAATTTTGTAGAAATCATATACGATGTAATATTATGAAACTGATGATATGGAATCATACAATATATATATATATATATAAATATGATTTGATACATCTTAACCCATAAATAACTCATAAATATTATTCCTTTCTCAATCACAGAGGCTTTACAGAAAACTGTGAAAGCTATTTTTTTTTATCAAAACTTGAATACGTGAAATATAGAATTTGGGAGGGAGAGATTACCCAGAGTATAGATTTAGAAGAGATAAAACCCTTTTTCAAAAGCTTTCTTCAACACGTAGATTCTCACAAATCCTCCTGAATTTCTCTCAAAATTTTCTAATTCTCTCTAACTAGTTTTTATCAGACTTAAGAAAATGAAATAAAGAAGACGTCGCATCAATAAACTGACGCATTGTGGAGGTCAGTTACCCATCATGGGTTAACTGCCCTCAACCTCTATTAGTGCCATGTTTGGCTAGCCTTAAAGGCTTAAACTCAATTAATTTAATAAACTCTTTTATCATATAGTTTAACTAATGTTACACTACTTCATAAAATAAATCAATATCTTATTTAATTTATTTTAAATAAAATATAATAATTTCTCATAAATTCACATAGTCACATAATTAAATTTCTCATTAATAATTAATGTCAAATTATTAACTCTCTAATTAATTATTACATTAATTAAAATAACATCATGCTTAATTAAATAATTCATTTAATTCAATAAGCTCACATAGATACATGCTTGAATAATAAATATTCTCTACATTAATTTAATAAATGTAACACATATAAATAAATTAATCTACCAAAATTGCATCAATTAATTATTTAATTCAATAATTAAATTATCAAAAAATATTTATTTAATTCAATAAATATTAAAATAAATTTACAAAATCTCGTTCGTCACAAGCTTGATGTCAAAATTCCAAAGTCTAGCATAACTAGGAGTTTTGAAAAACTTATGTCTCCACTAATAATCATTTTTTTAACAATCTACATGTTCCTATTATCCTCAATAATCCATTTACACACAACTATACCCAGTTCGTCAAACCACACTTATGAGTTCATTTACTTGCCATAATCATATGAGTTTAAGAACTTGTCCTAGTCAGACCTTTGGCGTCCATTCACTGAGGGGTTCATAATCATTTCATATAACTATGAATAAAGAATGTCATATAAGTATGAGTTTTAAGAACTCGTACTTAACCTTATATTCTCTACTTATAACCTATCTATCTGTTATACACATGAGAAAGGAATCACCTTCTTAACATGCATATAGAAAATAGCGCGACACAAACATTTCAATGATTATCATTGCCAGAAAATAAGTGGTTTTTACACTAAGTACAATTCAGCTCCCATACGAAGAATCATACAACTTAGCCGCTGACATGAGTCCTCAATTGAAATCCCCACTTAATCTTAACTCCCTTCTCCATACGAATTTTATTTAATCCGTATACATAATCCTTTCCTGAATCTGTACCAATTCATAGTACAACTGACACCCATCAATCTTGCTGTAAACCTTTCAATCATTAGATTGATTCTTCTCCCTGCTATCACCTTATCAGATCACGGGGTGATCTCATCGTATATATTATGATTTATTTTTATATCTTGATCGTTTTGTTTTACGATCTCCTATCATTGTACTTTTAGTCTTTTAGACTCTATCTATTTACCACTACTGTTCAACTTTATTATCAGAGTTAGAGAACTCTGTATCTTATAACTCGCTGAGATTCGTCTTTGAATCTTAACGACCAACTAACTCTATTTGAGTTAGTACTTATCCTAATCATTGCGATTATTAGTCTCAGGTATTCCTACCTAAGGTTCATAACCTACAGCTTTGATACCAACTGTTAGGGCCCCGAATCACCGCGGATCCGGTTCGATCATTCTATACAACTATTACTATTTTTGCGGAAGATATAAACATAATTTGTTTATACATAAAACTTATACACTTTTCCCCAAGGTCGAGTAACCTTAACTTATATACAATCATAACTTATTTAACTTACAATAACATTAATATATAATACTTATACAAATTAAATCGTGCACATTAACTTTAAGCTGGAAATGTCTTTAACCTTTCCTTGTATCCGACGTATTCGTCTTAATCTGCAATGTTTATCATGATATAACAAGGGTGAGCATAAAAGTTTCCCATCAAGTTTAAGTTCAATAATTTAACGATATATCATGATTGAAAGAATCTGAATAATAAGCTGGTTATAATTTAACAATATAATTGTGAACTAGCAGGAACAATCTTTTGACTGAACAAGTATATAACATGAACAAATATATCTGGACCGAAGGGTAATGAAGGTGATCAGCCTTTCATACCTGACTTATACATGCAATATGTATAGAGTACAATTCTCTGATGGCGGCAATCAACAATGATTAAGCATATCGAGAATGAAACAACTCTTAGTAGAGTTAAGTAAAAATAAACTTGCTCGAGGCAATTTGATTACCGCTACATAATTTATAACGCTTTATCCGAAGACCTAATATTAGTAATATAGATCTCCAATATTAGAATAATATCATCACAATATAATACTATTATATATATAGATATACATAGAATAAACAAAAATACATAATCCTATCGATACCTATAACACACATAAGACTCAAAGATTAGGTCAAACTATTTCGGTCTTTACTTGAGTTTGACAAAGTTCTAACGTCTCGACGGTCTAGTCGGACAATTCTTGAGTTTAAGTTCAATTAAACTCGCCTAACACTTAACAATTATCTCAGATAATTTTAATATTAGTCGAAATATTTTTGTAAGCTCGTAATAATTTTTAAATAATTATTATCATTTATCTTGAATTTTCAATCATTAAACTCGTATTTATTCAAATTAAATACCACAATATTCTATTATCATTAATATTTATTTAATAAAATCATCACATAATATTATAATATATTTATATTATCACAAAGTATTTTTAATACCTTCAAATCATATTTATATGATTTTTAAACACTTAAATCCATTATCCGATAATTGCTATTAATATTAAAATATTAATATTTTCATGACAAAATATCAAAAGTTATATGTTATAACTTAAAATATTTTTAGATCACTTAAACCATTTTTATATGATTTTTAAATCATTTATTTCTCTTTTCTATAATTTATTTAATATAGTTATTAAATAAACTAATTATAATTAATATTAATTAATTAATGAAATTCATCACAAAATATTAAAAGTTACTTAAAATAACTTAAAATATTTTATTATACCATAATATTATTTTTCATGATTTTTATATATTAAAATCATTTTAAATCATTTATTTAATATTATAATTAAATAAATTAAATACCATTTATATTCCAAAAATATTAAATATTTATGAAATATACTCAAAATAATTAAAAACTATTTTTCAGACTTTAAAATAATTTTTCAGAATTTATTTCGTATTTTTAATAATTAAAAACCATTTATTTCGATTTATTTAATTAAAATTATTAATTTCCGAAATTTAGTGTCGTTATAGGGTCTTTAGGCGACAAATCCGTCGCTGTTGGTGTTCTTGACCTGTTCTTGATCAAGCCCAGAAATGCTTAGGCAGTGACTAATGTACTAGGTTTGACCTATTTTATATTCTTGTTGTTAATGATTCTGGGTCGTTTTATGTGTTAAACATGTAGTATCCATGCAATACTGCACTAACAAATAAATTGCAGGTCCAAACAACAACACAACACTAAGATATTAGCCGATTAAAACCATGTCAGAAGTTGTTCTTCATTTCTGGGTTTTCCAGAAATGAAGAACAGTTCAAGAGGGGTACTTTGAATCCTTATCGTTTGCATCCTGGGTCTAGTTTGTATGATATCAAGGTTCTAACTTGTAGCCCTTATGCCAGGGTACAATAACATCACACTTAAACAGTCTAACTACAACACATGTGACAGATAGGTGCAAGTCAAACCATGTCAGTAACTTCAGCTGATGAATATCTGGGTTACCCAGAATCTTCATCCTACGTGATGGTCAACACTTGTTTTACTGGCTATAACCTCATTTCTGTTATGGATATGGGGATTCTAGATGCATCAATATGAAGCCTACAAGTCAGACAACAACTTTAATACAACAACATGGCTAAAACATCAACGAGAAGCAAGATCAAGGACCTGCGAATACACTGCTAGACAAAATCTGGGTTTCTGGGTTACCCAGAAACCCATTTTCGTGACTGGTTAACGCCGTTTGACTGCTTATACCTGGAGATCTAGACATGGTATGACCATGATTAATGTTCCAGATTATAGTCCACATGACAAAGAAAAAATGTATAACTTAAAACAACTCAAATCAAAAACAGAACGAGATCTATGGCCACTGACATCGGTTGTCAGACAACTTTTGAAAGCTCAAGAACAGTTTCTAAAAATGCTATTTTCGTGCATCAAAGTGTTATAGATCCATGATCTATCAACCCAGATCTCTAAAAGACACCTTATTACATAACTTTAAACAATCATTTACAACATTAACACAAAAATTTTAAGGGTTTTGAATTTCAAGGTTTATACCTCTCTAGCTTGGATTTTGATTTCTGATCCTTGTGATCTGATCTTGGAATGCTAACACCTGATCATGGCTTAGCTCATCACTCTATATGAGTCGCACTCCCGAATTTTTAGAGAGAGAAGGGTTAGGAGAAAAATAAAATGTCAAGTGGCCTTTCTCTCTCTCTTAATCTTTAGATTATGGTATGTAATGTATAATGTTGGCTGATCTAGATGACTTATTGCTGGACAAATAAGTCTCAAGCTAGTGCTAGGGTTGGTGAACCACTCAATAGGACAACAAATACAAGTTATGTCCAATTATGCAACAAAGGGTAAAATGGTCTTTTTAATTTTTAATTTAATGGCAATTTTGTCTTTGTCCAAACTTTTAGGGTTTAGGGTTTGAACCCTTAGAGTTTAGGGTTTAACCCTTAGGTTTTGGCAATTTGATTTCTAAAATTTCTAATTTAGTATTTAAAAATCGAAAATTAATAAATTTAAATTATAATTAGAATTTTCTAATTATATTAAAATTTCTTAATCATAATTTAATTCTTGCTAATTAGGATTAGTATTTCCTAATTAAAATTGCTAATTTAGCAATTAGGGTCAAAATCATGGATTAGGGTTTACAACCCAAAAATTAGGGTTTCTAATAGAAAAAATAATTTTTTAATTTAGAAATTAGATTTCGTAATTAGATTAGGATTTTCTAATTACTATAACTTTAAAAATTAGGATTAATGTTTCCTAATTAAGAATTAAAATTACCTAATTACAAATTCGGGTTTCAAATTTACAAATTAGGGTTCCTAATAATTAGGGTTTCTAATTATTAGAATTTCTAATTAATGAATTAGGTTTATCCCTAATTAAGTTTGTGATTAATACAAAAACCATATACGTTGTACTTAAATCCCCAATTTAGGGTTCCCATATACCGAATTATGGTTTTCAAATTCCCGGATTATGGTTTCGGATTTCCGGAACTGAAATTAGGGTTTCCAGAACCGGTTTCTAGGGTTTCCTATAATTCGTTAGGGTTTTCTAACCGAACGTTGACGTTCTTAATATATACTTAAGGTTTGTTACAGATATCGTTTATCTGGTCAACCCTTGACCCTTAACCACATACTGTACACATATAATATCATACACACCGAACATATTCACGTATATCCTTAATCCTGAATAATTCACCTAAATCCTTCACAGAATTTTGAAATTCTCAAAATTCCTTCTTAATAATATCAAACGCATACACTTATTTTATGTCTAGGTTCTAATATTGAACCTTAAACCAATTAATTAAAATTTCAAAAATTTTCTAAATTCTCGGGTTGTCACACATGATAATGTGCATCAGGATGACAATAATCCTCAGGAAAACAACAATGCTGACCAAATGATGAACGATGGGATGTTTAGAGGCTTTATGCAATTTATGCAACATCAGGCGAGAACGACTCCTGTTCAAAATGCAGGTGGAAACACTGATAACTGTCGGACGGTCACCGCTAAACAGTTCAAGGAGCTATGACCACTGGAGTTTATTGGACAGCCAAAACCACTTAAGACGGAGACGTGGATAAAGCAGATCACCAAGATATTTGATGTCTTGGGATGCTCCGAGGAGCAAAAGGTTCCCTTTGCCACCTTTATGTTGCGAGGAGAGGCAGATTACTGGTGGGAATTAGTAAAGCGTACTCAACCTGCCGCACTAAAGATGTCTTGGGAGAAGTTTCAAGAACTGTTCAACGACAAGTACTTTCCCGAAAGTATTCGTCACATGAAGGAGGTAGAGTTTATTAAGATGGAGCAAAACAATATGACCGTGTTGCAATACGAAGCTAAGTTTGCCGAGTTGTCTCGGTTTGCATCCCACATGGTTGATAATGAGGAGAGAATGACGCGGATGTTTCTACGAGGTTTGAAACCCGAGATACGTTGATATCTAATTTCTCACAAACTGTGTTTGTATTCAGATGTTGTAAATAGGGCTCAATTATTGGAGCGCGATAACGAGTCAACCCAACCAAGAGAGAGAAGCCGGCAAAATGATAATACCAGTGGTTGCAGTCATCGAAGCGGTGACAACAAACGTGGTAGAAATCAACATGTCAGAAATGGTAACCACTTCGGTGGTAATCATGGCCAAGATAATAAAAGTGGGAATTTGAAGAAGAGGAGATTCAATACTGATGGAAGGACGTCAGCACCAACACCTATTGTTAAGGAAGGAGAACGACCGCCGGTCGTATGTTACAAATGCGGAGGGGAAGGACACATCTGTCCAAACTATACGCAGAAGTCCAAAGCATGTTATAATTGTGGAAGAGAAGGTCATCTAGCCCGATTTTGTCGTGCACCGAAGTCAAGTCAAGCTGGGATGGAGGCATCAAAGGCCATCCCAGATAAGACGAAACCGGTAGTTCAAGGGAGAGCATTTATCGTAACCTCCCAAAAAGTGAGGAATCCGAACGAGGTGATCACGGGTAAGCTAATCATAAAGTCTAGCGAAGTATATACCTTATTTGATACCGGTTCTACCCATTTTTTTATTTCTCATACTTGCGCTCAACGTTTAAATTTGACTCCGGAGAAATTAGACTTTGACTTATCTGTTGAAACTCCATTGGGAGAAACCTTCATTACATCCACTGTTTATAAGTCATGTTTGATTCAAATCGTTACCCTCACATTACATGTCGATCTTATTTCTTTAAAAATACTTGCATTTTATGTGATTTTAGGGATTGATTGGTTAACTACGCATCATGCAAAAATTGATTGTTTTCGTAAGGTTGTTAGCTTTCATATTCCTAACCAACCTATTATGCGAATTCAAGCAACCAAACAACTAAAGTCAATCACTGTTATATCAAGCCATAAAGATATTCGTTTATTAAAAAACGGATGTCTAGCTTTCTTAGCCCATGTCACAGATTTAAACAAAAAAACGTCAGATTTGAATGATATTTCTATTGTTAATAAATTTCCTGACGTATTCCCCGAAAAACTTCCTGGCCTACCCCCGGAGCATGAAATCGAGTTTGGTATCGACCTTGAACTTGGTATAAAACCCATTTCCAAAGCCCCATAGCGAATAGCTCCTATTGAACTTTAGGAGTTAAAGACCCAACTGCAGGAATTATTAGACATCGGTTTCATTCATCATAGTACGTCTCATTGGGGTGCTCCTGTTCTATTCGTGAAGAAAAAAGATGTAAGTATGCGACTTTGTATTGATTATCGGGAGTTGAATCATGTCACCATCAAAAATAGGTATCCGTTGCCTCGCATTGATGACCTATTTGACCAGTTGCAAGGCACCAAATTCTTTTCAAAGATCGATCTTCGTTCAGGATATCATCAGTTGAAGATTAAAACTGATGACATTCCAAAGCGCTTCGAGAACTCGATGCGGGCATTATGAATTCCTAGTCATGTCTTTTGGATTGACTAATGCTCCTACTGCCTTCATGGATATGATGAACCGAGTATTCAAGGAATATTTGGATCACTTTGTGGTCGTCTTTATTGATGATATCCTCATTTACTCCAAAAGCTGTGAAGATCATGAGTAACACTTGAGGCTGATACTCCAAAAGCTTCGTGAAAACAAGTTATATGCCAAGTTAAAGAAATGCGAGTTTTGGCTTGAGGAAGTAGCATTCCTTGGGCATGTAATATAAAATCATGGAATATCTATTGACCCGGTAAAGATTGAAGTAATTCAAAGCTGGGAGAAACCTAAGTCAGTGACCGAAGTACGTAGCTTTCTCGGCTTAGCTGGTTATTATCGGAGATTCGTAGAAGGGTTTTCTCGAATCACTACTCCATCAACTCAGCTGACTCGGAAAGATACAAAATTCGGTTGGAGCGAGGAATGTGAGAAGAGTTTTCAAGAACTCAAGAGGAGACTCATTTCAGTACCTGTTCTGACAATACCATCTAGCTTGGAGGGATTTGTCATCTATAGTGATTCTTCAGGCAAAGGGTTAGGATGTGTTCTCATGAAACATGGGAAAGTCATAGCCTATGCCTCACGATAACTCAAGGAATATGAGAGGAATTGTCCTACTCATGATCTAGAGTTGGGAGCTGTCGTTTTTGCGCTTAAGATTTGGAGGCATTACCTGTATGGAGAGAAGGTGGAGATCTATACGGATCATAAAAGCCTTAAATATTTCTTCACTCAAAAGAAACTCAATATGCAAAAACGACGATGGCTTGAGCTATTGAAAGATTATGATCATACCATTCAATACCATCCTGGAAAAGCGAACATAGTAGCTAACACATTGAGTAGAAGATCATATGCGGGTACGAGTGCGATATTGTCAACGCAAAGGCCCATTTTGTATGACTTATAAAGGATGGAGATAGAGTTAAAGACTCCAGGGACCCATGTGATGATGGCGAATATACGAGTAGAACCGACTTTAATCGATAAAGTTAAAGCTGCTCTAGCTACATACCTGGAGTTGATGCGTATGAGGAAGAAAGTGCAAGAAGATGCTATTACGGAAGCAAGAATCGATGAAGAATGAATACTTCGAGTCAACTCCAGACTTTGTGTTCCTAACGATTCTGACTTAAAGTATAAAATCATGATGGAGGCGCACAACACATCGTTTGAAATTCATCTTGGGAGTACCAAAATGTATCGTGATCTTCTACATACATTTTGGTGGAGCAATGTGAGGAGAGAGATAGCGGGGTTTATTTCATCACTAAAAAGGAACTCAACATACGACAACGACGATGGCTTGAGCTATTGAAAGATTACGATCATACCATTCAATACCATCTTGGAAAAGCGAACGTCGTAGTTGACGCATTGAGTAGAAGATCATATGCGGGTACGAGTGCGATTTCATCAACACAAAGACCCATTTTATATGACTTACAAAGGATGGAGATAGAGTTAAAGACTCCAGGGACCCATGTGATGATGTCGAATATACGAGTAGAACTGACTTTAATAGATAAAGTTAAAGCTGCTCAAGCTACAGACCTGGAGCTGATGCGTGTGAGGAAGAAAGTGCAAGAAAGTGCTATTCCGGAAGCAAGAATCGATGAAGAAGGAATACTTTGAGTCAACTCCAAACTTTGTGTTCCTAACGATTCTGACTTGAAGTATAAAATCATGATGGAGGCGCACAACACACCGTTTTCAATCCATCCTGGGAGTTCCAAAATGTATTGTGATCTTCGACATACATTTTGGTGGAGCAATATGAAGAGGGAGATAGCGAGGTTTATCTCAAGGTGTCTAACTTGTCAACGAGTCAAGGAGGAGCATCAAGTGCCAAAGGTCCATTGCAACCACTTGAAATTCCAGAATGGAAGTGGGAGCACATTACCATGGATTTCAAGTTCTTTGGTCTTGAAGGTTTCTCAAGGCATAGATGCGATTTGGGTCATTTTTGATAGATTGACCAAGTATGCTCATTTCTTACCGATACGAGAAACTTATACACTTGAACGTCTTGCTCGTATTTACATAAATGAGATTGTAATATTGCATGGTATTCTAGTATCCATAGTTTCTGATCGAGACCCAAGATTTACTTCACGATTTTGGGTTAGTTTGCAAAAAGCTATGGGCACAGATTTACGATTTAGTTTAGCATATCATCCTCAAATGGACGGGCAGTTAGAGAGGACTATTCAAACTCTTGAAGATTTATTAAGACTCTGTGTACTTGATTTCAAAGGAAGTTGGGACAAGTTCTTACCATTGGTGGAGTTTTCCTATAATAACAGTTATCAAACAAGTATTGGCATGACTCCATTTGAGGCGTTGTATGGAAGAAAGTGTCATTCTCCAGTATTCTGGGCTGAGGTGGGTGAAGCAACATTGTTGGGACCGGAGTTGGTACGTATGACTACAGAAAAGATTCAAACGATTCGACAACGTATAAAAACCTCGCAAGATCGACAAAAGAGTTATGCTGATCTTCATCGAAAGGACGTGGAATTCAATATTGGAGATAATGTGTTGTTACGTGTTGCTCCATGGAAAGGAGTTACGAGATTTAGAAAGAGAGAAAAGCTCAATCCTCAATTCATTGGCCGATTTTTAATCCTCGATCGAGTAGGAACTGTGGCCTATAGACTCGCCTTACCGCCAAGTATGTCTCATGTTCATAACGTTTTTTACATATCTATGTTACGTAAATATGTGAAAGACCCGAAACACATTACTGAATTAAAACCGGATGAGATAGCAGAAGATTTAACATATGAGGAGGTACTTGTTAAAATCTTGGATAAGAAGGATCATATTCTACTCTTCAAGGTTATACCTCAAGTCAAAGTTTTGTGGAGAAACCACGATGTTGAGGAAATGACCTGGGAGTTAGAATCTAAAATGAAGTCAAGGTATCCTCACCTCTTCGACATACCAGGTACGCACCCTAATTTTGAGGACGAAATTTCATAAGAAGGGGAGGTTGTAAGACCCCAACTTTTATGAATAAAGATTAATTTTTCTCGAAATATATTTTTGAATATTATGGCGTGAATTTGATATAATGTTATGGTTGTGGGTATTATTTACAAATTTTGCAAAGTAAGCAAATGTTTATATAATATTCGATTGGTCGGGGAATATTCGTTTTAACAGGTAATATTCGTAAGACGACACAATCATTGGTGGACCCCACAACAGAAGTATTTTCGTAGTTAGAAAATGACAAAATTATCTTTTTATAAAAATAAAGGCAAAAGTTTTACCGTTAAACTGTTGAACCACCCGGTGGTAAACGTACAGTAATACGCGTGGTTGCATAATAACACACGGTATTGATTATTGATACTTACGTGAGAAGTCACTCAGTTATACTCAATTATTGCTACAGTAGTTGCTGCATGATATCTCTCATATTATTGATTCAATTATTGTCATAGTATCATCCGCATAATATCTTATATTATTAAATCAATAATTGAGACGACAAAGTTATTCATATTATTATTTGCAATATTGACAATGTCTAGAAAGAGAAGCTATAGAGAGAGAAGCTTTAGAGAGAAAGTAGAAGAGAAGTCTGCTACCTCACTATTCCGGTATCCAATCTTCTTCTGAGGTAAGGGATATTATTCTGTTCAGTATTCATAGGAATAATATTTTCTTCAATACTCTGTAGTATGTGAGTAATATTATTTCGTCTCGTATTCCTGATTATACCCTCATTTTGTTAAAGTATTGCTTCTATTGTAAGACCCCAACTTTTATGAATAAAGATTAATTTTTTTCGAAATATATTTTTGAATATTATGGTGTGGATTTGATATAATGTTATAGTTATGGGTATTATTTACAAATTTTGCAAAGTAAGCAAGTGGTTATATAATATTCAATTGGTCGGGGAATATTCATTTTAACAGGGAATATTCGTACGATGTCACAATCATTGGTGGACCCCACAACAGAAGTATTGTCGTAGTTAGAAAACGACATAATTATCTTTTTATAAAAATAACGGCGAAAGTTTTACCGTTAAACTGTTGAACTACCCGGTGGTAAAAGTACGATGTCGCATGGTTGCATAGAGTAATACTGCGGTATTGATTATTGATGCTTACGTGAGAAGTCACTCAGTTATACTCAATTATTGCTACAGTAATTGCTGCATAATATCTCCCATATTATTGATTCAATTATTGTCACAATATTATCTGCATAATATCTTATATTATTAAATCAATAATTGAGACGACAAAGTTATTCATATTATAATTTTCAATATTGACAATGTCTAGAAAGTTCTATCAAGGAGAGGTTTGGTCACCTAATTGCTCGCCAATAGGGAGAAATCCTTATCGGAAAGCCCCCTCTTTCCTGGGAATGATCTGGTTGTTAAATATTGTGAGTTATAATATTAATGATGAATAAGTTCATATTGATTAAAGATGAAATTGATATTTTTATTTTGTTGGGATTATTAGTGTTAATGGGAATCGACATCTATTTCGATAATAATTAATGTCTGGAGGTTATATTGACCAATCGGGTAATTAATCGGATAAATGAGCAATTAATTGCTATTAATTCACATGCTTATAACTATTTGTTCACATGTGTGTACTTTTGATTCACATACATGTACTATTAGGGGAGGTGGTTCAAGAATGATAATACTTGCATGACTAAATTAAAAATAAAAGAAAAGATGAAGGCATTATACTGTAATATTTCGAGCCCCAAAACGTGAAATTATCGAAACTATGTTTTTCTATAAATAGAAGCTCATTCTTCTTTCATTCTCACCAATTCACTAAGACTCACAAGAGCAATTATAGATAGATAAGTTATAGAGATAGAAACTATAGAGAGAAAGAAGAAGAGAAGTCTACTATTTCATTATTCCAGTATCCAGTCTTCTTCTGAGGTAAGGAATATTATTTTTTTCATTATTCATAGGAATAATATTGTCTTCCATACTCTGTAGTATGTGAGTAATATTATTTCGTCTCGTATTCCTGATTATACCCTATTTTTGTTAAAGTATTGCTTCTATACTCCGTGAAATTAGTAGAATATCCTTGAAATTTGCGCTTTATCTAGTATCATTTCACAAGGATATTTTCTGCACATTCTTGTTAAATTTTAAGCTTTTCATGCCGGAGTACTGTCCATGAGTAGTATTCATTTTTACGGTAGTATTCACAAAGTACTATTCATGGGGTACTATTCATAAAGTACTATTCACGGGTACTATTCACAAAGTACTATTCATAGAGTACTATTCCTGAAGTACTATTCACGGGATACTATTCACCCGGGGAATTATTCACGACAAAAATTAATTTCTTTGCTATCCAAATCATTTTTGATACAATATTATTCTTGAATTTTACTCCACAAAGCAATATCATGTTGACAATTTGGACATTATTGAATTATGTATAAATTAAGTTATAAATCTTTAAAAAGTTATCATTTGCTTTCTTTTAATTGAATTCTTATATCATTGTCATTATCCTCATGATTATACTGTGATAAAAGTCATTTGTGGCTTACGTGCATAGATGTATTATTGATTGGTATGATTATGACCAGGGATTATTCGGTATAATCATGACTGTAATGTTACAAATGATGTGGTAAAAATCCTCATTGGCCTGTAGTGCATTGATGGACAGTTGTTGGTATGATTATGACCAAGGATTATTCGGTATAATCATGACCGTTGATGATTACATGAATTCCCTTGGCCCGTAGTGCAGGGATGATTCGATGATGTGGTTTATTTATTAAGTTGAGTCTCAGCGATAAAATTGATGATAAACTTTTTAAATCATAGAAGATAGTCGATATCATGCTCTACTTGACTCTTCTAATGAATCGCTTGTTCCGCTATAGTTAAGCTTGATGTTTATTATATTTTATCTGTTTAACACTGTTGAAGGCTAACGATAATTTATTCTGCATTATCTTAGTCATAATATTTATTACTGGGCTAGTTGAGCTCACCCTTTTGCTCTCATTGTTCTCTTCAGTAAATGAGAACGTAGCTGAGACTAGTCGGGGAATAGAGTGACGGTCCAGATGTTTGCATTAGTAGTCCTCACTATTTAGTGAAATAGTGTGATAATAATTTTAATGAGGACTTCATTTGAGTTTGAATACTGTCTATGATACAATATTCGTGTAAAAACTCTAAGCTACGCTTTTGTCGTATTGTATAAAAGAAGTTTGTATTTGATTTTTGTACCATATATTTGGCGACTTAGAATGGGTGATGTATCCTATTTTTGGGGCGTCACATCTATACTCTGTGAAATTAGTAGAATATCCTTGAAATTTATGCTTCATCTAGTATCATTTCACAAGGATATTTTCTGCACATTCTTGTTAAATTTTAAGCTTTTCATGCCGGAGTACTGTCCAGGAGTAGTATTCATTTTTATGGTACAATTCATAAAGTACTATTCACGGGGTACTATTCACAAAGTACAATTCATGGGTACTATTCACAGAGTACAATTCATGGTACTATTCATTCGGGTACTATTCACCCGGGGAATTATTCACGACAAAAATTGATTTCTTTGCTATCCAAATCATTTTTGATACAATATTATTCTTGAATTTTACTCCACAAAGAAATATCATGTTGACAATTTGGACATTATTGAATTATGTATAAATTAAGTTATAAATCTTTAAAAAGTTATCCTTTGCTTTCTTTTAATTGAATTCTTATATCATTGCCATTATCCTCATGATTATACTTTGATAAAAGTCATTTGTGGCTTACGTGCATAAATGTACTATTGATTGGTATGATTATGACCAGGGATTATTCGGTATAATCATGACTGTAATGTTACAAATGATGTGGTAAAAATCTTCATTGGCCTGTAGTGCATTGATGGACAGTTGTTGGTATGATTATGACCAGGGATTATTCGGTAAAATCATGACCATTGATGATTACATGAATATCCTTGGCCCGTAGTGCAGGGATGATTCGATGATGTGGTTTATTTATTAAGCTGAGTCTCAGCGATAAAATTGTTGATAAACTTTTTAAATCATAGAAGATAGTGTATATATATATATATATATATATATATATATATATATATATATATATATATATATATATGAGACTTCATCCGTGGAAGCTGGTTGCCTTAAGTACTGTACAACAACCGAGTTGATAACCGTTGATCTGTACAATGGAAGGTTGTGATTATTTGTAAAAAGGCCTCATGCCATTCTGACTATAATATGACGATCAATTAATTCCAAAATTTATGCTAAATTACCTTCTTGTCCCTACTTTATTTACTTGGAAGGAGCGAATTTGTCACCCCTACCATATGAGCCTGTAGTAGTAGGGCCCCACCATTGTGACCAGTCAACTTTTTCAACTTTTGTGTCAACTTTTTGTCCTCTTTTTGTGACCAATCAGCTTTTTGTCAGCTGGGGTTTGACTCTGCCGCCAATAACTGTAGCGGCAACCAGTATTTTTTTTAAAAACCCCTGCTTGCTTCCTCCAGTTTTAAATTATCTCTGTAACCTTTCATTTCATAGATCTTACATAAATCAGTTTTCTCTCGATTTCCCTCTGCTATTTCATCTCTTTTCCTTTCAGTTGATGTTGTCCATTTTCACTCTCAAATTCAAGTTGAAGTTCTGATATGGTGATTCTTCCTTCTTATTTCAGAATGGTGCACACCATACCTGCTCATAAAAGGTTTGTATCAAATTCTTCAGATTCTGTTGCTAGTTTAGATATTTATGAAAATGCATCTGAGTTTGTAAGTGAAGTTGAAAGTAGTAAATCTGAAATGATGTCATACGTTGGTCAATTATTTTCTACGTTGGAAGAAGTTGAATTTTTTTATAGGTCGTATGCTAAAAAATGGTTTTGAGATTAGAATTGCAACTAGTCATAAACATGTTGTTACTAATGATGTGTCGTCTAGGTTGTATGTTTGTAAAAAAGCCGGTACACCAACTTCTATAAAGAGTTTACCTGATAGTGAAGATGGTAGTAAGAAAAGAACTAGGCCGCGAGACTCTATAGGACGCACATTATGCAAAGCTAGAACATATGTTGTTCATAATAAGAAAAAAAACAGTTGGCGTATTTCTAATGTTTAATTAGAGCACAATCATCACATAGTGACCCCTACCAAGGTAGATTTGATTGAGACACATAGAAATATTACTCCGGTTGCAAGAAAATTAATTGACACTTTAAATAAGTCTGGTATTGGACCTAGTAGGATGATGAATGTTTTGAGCATAATGGGTGGCAGGTTGCAAAATGTTCCTTTTTTTAATGTTAATGTTCAGAATGCGGTGAGAGATTTAAGGCATGATTCTGCAGATGAAAATGATGCATAAGCTTTTGTAAATTATTAGAAAAAACTTGGATCCGGAAGTTTAAGTAAATTTTTTTATCGTGTCAAACCAGACGAAAACAATTGCATAGCATGCATTTTGTGGGTTGACGCCCGATCAAGGTTGATGTATCAACATTTCAGAGATGTTTTGACATTTGACAGTACGTACAGGACAAATAAGTATGGCATGCCGTTTGTTCCATTTACCGGGGTCAACCACCATTTTCAGTCTATATTGTTTGGATTTGCATTGTTAAGGGATGAGACAGAGGACACTTTTGTGTGGGTATTAGAGACATGGCTCGAAGCCATAGACTACAAGACACCTATAACCATCATCACTGACCAAGACAAAGCCTTGAGTAATGTTATTGCTAAGGTACTCCCTTCTATTTATCACTTATTGTGTTCTTGGCATATTAGCAACAAATTTCCTGAAAAATTGCATCATGTTTATTTTGAGCACCCATCCTTCAAAGACCATTTTAACAATTGTGTGTATAATTCATTGTCCATCGGGGAGTTTGAAGAGCGTTGGCAAATTCTGGTGAGGAATTATGAATTGTATAACAATGAGTGGATTAGAAGTTTGTATGATGTACGAGAGAAATGGATTCCCGCGTATACAAAGAGAGATAGTTTGCCGTGAGAATGAAAACCACTGGAAGAAACGAGAGCATGAATCATTTTTTTGATGAGTTTGTAACAGGTATGAAAGAATTTGTAGTGCAGAGTCAGAAGGCTATAGAAAAATAATTTATCAGAGAGAGGAAGGTCGATTACCTAACACAACATCGGAAAAAGAATATTGTACTCAGGTCATCTGTAATGCCCCGAAATCCAGTCTATCTTCACACCCGGATTTCGTACGTCATGAGTACATCCTTCATCCAACATACATCATTATATACCAAAATATAACAACATACACTCTCAAATCCCAGGTTCTGGAAACCTTATAACCTTTTTCATTACAAATATTAATAAATACATTATTCATTTCATCTTACAAGAGTGACTTTTATCCGCCACCAAGGATACATAACAGTTCATTAAACTAGTCTATAATCCAGTTTCATCTTTCTATATTACAAGTCTTCACTTGATCTTCTCGCTCATTCACTTTCTCAATGGTACTTTATCTGAGAACCGTCAGCTTGATCTCTACGGGATCTTTAAGTTCTTGTAACCTTGTTCGCTAAAAATTGTTTTTCATTTAAAGCAAGTGTGAGAATTCAACTGCCAAGCAAGTCATAACAGTTGAACAAACAACTTCAGAATTAAAAAATTTCTTTAGAACTTCTATAACCGAACAAAGGTTATAAAGCAGCTTGAATAATAGGAATAGTCTCGATTCCTATCATCTTAAAACATCAGTCATTTTCACTTTGAAATACTTTCATTCTTCTACTTTTTTCATACACATCATATCTGGCTAGAATCATTAACATAGACTTAACAATAACGAGTCATTATAAACAGAACATACTTGTATTGAAAAGCTCAATCACAGAACAATGCAAATTATAGAAACACTGAAGTGTTCAAATTTTGGCTCAAGGCCTCTTACGTTCTACCACATTGTACAAATATCGTACATTCGCACATAAATAGAACTTCTCAAGTACAACATCTGAGAAGTTTAAGAAACTAGCATTCATGTAATATGAATGAAGTTAGGAAACTTGCCTTACGCCCATCTACAGCTTACGCTGAACTGCTCATTTCAATTTCTATATAACACATAAGGAGAAAACATAAACACCAATTAGTCATATATTGGACTTACGTATTGGTTTACTCAACTTTACTTCTTAGGGTTCGCGTTCTTGCAATTATAAGTTTACGCGACTAACTTCCTTTACCAGTTTATGACTTTATGACATACGGAGATGTCTTACTCAAAACGTTCATCATCTTGGATGATTTATATTCTCATCTTCTTCTTATAACTTTTCTAAGACTCAGCACACATCGCGTCTCTGCTAGTAGTCCATATGGTACTCTGAGTGGTTTCCCACAAACAACCTACAAACAAGTTCCCATCTCATCTACACTGCCATCACAGTGAGTTAGATCGGTTTCCAGTTTCGTATATACCTTCGCTCTCTGAAGGAATTGTTTAGCCCATCTCCCATATCTCAACCATCAAAGTTACAATTGTACCACAACCTAGCTTCTCTTAACTTATACGAACTATTAAACTATAATGTTCGATTAAGTAAATTTCTTATTCCTTACGACTTTCTTGATAAATCAACTCTTATTTACTTTCATTATCCATTATACGAACCCCATGTTCATTACCCCTATCGCTCAACGTCTAAGGAATCACAACCATAGCAATCCCTCACGTTCGTTCATCGCGTCTACGGTCACCGGATATTGGTTACGAACCCGCGTTTATATTCTTTGTCATTTAATCTTGTTTAATCTTCATGATCAACCTTTAATAAAGGTTTACATTACTTGATTTAGTGTTACATTAGTTGAATATTATATTCTTTATTTTCCCTTACATTACCCCCAAGAGCTGAGCAGTTAAAAGCTCATCTCTGGCTTTTTCCCAACACTGGCGTTGCGGCGCCACTCCCTTCTCTAACTCTCACGTTGCGGTGCCACTCGCCAGAAGTTTATGGCCGAGCTCGCGTTGCGGTGCCGCCTCCCAAGGCTCAGCTGGCGCTGCAGCGCCGAGCCTAAAGCCTAGAAAAATTCTCTAAGTGTTAAATCTAATTTGAGACGCTTACTTCCCGATCTCATAACTCCTTCGTTATAACTCGGAACGAGGTCGTTCCAAAGTCATTCTCTTCCTTATCTTATGTACTTCAATACGCCTCAGACAGAACTTTGTTTTGAATCTATTAACATGCCATTCGATTGGCTTGATCTTCACCCTTTGTTCATTTTTTTTACGCTTTTAACGCTCTTCGTTTGTTCGTCCGTAATTCGATCATCCGAACTCGGAACTTGTTCATTCTTGAGTCTATGACTCACGTTTTCTATGTTCTCTTACTTTCTTATGAAACCCTACACCTTCAGGTTCATTTATTAACTTTCTAATTCTCGTTCGTCTTTTACGAATATTTCGCCATCAACAACAATTATCCTACGATGGTTTTAAATTTGTCCATCAATAAAGTTCTTCGTGTTCTTCGCGTGTTCTTCGTTTGTTCTTCGTTTTAATCGATATTTTGGATTATGATTTCACTTGTTATTGGAATTTGATGTTATAGAACACCATTCCTTACTTATTTCATCTACTCATTTATAATATCCACTCGGATCGTTCTAATTCATTACGATTCTTATACATCGTTAAGAAATTTATTTACTAAACTTCAAATTCTTATTTTCTTTATTTCTCATGATTTCAACCATATGAAATCAACCCTAACATCATCTACTTCTTATTCTCATTAAGTTATATTTTTTAAACATAAAAACTTAAAGAAAATTTATAAAAGACTAGGTTTCGGATTACCGTTCTTCTTTATTTTTCCTCCGCTAGACAAAGCCGGCAATTTGCTAGCTTTTCTATTTCACGAACACTTTCGATCCGATCATTCATGTTCATGTTCCTTCTCCCTCTTCATCCGAACCCTCTCTCTCTCTAGATGTAGGATTTTCAAAATCCCATAAAAATGATTTAAGTTTCCTATTTATAGAATTTCCAAGCTAAGGGTATTTTAGTCATTTTACCCCCTAACCTCCTTACTATTCATGGCTTAAGGACTAAGTTAACTTACTCCTTAAGTTTACTTAACACTTAAGTCTACTTAGCCTTTAAGTTTGTTTAACTCTTAAGTTTACTTAACACTTAAGTTTCCTACTTCCACCTCCTTAGTTAACCTCCTTACTATTCACGAAACTTAGCCTGTAAGTTTTGTGGTTCTGTATTTCGGGTTTCGTCCGACAGTTTTAAAAACTGCGATTCACGGAACTCACTTTACCTAACTCTTAGGTTTTGAGTCCGCAGGCGAAAACTTCGTTTTTTCCATAACTGAAATATTATTGAATATTCCATCACGTCTCAACATTTTACATAATCAATAACTTCTCGGAATTTCAAAATAAATCGAAAGCGTAAACGGATGAATAGTTCCTATTTCGTCTTTTTCTCCGAAAAATATTTTGTTCCCGGAAAACCTTTATTTTTGTCTTGAAAATTCTTATTTGCTCAGACTAGCTCTTAGCCAGAATACTCCCGGTTTATAATCATCCTAGGTTATAGAACGATTAATAAACACAAAACACATAACACATAATAGTATTAATAAGAATTCATTTTATTAATAACTAATTTTTAAACCTAAATTCTGGATAATCCAAAATTCCGGGTTGTTATATCATCTTTGGAAGTGTATGTTGTGTTAGAAATAAGCATGTGAATGTTATTCCTATTTATATATGATTTGATTATGATATATATGAATGAATATGCAAGTATGCTTGCATTAAGAAAAGCTGTAAAGTCCTTTGATAGATAATAAAAACATGTGTACAAGGACTTAGAATGAATTGATCAAGTATGTTAGGTTGATCCTACATAAGAAAAACAACTTTGTAAAGTCCTTAAAAAGAAATGATGTACAAGGACTATAAACATAGAAAGATCAAGCATGTTAGGTTGATCTTATGATGTAATAGATAGGCTTGTCTGATCGTCGAGCAGTGCACCAGAAATCGTAGTCTGCCAAGAGAGTTAAGGAGAACTCGAGATCTGTCGAGATAGAATCGTAGTCTACAAGATAGTAGATCTCGGAGTTCGTAGACTGCCAGAAGAAACGATGAAGGATCGTAGTGTGTCAAGTATAACTTCCTCAGGGCCGAAGTCAGCTGAGGAAGTCATGTTCAGAATCGTAGAGACAACCTACCTACGAGCCGACCGAACATCTGCCGAAGCCAAGTCTGGAACGTAGACTACACTCAGAGTCGTAGAGTCTACTGATGCCAAAGTCAAGTCAAGGATCGTAGACCACACTATGAGTCGTAGAGTCTATTGATTACATGCAGAGATCGTAGTCGAGCAAGATCAGATGAAGACATCGAGCACAAAGATAGAAATCATAGAGTGTGAAGATCTGATCCCGAAGTCAAAGGGTCTGCACAGCCGAAGCTGAATCGTAGAGTGCAGAACTACGACCTCAACAAATGTGATCACAATGCCAACGCAGAATCGTAGAGCAAATACGATTCTCAATAAATGAGCACTCCCAGAATATCCAAAGGAATGAAGCCTCTAGTCGGCACTGCAATGTTACATACAAGGAAACCAGAGATTACTCAATGAATGGCATGTATGCTAACAGAAGATCTAAGCATCAACCCAATGAACATCAAGATTGAGTTGAAGAAGCCATTTAAGATGAAGTCTTCCACAAGTTGAACAGAAGAAGACTTCAGTAACTGACTAAAGAAAGTCAACAAATGCAGTAGCTGTCATGTGATAAGATGACAACGATCTTGGAAGTATTCAGGATCGTAGTGTTTGCCAAATAAAGAATGAACTGATGGAGTACACAAAGAGATACTGGTCAGCTTCTGAAGAACAAGGCTAAATTGATTAAGCATTGGGTCAATCCATTGATGATAAGTGAACGGGAGATCACAAGGAGAAAGCGAGCTGGACGCGCCACAAATCTGAAGTGTCTTGATATTCAGAAGGGACCAGAGCAAAGAGTCAAGCCATCAACATCTGAGAACAGTCGAAGCAAACAGAAGTGTTGAAGCACTGCACAAAAGAAGGAAGAGGTGTTCTACATTGAAGATCCAATTAACACTCTTCAAGATCGTAGTGTTGTCTCTACCAGTCAACATGACACTACGATCAGGTCCTTGAAGACATGCATCATAATCGTAGAGTTCGAATAGCTAAAGACTGAAGCATTGGCAACGGTTCAATCTGAAGGGTAATATTAGGACAAGAACTTATTGAGTGCATCGATGCAAAAGGACAACCTCTGATCGAGAAATTAGAAGGAGGAAATAAAGTCTTTGACCTGCCCAAGACATTAAAGTAACATCTTTGATGGGTATGTGAAATAGTAGACTGCAATGTCAGAGAAAGTATGACTTGTCACATCAGCAGTCTACCTCAAGCAACTCGAGATCTGTGAAGATGTTTGACTAGCTTTCAATGGCTACTTTCCAACGGAAGGATTGGGAAGGAGTATAAATAAGCTAGAGCTTCAAAGATCAAAGGTTGCTGGAGTTGCCGAGTTTGTAGAAAAGGTGGACTGTTCTAAATCATGTAAGATAGTGAGTCCGAAGGCTCACTCTATGATCCACCAAGAACACTTAGAGATAAACTGAAAAAGAAACAGAAGTGAGAGTTCTACTACAAGAAGAGTGTTCTGAACTGCCGAGAGAAAGAAGAGCATCATGTCATCTTGGTGTCCATCATGGGAAGACTCTAAGTACCAAAGAGAAGAGCTCACAGTCATCTTAGCAAGTCCATCACGAGAAGACATCAAGTATCAAGAAGGGAGATCACAAACGTCATCATGGTGGCAAGCATGAGAAAGTTTCTAAGTACCTAGCAGAAGAGCTTACAGTCATCTTAGAAACCCATCATGTGCAGCCATCATGTATCAAGAGGAATGATCTTCAAGGCAGTCATCAAGGGATCACCGAAGTGGTTGAGTAACTGAAGAAGCGTAGCATTATGCAACACTCAACTGTACTTCAAGGGTGATCACGCCAAACTACTAAGTACAGAAGATGTTCAGAGTATGAAGACATCTTAGCAGCTCAGCACAAACTCCAACAAACAAACAAAGAACTCAAGAAGCCAGGGCCTGAGGGGTCCTTGTCCGGAGGGACTAAATGAAGTTCCAAGCCTGCTGGGCTTGAAGAGTTCCTAGGGAACTGTTGCCTCTTTTTTACGACTAACAAAAGAGCTCTAACTCATGCAAGCATACATGTGTCAACAAGTAATACAGAGCAAGTAAAGTATCGATCTCACAGAGAAAGTTGTTTAATTTAAACTACTATTCATTAATTAAATCACTATATTTATATGCTCACACTAAAGATTAAACTTGGTTGATTCTTGAATTGCAAATAACAACTACAATAGTATAAACGATATAATAAATGATATTGGAACAAATGGGATTCTAACTTCATTTATTGCTTCATTCAATCGCCACTATCATGCCTGATTTGTTCACATATTATAGGAAAGTAGCCAAGAGCACTAAAAGAGTATTAGCCATATTTCAATGCACTAAGACCTACTTACACAGCATCCACAGATGATAGACTCTATGCAATCATCAATATAACCAACATCACTATATGTCTATGTGAAATTGCAACTATATTGATTTTAAGTTCAAGCTCTTATCTTAACTTATACGGTGAAACAGTATATGTCTATCTGGTTTACGAAATACAAAAGCCATATAACACAACCCTATATACGTATACTATCATGATTACAGTCCATATTTGCATGTTCATTGTCAATTCCATATAAATACTGAAATGAATAGTGATCAAGCATTCATGTATGTAAAACAATCATGACAGACATCCTATATAATATGCAAAACAACCCAGTATTTAAGCATGCAATCAAACTACATAATAAAATCCGTTAGAATCCCATAATGGAGTTTAGTTCATGACTGAACCAAAAGCCATTATGGGATCAAAGTTAAACATGATCAATAAGCAACAATTGGAAGACGAAAGATGAAACTATCAAACCCAATTACTGAATACACATCAATATTCAATCCTCATAAGATTCCAGCAAAACCTAACGTTAATAATCCGCTATCGTAGAGAAATCCCAAGAAGGAGTAGAAAAATAGAGTTGTAGCCTCCTTCTCCGTAGGAATTCTCTCTAGAGAGTAAAAAACCATAATTACGATGTAAAGTACGTGAAAAACTAATAAAATGTCGAATGATGCCCCTGACACCAGTCAGGAATCGTTTTTAAATCAATTACAACCTATAAAATTCAGAAATAAAATAACACATCAGCAACATCAGACATCGCGCGCGGCCGGGTGCTCTTCCAGCATAATAGTCTCGCGCCCGCGAGACTTGTAGTAGGTTCATATGTTCTGCTTTGCTCTCATGGCAAGACGCGCTCCATAAACTTATGCGTCTCATGGTAGCGAGACTTGCGATAACATCAAAATCTGGTGGGTGATCGCGGTGGCGCAAGATCTTCAAGTCTATTTTTCATGCTGTGCCATATGAGATTTCTGATAGCATCCAAAATCAATTTGGGTGATCAGCGGTGGCGCGTCTTCAAGTCTATTTTTCCATGTGCATGCAACTTGAACTCCGCATGAGTCTGGTCTCTATTTCCCTACTGCTGTTGCTTGATCCATTATGCCCTATTTCCTTGCACCAATGCACCTTCATGCCATTCATATCCCATCCTTTTACCTCGTTTCAAGCATCCATTTGCCTTATGCTCCAAATCACCACCAAAACATGCTGATTCCTGCACTTACTCACCAAAAGGAGTTTTAAGAACGTGCAATGCAATTTAACATGAAATGCAGCTAAACTAGACTAAAATGTACTTGAGATAGGCATAGTTTGCATGAATTGGTACTCCGTAAGTAGGTAAAAGTCCTACTTATCAAATACCCCCAAACTTGAACCATTTCTTGCCTCAAGCAATGCATACTAATGAATAATGAAAGATGCAACTACATTACTATGCACTTAATTCTCACATTGTCCCAACCATTATAGGCATTCAGTCCAATTTGCCTCAGCGAAGTTTTTCTAGATTTTAGAATACAAATTCAAACCAAACTGCAGGCATAATGTCATATATGTAAATAATTCACCAATGCTATAGAGATGCTGTGTGTGTGTGTGTTGTGTTCGCCCCATACTTGATTTAGGTGTAGAATGCTCATGCTATCTTGCTCAAACCAGAAAAATTATAGCATAAATCAAGACTTCTGTTTATATATACGACATGAACTAGTCCAACATCTTAAAATAAACTAAGGTTCAACAATGAGTTTATCTGCTTTATTCTACGCACGAGGGCGAATTTTGCTCTTTCTCGCGGTGTTTATTACTATTTTTTATTTCTTTTCTTTTCTACATGATCATGTGCAATGTCTTACTCCCTTTAGGCTGCTTTGCTACCCCTTAGCGAGCTTTCGACCAATGACTCCCCGACCATGAAAGACCTTAGGGCGCTAGGTGTAGAGATAATCCCCTCGGGCGTACTTACTCAAGTAGCCAGGGCCCCGAAATAAGACTAACCATGCTATTTCTACTTTTCTTATTCCTTTTTTTATATACACAGATACCCATGTTTTCCCAGAGTTTAAAACTCAATGTTTTATACAGTCTCACAGCCACTTTTCACATATTTCTCTTTTTAACACTACATTTTTTCGTCGAGCAAAAGACACGTGATTCTTATACCTACAAGTGCTTGTGAACCCATTTGTGCAAACCGAAAGCATGTATACAGCATTATGAATTTCGTTGTATAAAACGCTATAACTCAGCTCAAGTTATCCAAAATATTCAGAATTCATTTAAAAACTTCACTTTCATCATTGGCTAGACAATTTTTTTTTAAACGGCAAGGACTGTGAGGTAAGCGACATGCAACATAAAAGCAACATGCAACATAAAATTAAACTAATCATGCAACTATATGAGTTATGTAAAACTAATCATGCAAAACTAATAATAATAAAAAAAAACTAACTACTACCTAATACCCCCAAACTTAAAATATTCAATGTCCCAATTGAATGAAGGTAAAAGGTATGAAATCTCCCCTAATTATCGGTGGTGCCACCCTCCTCGGGTGGTGAGTCCGGTGGTGGATATGGTACTGCTGTTCCAAACTGAGGCTATTCTTGTGTTGTTCCTTATTGCGCAAACGCTTCGGCTAGGGCCCTTATGAGTCCCGTCGCAAATGTGCCCAAATTTTTATACATGGCATCGACCTTACGCTCCAACCTTCGGAGTTGTCGATCGCCATAGGTGGCACGCGCATGAGTGGACGGGCCCGCCTCGTCCGTTTGCAGGGGTTGTTGTTCTGGAAAAATAGGATGAATGATGAATCCTAGTCCTTGTGGATGCGGTAAACCACCTGCCCAGTCTTCGAACTTTTTGATCGTGGCATGAGTAATGTCCTGGCTTGGGTATTGCATCTGCTCGTTTCCCCAGTTGCATCCCTGATTAGAACAAAGCATGGCTAGCACGGATGCGTGTGGAATGCTCCCAACCATTGTTCCCCGTAAATAGCGCAGTATATTCTCATGAATAAGATGACCAATGTCGATGTATTTGCCGGTGATTATGCCCCACAGAAGACGTGCCCTCTCCGCTGATATTTCATATTGATGGGCTGAAGGTAGAAGCATGGAACAGATGAACAAATTCCACGCTTTTGTATAGCGATTTAGTGCTGCCGCTGGAAATAATCGTGGCTGTGTTGTGCCCACTTTATACGTCCATTTTGTACCCGGTACGCATAACTCTGCAATGATCAGCTCCATGTTGGTCTCCAACTGAACGCCGATTATCCAATTAGCAGCCCCCACTGGCGGTGCCTCCGTAATTTTGAAAATTGAACGAATAGCACGGGCCTGTAATTTACCTCGATAACCCAAACCAGAGATATTCCGCTCATAGTAACCTTGGCATTGGCATAGAATTCACGGACTATGCTCATAGGACTGGGTATTGGAGTTGTCGTCAATCCACCCCAACCTCTCTCTCGAATCATGGCGCACAACTGACCATCCTGACTTGCAGGATTGAATCCTTTCTCTTTGATGAACGTTTTCGCCACAATGCGGTAGTATTCTTGTTGAGCTTCAAAATTAAGTAATTTTTCGTGATCCACAATGTCAGCCTCTTGATTGCCCGCAGAGGATGAAGAAGACGACGCAATAGATCGTGCTCGCTTAGGCCCCATTTGTAATTGCTAGTAAGTTCACAGAGTATATGGTTGGGAAAGAAGAATAGCTGGAAATTGATAGCTCTTACTCTTGCTTTCTGCACTCCCACTTAGAAACCCTAGCTTTATAGCACTCTTGGAGAAGTTGAGGAGATATGGACTTTGAATAAGGAAAGAATTGTGGCTGATTGAGTGAGAGATGTGCGGCACAAAATTGTAACTGATGAAGAGATAGCGACGTGAGTTATGGAAAGGGAGAGAATTTCGCTTCTATTGATATCCAAATGAGAGTCCAAATGGTCCCCAATTCTATTTTAAACCAGCCAAATTTGTCTTAACCTGGTGTCGCGCGCGGCCACGAGCTTAATGACTAGGCTGGGTGCGCGGGTGCGAGACTTGCAGAAACATTGGGTGGATTTCTTATCTAGACGCGCGATCGCGAGATTTTCTCCTTCTTGGGTCGCGCGGCCGCGAGTTTTTTTTTTTAGATTATTAACCATGTTGGCTTGACGCGCGAGCGCGCAATTTCTATAGGCTTGTGCCCCGCGGCCGCGTGGTGTTCATTTCCATTCTGCTGGTCAGTGGTGTTATCCAGTAATGGTTCCTGTATAAGTATTAATGAACCATGTTAAGGCATGACTTAGTGGGTTCATATTACTGACAACATGCAAGCATTCTCATAGCCATACTTGTGACAATATTGCGCATGAATAATGGTATCCAGTTAAAAAGGAGTTTGATATAACTACTGAAATAACTCAAAATGAAATATTCAAAACTAAGAGAGGTTGAGAATAATAATAATGGGTTGCCTCCCATTCAACGCTAAGTTATAGTCGATTAGCTTGACTGTCTCTGACTTTATTTCGCCGTTGGAATTTTGGTGCTTTCCTTTGTATTCTCTGCACCTTGAAATGTCATGACCTCATCTTCTGGTAATGGCTTTTCCTTCAAATTTGCATTTTTACCCGTTGCATATATCAAAGGTTCATAATCCCTGGATTTCTGTACTTCATCCTGTAAGCACCAATCCACAATGTCAACCAGAAAGCACTTTTCCTCATCCGTTGGTAAACTGATTGCTTTAAAAACGTTGAAAGTAATCTCTTGATCCTGGACACGCATAGTAAGTTCACCTTTTTGCACATCTATTGATGTTCTGCCTGTGGCCAAGAATGGTCTTCCTAATATGATTGCTATATTTTTGTCCTCTTCGTAGTCTAGAATGATGAAGTCAGTTGGGAAAATAAACTTGTCCACCTTAACCAACACATCTTCAACAAGTCCTCGTTGATATGTGATGGATCTGTCCACTAATTGCAATGCAATGTTTGTGGGTTTTGGATCCTGTAATCCCAACTTATTAAACACTGCCAAGGGAATCAAATTTATGCTTCCCCCAAGATCACATAAACACTTATTGAAGTTTAACTTTCCTATGGTACATGGAATTGTGAAATTTCCTGGATCTTTCAGCTTTGGAGGTAATTTATGTTGAAGCACTGCACTGCATTCCTCTGTCAAGGCTACTGTCTCGAAATCATCTAATCTCCTCTTCCTTGACAAGATACCCTTCATAAACTTGGCGTAGCTGGGCATTTGTTCCAATGCCTCGGTGAAGGGTATGTTAATCTGCAGCTTTTTGAACACCTCCAAGAATTTGCTGAACTGTTTATCTTCTCTTTTCTTCATTAATCTCTACGGATACGGAACCTGAATGTGCATTGATGGTCCTAGATTCTTAACTGTCTCCTCTGAGCCTGCTTTGTCTTTCTCTTCCTATCGATCCTCAGATTTCTCCAACTTTTCCTGCTCATTATCTGGTTCTTCTACTTCGCGCAGTCGCGCACCCTCCTCGGTACACACTCGCGCGGGCGCGCGACTTACAGTAGCTGACAGGTCTTTCCTAGATCTTAATGTAATCGCTTGGCATTGTTCCTTTCCTTCTCTTCTTGGATTCGTCTGCGTGTTACTTGGCAATGACCCCTGGGGCCTGTTAGTAAACATGTTTGCCATCTACCCCATTTGAGTTCCCAGGTTCTTTATAGCCACTGCTTGGCTCTTGATAATAACTTCTGTGTTTGCCATGTATTTCATCATCATCTCCTCTACTTCTAATTTCTTTTCTTGCTGAGGTGCAGCTGAAGTGTGATTCAGCTGTTGTTGTTGAGAAAATCCTGGTGGAAAGGGTGGTCTAGGATTAAATTGCTGTCGTTGGCCCTTTGTTGTACTGAAATTGATTGTTTGGTTGAAGCCGAGCTTCTTTGATTCCTTGATTATTTGACCAACTAAAATTTGGATGATTTACATTGTTGGGGTGGTATGTGTTCAAATTGGCCTTGATCTTTTCTGTAGTTGCTCACATATTGCACCGATTTCGGTGATAGCACATTGGTCCGTCGAGTGTGACCCGCTTTAAATCTCACATATGTAGCAAGCCGTCTTTACCTTTCCTTCAGTCAAAGTATCTATCTTCTTTGCCATAGCTGCCATCTGTGCTGATAGTTGAGTAATGGCATCAACTTCCAACACACCCGTAACTTTTGTTTGTGGCATTCGTGATGTAGGATTCTGAAAATCATTTGATGCCATTGTCTCGATAAGATCATAGGCTTCCTCATAGTTCTTTGCCCATAATGCACCTCCTGCAGCTGCATCTACAATCGGTCTCGACTGCCATCCCAATCCATTATAGAACGTGTTAATTACCATCTAATCTGGCATACCGTGATGTGGGCACTTTCTCAGCATTTCTTTGTATCTCTCCCATGCTTCATGTAACGACTCGCCCTGTTGTTGCTCAAATCGAGAGATAACTGTCCTCATCTTTGCAGTCTTAGCCATTGGAAAAAATTTAGCTAAGAATTTCTGTGTTAAATCCTCCAATGTAGTTATAGATCCTGCTGGCAAAGAATGAAGCCAACTTTTTGCTTTATCCCTCAATGAAAATGGGAACAACCTTAGTCAAATAGCATCCTCCGTCACACCGTTGTATCTGAATGTATCACAAATTTCAATAAAACTCAATAGATGTTCATTCGGATCATCCTTAGCAGCACCCCCAAACTGAACTGTGTTCTACACCATTTGAATAGTGGCAGTTTTGATCTCGAAAGTATTAGCTGCTATCGCTGGTCTGACTATGCTAGACTGTAGTCCGTTGATATTGGGCATGGAATACTCTTTCTGAGCCCGATGCTCCTCTCTTTGATCTTTTCCTTGTGCCTCGGCTGCCATGTTTTCTAACTGTTCTTGTAAATTTCTACGTACACCCGCTTTCCAACCTCTCCCGTTTATATTATCCTGAACAGGTATTAACTCGGGGTTGGTTGACCGTGTTGCGCATAAATATTTATCCAAATTCCTGAAACAAAAACAAAAACTGAAATGAGATAAGACTAGAATTGTCTAAGTCATACAATATAGCTTAAAACTAATGATAATAATACTAAATTAAACGCCTTTTCCCGGCAACGGCGCCAAAAACTTGTTGCCTCTTTTTTACGACTAACAAAAGATCTCTAACCCATGCAAGCATACATGTGTCAACAAGTAATACAGAGCAAATAAAGTATCGATCCCATAGAGAAAGTTGTTTAACTTAAACTACTATTCATTAATTAAATCACTATATTTATATGTTCACACTAAAGATTAAACTTGGTTGATTCTTGAATTGCAAATAACAACTACAATAGTATAAACGATATAATAAATGATATTGGAACAAATGGGATTCTAACTTCATTTATTGCTTCATTCAATCGCCACTATCATGCCTGATTTGTTCACATATTATAGGAAAGTAGCCAAGAGCACTAAAAGAGTATTAGCCATTTTTCAATGCACTAAGACCTACTTACACAGCATCCACAGATGATAGACTCTATGTAATCATCAATATAACCAACATCACTATATGTCTATTTGAAATTGCAACTGTATTAATTTTAAGTTCAAGCTCTTATCTTAACTTATACAGTGAAACAGTATATGTCTATCTGGTTCACGAAATCAACCCGAGCACTGCTATCTGACATTCCCTCATCCTCAACCAGTGATTGGAACTCAACGATTCTTCAAATTCTTAACACCTTTGAAAATCTGTCCAAGGATGCAGATCGTAAAGTTCAATCTAATGCTCGACAGGAGGCTACTCAACTAGACAATCAAGTATCTGTGGAGAAGGAGCTGATGAAAAACTCTGATGAACTGAGTGAGAAAATATCTCTATTCACTGAAGAGTCACAGAAGCTGACAGTAGTAGGAGATAATTCATTCCAGAACAAACTTCAAGCTAATATGGCTGAGGTATCTCTCAAACTCAAAGAGAGAGATAACATCTATTTGAAGGCCATACAAGATCAAAAGGCAGAAGCTCTACGAGCTCAGAAGGCCAATGAAGAGCAGATCCAAGTCCTCTCTGACAAGATTGACGACATGAAGCAGTCCTTCTCAGTGCAACTTGAGCTAGGCCAACAGGAACTCAAGTTTGAAGTTGCCAACTCCTCCTACCTGATGGAGTAGCTTATGTCCAACATGGAGCTGCTCTCCAAAATGATTAATGACAAAAAGGGGGAGAAAAAGAGACATAGAAATAGAAATAGCAAGAGGCGCTTAAAGAAGAGTAGAAGGATAGGAGAGAAGAAGTCAAAGAAGAAGATAGCAAAAGAAGAGGCAGAGTCATCATCATCTGAGGGGGAGCACGGGAATGATGAGCCCATGTATGTCGAAGTTGAGGGGGAGCCAGAAGGAGTAGAGAAGCATACATCTGAGGGGGAGCAAAACAAAGTAGGAAAGTAATTAATCCCAAGGGGAGGAGCAAGAAGACCAAACAGATGAATAGCTGATCAACAGACATCCCGGAAACATACATGGAGCCAAAGAGGTACATCTCTAACTAGTTAGGTATGTTCTGGATCCAGGATGTAAATTATCTTAATGTATAAATTTCCATATCATTATAAATGACATTCATGATTATCTGTTTTAGAAATACAGCTGCTCACTGTATATAAGATTCATTCATAACATGCATATGCACTTATTATTTTTGTCATAATCAAATAGGGGGAGATTGTCAGGATTAAGCATGTGAATGTTATTTCTATTTATATATGATTTGATTATGATATATATGAACGAATATGCAAGTATGCTTGCATTAAGAAAAGCTGTAAAGTCCTTTGATAGATAATTGAAACATGTGTACAAGGACTTAGAATGAATTGATCAAGTATGTTAGGTTGATCCTATAAAAGCAAAATAGCTTTGTAAAGTCCTTAAAAAGAAATGATGTACAAGGACTATAAACATAGAAAGATCAAGCATGTTAGGTTGATCTTATGATGTAATAGATAGGTTTGTCTGATCGTCGAGCATTACACCAGAAATCGTAGTCTGCCAAGAAAGTTAAGGAGAACACGAGAGCTGTCGAGACAGAATCGTAGTCTGCAAGATAGTAGATCTTGAAGTTCGTAGACTACCAGGAGAAACGATGAAGGATCGTAGTGTGTCAAGTAGAACTTCCTCAAGGCCGAAGTTAGCTGAGGAAGTCATGTTCGAATCAGAGACTGTACCGCCACGAGTAAATAAGAACATCTGCCAAACCCAAGTCAGGAACGTAGCCTACACTCAGAGTCGTAGAGTCTACTGATGCCAAAGTCAAGTTAAGGATCGTAGACCACACTCTGAGTCGTGGACTCTATTGATTACATACATAGATCGTAGTTGAGCAAGATCAGATGAAGACATCGAGCACAAAGATAGAAATCATAGAGTGTGAAGATCTGATCCCGAAGTCGTAGGGTCTGCACAGCCGAAGCTGAATCGTAGAGTGCAGAACTACGACCTCAACAGATGTGCTCACAATGCCAAGGCAGAATCGTAGAGGAAATATAATTCTCAACAAATGAGCACTCCCAGAATATCCAATGGAATGAAGCCTCTGGTCGGCACTGCAATGCTACATCCAAGGAAACCAGAAAGCACTCAATGAATGGCATGTATGCTAACAAAAGATCTAAGCATCAACCCAATGAACATTAAGATTGAGTTGAAGAAGCCATTCAAGATGAAGTCTTCCACAAGTTGAACAGAAGAAGACTTCAGTAACTGACTGAAGAAAGTCAGCAAGTGCAATAGCTGTCATGTGATAAGATAACAACGATCTTGGAAGCATTCAGGATTATAGTGTTTGCCAAACAAAGAAAGAATTGATGGAGTACACACAGAGATACTGGTCATCTTCTGAAGAACAAGGCTAAGTGATTAAGCATTAGGTCAGTCCATTGATGATAAGTGAATGGGAGATCACAAGGAGAAAATGAGCTGGACGCGCCACAAATCTGAAGTGTCTTGATATTCAGAAGGGACCAGAGCAAAGAGTCAAGCCATCAGCATCTGAGAACAGTCAAAGCAAACAGAAGTGTTGAAGCACTGCACAAAAGAAGGAAGAGGTGTTCTACATTGAAGATCCAATTAACACTCTTTAAGATCATAGTGTTGTCTCTACCAGTCAACATGACACTACGATGAGGTCCTTGAAGACATGCATCATAATCGTAGAGTTCGAATAGCTGAAGACTGAAGCATTGGCAACGGTTCAATCTGAAGGGTAATATTAGGACAAGAGCTTATTGAGAGCATCGATGCAAAAGGACAACCTCTGATCGAGAAATTAGAAGGAGGAAATAAAGTCTTTGACCTGCCCAAGACATTAAAGTAACATCTTTGATGGGTATGTGAAATAGTAGACTGCAATGTCAGAGAAAGTATGACTTGTCACATCAGCAGTCTACCTCAAGCAACTCGAGATCTGTGAAGATGTTTGAATAGCTTTCAACGACTACTTTCCAACGGAAGGATTGGGAAGGAGTATAAATAAGCTAGAGCTTCAAAGATCAAAGGTTGCTAAAGTTGCCGAGTTTGTAGAAAAGGTGGACTGTTCTAAATCATGTAAGATAGTGAGTCCGAAGGCTCACTCTACGATCCACCAAGAACACTTAGAGATAAACTGACAAAGAAATAGAAGTGAGAGTTCTACTATAAGAAGAGTGTTCTGAACCACCGAGAGAAAGAAGAGCATCATGCCATCTTGGTGTCCATCATGGGAAGACTCTAAGTACCATAGAGAAGAGCTCAAAGTCATCTTAGCAAGTCCATCAGGAGAAGACATTAAGTATCTAGAAGGGAGATCACAAACGTCATCATGGTGGCAAGCATGAGAAAGTTTCTAAGTACCTAGCAGAAGAGCTTACAGTCATCTTAGAAACCCATCATGTGCATCCATCATGTATCAAGAGGAATGATCTTCAAGGCAATCATCAAGGGATCATTCGAAGTGGTTGAGTAACTGAAGAAGCTGAGCATCATGCAACACTCAACTACACTTCAAGGGTGATCACGCCAAGCTACTAAGTATAGAAGATGTTCAGAGCATGAAGACATCTTAGCAGCTCAGCACAAACTCCAACAAACAAATAAAGAACTCAAGAAGCCAGGGCCTGAGGGGTCCTTGTCCGGAGGGACTAAATGAAGTTCCAAGGCTGCTGGGCTTGAAGAGTTCCTAGGGAACTAGAGGAGTTCCAAGGCTGCTGGCCTTAAAGAGTTCATAGTGAACTGAAGTCCCAAGGCTACTGGCCTTGAAGGAATCTAAGTGATTCATGGTGCTGCCCTTCCTTAGTGGAAATCCTGCTAGTTGAAAGTAGAAGAGTGGATTAGGATCTTGAGTCTCTGAACCACTTAAAACCCCTTGTGTCTTTTACATTATGTTATTTACATTTTGTACTATAACTGCTATAACTGTTATGTATGTTTTAACTGCTTACAACTAAACTAACTCTACGAATAATGTATGTTTGATTATGAATATATCAATGAAGGGGATCTTTTACTTATTCCGTTGTGCTTGAAAAGATTCTCATGTTTGTCATATACTAGATTATGATCAATAGAAATTAAAACCAGAAAAGTATTTATAATTAAAAGGATCTATTCAACCCCACCCCCCCCCCCCTTCTAGATCTATTCAGGCTCATGGGAACTAACATGTTGCGCAGGTGTACACAAAAGAGATGTTTAGACGTTTTCAACGTCAATTCGTCGATTCCATGCTATACAATGTTAGTAAAGTTAGTGAGTTGTGCGGCCCTGAAATAAAGGTTTATGGAGTGTATAAGGCAGATGCAGCTGAAAATGGTGGAAGATATAAAGAAATCATCAACAATCGTCAGCTAGGGTCGGTAACATGTAATTATCAATTATTTTCTCATTCTGGTGAATTATGCAGGCACATCTTGAGATACTTCTTGGCTAAAAGTATTTCCCAAATTCTGAGCGACATGATTCTTCCTCAGTGGACAAGAAACCCGAACAAAACCGATGTTGAAGAATTACTCTTTAGCCCAATAACTGCTGACTTTTAACAAGATCAAGCAATGCGTTTTAATCATTTGATGAATGATTGCCAGGAGTTAGCCAGTAAAGTTGCTTGCTCAATTCGAGGTTACAAAACTAATCTTAAGTTGAATGGACGAGGAAAAGCGTTAATTGACCAGTATGATCCGGATGAGAATCTTACTGAATTGGTAGACGATGACATTGATAATACTGTCGGAGTTACACCTCAGGCAATGAGCTATGATAATGACGATGAAGATGTAGAGGAAGAAACGGAAGAAAACGAGTTCTTGCCACCAACTATTTCTCAAACAAAGGGCCGCAAAAAACAAAGATTAAATAGTGCATTTGAGAAAATTGTGGGTTCTAAGCCTCATAAAAAATGTGCAATTTGTGGCTTTGAAAACGACCATGATAAGCGTAATCACTATCGAGTGTTAGGGATTCCTGAGCCTAAAAAATAGCTCTCAGTTGTATTATTTAAGCTATGTTTTTATTTATGCTCAGTTATATTATCTACGCTATATTTTTATTTATGCGGATATTGTATTATTTAAGCCATGTTTTTATTTATGCGAATATTGTATTATGCTCAATTGTATTATAAAATCGATGTTTTATTTATTTATTATTGTTAAACGTATTGATAATAATAATAATAATAATAATAATAATAATAATAATAATAATAATAATAATAATAATAATAATAATAATAATAATAATAATAATAATAATAATAATAATAATAATAATAGTAGTAGTAGTAGTAGTAGTAGCGCAGTCTAATAATAATAAAATAATAGTAATAATAATAATAATAATAATAATAATAATAATAATAATAATAATAATAATAATAATAATAATAATAATAATAATAATAATAATAATAATAATAATAATAATAATAATAATAATAATAATAATAATAATAATAATAATAATAATATGAACTAAATAGCGGTAAACATGAAGCGGTAAACATGAAATGGTAAACATAAACATGAATTTTCATAGATTTCATAATTAGTACACCAATAATATGAATTAAAATATAAGTCTAAATATCATCCGCGGGAAGAAGTCTAGCTCGACATCTAAAGAGTTCCCACGCAATTGGGTATCGAAATACCATTGAATCTTCTAAGGACCATTTTTCTCTACGAATATTTACACTGCCCCTGACAAAGTAGTCAACATATTTGCAAACAAAAATACCACAATCTGTCTTGTGAGACTGCACAGGTCTGGCCTTTTGTATGAGCACGCGCGGATCCTGTGTTGGCCACTCACGCTGCGGATCACCAATTCTCAAACAAACTGGTATCAATTTGACTTGCGCGAACAAAGTAATATTATTTATGGATATAAATTGTATGACATATATAAAAGTACAACACTAATAATTAATATACATACCGCAACTGTAACAAATTCTCTATACATTTGCTTGATGGTCATATACGGGGTATCATTGTAGAGAGGGTCAAAGATGGTGACTGCCCATTCGGGCACCGAGAATACAAACAAGATAAAATGCTTGGTCTCTTGAGTACACACAGACATGAATATATATGTGCATTCGTGTAATGTCGGGCCCACATCTGGGTGGACATAGGGGTGACAAAAATTCTCTTCCCCATTCTCTTGGCTTGGGGACACAAAGTTCTTACCAAGATGCATGAAATACGCATCCAGCGAATAATAGCATATACGCATCCCGCAGTAATAGCATATACGCATCCAACGAATGCTCGATAATCCAAGTTGTAGGGCTTAAGGCCTTGAATGCGTCCTGTTATAGTGTATACAAGTTTTGCGGATGTATGACAGAAAATATTGGTGGATTATAAAGTGTGTTCCCAAACAAGTGATTATTTATAAACTCTATCTTGTATTCCCTTGGTTTTTTGGTCGGTCACTTTTTCGCACCATAAGAGATGTGTAATTCCGCCTGCTCTTGTACCTGGAAAATATATTGATAAACATACAAATAGTAATAATAATAATTACTAATATTAATATTTTTAATTAATTAAATTAAGAGGGATTTCATAATAGTAACATGAAAATAGTAGTACCTGTTTACCCCCCTGCTCTATGAAGCAGGTCTCGAATGCCTGGGTGGTGGGACTGGGGATGTACCCACCAATTATATCTTGTACTTGAAAATTTTAATAATATTAATATTTTTACAAGATAAAATTAAGAGGGAATAATACTTGTAATTACGTATACTTTATGAAGCCAGACTCGAATGAGTAGGAGGGCACATAAGCTTGGGTGGTGGGGATGTACCCTTCCGCCATATCTTGGGCCTGGATAATTTTAAGCATGATAATTACTATTACTAATACTATTATTAATCATTACTAATATTAATATTAAAATTCATATTAAGAACCTGAACTTTCGCCTTCTCTGTGAAGTCAAACTCGAATAAGTAAGAGGGAACATAAGTTTGGGTGGTGGGGATGTAACTCTCTTGTACCGCATCATTACTTGGCTCCTCTCGCTCTTTACCATTGAGCCCCCCTACTGATTTATATTGTTCCCTCTAACTTCAAAGTTGTATACACCGTAATGATAGTCCCATACAAGTTTCTCAACTACATAGTCTAGAGGTATCTCAATATAAAAGCAAAGCACTTATCAAGTAAGGACTTTGCACTCTCAACCTGTCATGTAAGATGAACACAATATTAGTATTATTAGTAAACAAGATAAGATGTATAAATGTAATATGCATAAACAAATGCATGACACATAAGTTAAAATATGCAAATGTTAGTGTACCATTTGTATAAGATGATGCTGCTGGCTGTAAACAGTCTGGGGCTCATAAATAGGGTATGGGTCCCCTTCCTGTCGAAGGCGATGCAGTTTACTATGTGTAATTTTCCTGTATCAAGCCATATATGAATCAAGTTGCACGTAGTAGGAAATTTTGTACTGCTGTCCCTTAAGATTCTCCATTTAAGCCTTCCAATGTGTGATGTGCACTGACCTCAAGGCCATGCAATCAACGACGACAAATATATGTTCTTTTTCCTTTCTAAGATTGTTATGATTTTTTTACCGGAGATGGTATACCTTGTAGGAACCCATACTGTCTCATCACCTTGTCTAACATCTGGTATTCTACAATATCAAAATGGATCAAGAGGATTCTACCAGATCCCAACAACCTTCCTTCAAAATTAAATCTATTCATATTGTCATCCCACCTCACGTAAGGGCGCCAAACTACTTGCCATTCAGGATGGACATCTAACTCCCCTCGGTAAAATTTCAAATGATGATAGGGATTTTGTCGTCTATCAGGGTAGCTGTGATTTTCTGAGTATGCCCACGCTAGGGCCCTAGGTAACCATAACTGTGATTGAGGCCAGGTGTTAGGTCTTCCAATTATTATACGCTCGTATGCCCAAATTTGTAAAAGTGTGACACAACCATTAATATATTTTGCTCCTTTCCTAGTGGAAGTATATAAAGACCTATACAAATAGCCCAACACAACTGCACCCCAAGAATACGTTACACAATTTTCAGCGTTAGCAATAAAATACATATACTTGGGATGAACATTATTTTTATTCCTAGTGGGGAACAATATTGCCCCACACAACCAAAGAATATATGCCTTTGTGCATCGACCAACAATTTCATTACTTGCTATAGGGGGACAATTATTAAAATGCTCTTGCAACCATAGTAATAAAATAGAGCGCATTTTTTTGATTCTTAATATTCAACAACTACTTCACTACCAAAACATTCTTTTAAATGAGCCAATGGAGTGTCAAATAATGGACAAGTTAAGGGCTTGCCAACCACCGGCAACCCAAGAATGAAGTGTACATCTTCTGAAGTGATTGTAATTTCCCCACAATTTATGTGAAAACTATTGTTCTCCAGCCGCCATCTCTCCACTAAGGCGGACACGAGCCCAATGTCAATTTGTGGTACAACTGTCGGATAGCTAAAAATCCCAAACCCGTATTTTTGTAGAAGAGTTTTTTAAGCTTTTGTTAATATCCATTGATCATATTTTTTTTTCAGTTAATTGACATTGAGTAGTCTTCCCATATCTTTTCCGTCATATATATCATCTGATACATGATTTTGTTGGTCATTAAGGACACTTGGGTCAATTGGTCCATAAATCCAACTGTCCATCTAGTACTTAAAAAATAACATAAAAGGTTTTTCATATTGTTTAATAACTATGTAACACAATTATATCTATATCCCATTAATCAGTAAAAAAATTCATTTTAAATTAATTTTAATAATTCTTTTTTTTGCACATTTTCATAATAATTAATCATTATTAGTCACAATACTCACATGCATATTATATCCCACATAACTCACTTTATTTTATCAAAATAAACAGTCATAATAAAACAATACTCCATTATAATTATTAAGCAAATAATTTAATAATAAGTTAAAAATTACACTAACTACTTCACCATATAGTTATATAATTACCCAACACATAAATCACAAAATTTTCTAAAAATTCACATGCATATATGTAGACATAATAATGATTGATAATTTTTCTGAAAAGTTTAAACTTTTATTTTATAATAAATACATTTTTAAAAATAATTATAATATTTATTTATTTTTAATTGAACATTTGAAAAATAAATCTTACCAAAATAATATTTGAATCTGAAAATTTGTTCCTGAACTGGTTGCAATCCAACTTTCTCTCACAATTAACTCTTTTGCTGCTTGAATGTAATTTTGATTTAGGCAGAGGAGGGAATGTGTGTAGCGGCAGGGGAAGAGAGCAAATGATTTGAAGCTTTGAGAGGGAGAGAGAGGAGTGACAGTTGGTTAAATGAGGGAGGGCCTGCCTCTATAAGATGTAGCTGTAAGACTGTGATTAATTTTCCAACCATCTTATATTCCGTGCGTTTTTGCTTCCGTGTTGTCAGTCAGTGTTTTGGCTTCCGTGCGGTCAAAGTGTCAGTGACTGCCGCTACATGCTTATGCGGTAAGGCTAATTCACTTCCACGCTTTCTAAGTATATAAAGCAGGGACAACAAGTTAATTTAGCACAAATTATTGAATTAATTGACTGTGGGTTACAAGCTGTAGCGACAGGGCTTTTTTTACAATTAATCATAGCCTTCCATTGTACAAATCAACGGTTATCAACTCGGTTGTTGCACAGTACTTAAGGCAACCGGTAGCCACGGATGAAGTCCATATATATATATATATAATATTCTAAATAATTTTATAATTAAAATAAAGAGTTTATTTTAATCTTGAAATTGGATTTCATGCAACTTAAAATTGCCCATTAAATGATATATATATGAAATGATTTTATTCATGAGATGAATGTTTTATTTATTGATACATATGATGATATGTATGATAATAAATGGGGTTTATTATGAACTATTGACCCATGTGATTAGATTTATTTTGGTTGGATGTTTGAATGAATGAGTTTTATTAAATGGGGTATGCGTACCTCGTCTTTTCTGGTTTTCTTCTTGATGTAAATTCTATCTCTCTTATATGCACTTCCCCTTGACTGCTGATCAATGTTTCTATTTAAATTAAATAGTTTAATGTAATAGGATTAGTTAGAATTTTTCAAAGAACCGGACACAAGGAGCAAGGAGCGCTCGAAGACCCGTTTGTAATGTAACGCCCGAGAAAATCAGATTTTTAAGAGAATTAAAATTTAATTTAATTATGTTGATTAAATAAATTTAATTGATTATTTATGGGAGCAAGCTAATTGGAGGTCGTTCTATGACCTAAACATATCAGAACGTCGTAGGATTTTGGCTACGTGATAGAATTAAAGTGTTTGAATTTCCAAGACAAAAATAAAAGCTTTCCGAGAAATTTTCTGAAAAACACTATTCACGCATTTCTGCTCAGGAATTATTTTTGAACTTCCGAGAAATACATAACGATAAATATCAAGGTAAGATAGAATATCCAATAATATTTCAGTTATGGAAAACGTAATATTTCGCCTGTGGACTTAAAACCTAACGGTTATAAAAAAGGGATTTGCGAGAAGGAATTTAAATGCGTATAGTAAATTAAAGCGATGATCGTATAATACGTAGGTATTGTACAAAGTAATGAATACGAGTATGATACGATGTATTATACGAGTATGTATGGATGATGGTATATCGTATATGATGAATAAGTATACAAGTAGAATACGAGAATTATACGTAAATAATACGTTATAAGGCTTTAAGCCAAAAGAAAGGAACTTGTAGGATTTGTTAAGTATTATGTTAGAGAAGTATGAAAATGGTTAAGTCCAAAGTAAACTAATGAACAAGCCAAAGTGTTTGTTTAATTTCAAGCCCAATGTATATGTTAAGTTAGTTAAGCTAATTAAATGTAAAGCCCAAAGTAAGTGTCCAATGGGTAGGCATGAACCATGGGGCAACCCATGGGTGATCCAAAGTGATAAGCAAATAACTTAAGGGCTAAGTGTTGTGATGGAGAAAGTAACTTAATGATTAAGCAAAAAGGGAGTAAGGAGCAAGTGATTGATAAATGTTGCGGTGAGCAAGTTTACTTGATGGCTAAGATATGAATAGTAAGGAGGTGGATGGCCTTTTGACCATTGTGCCCTCATCTAGGATTTCTTATAACTAGAAGAGAAGCTAGCTCATTTGTGGGTTGTTTTCTTTTCCTGCAACTCTTTACAACTTATTTGTTAGAGAGAATAAGGGAGAATAAGCTAGAAAGTTAGACCTTTCATTATCCAAATAAGCAAGAAGAAAGAAAAAGATTAAGGTTTAGCAAGTGTTCATCAAAGGGTAAGCCATCTTGAACCATGATTCTTTTTCTCTTTTATTGTTAGAGAAGTGGGTGGTGGTAGAACATGTATGCTAAGAAGGGGTTGGAATAATGAATCAAAGGGCTTAAATATTAATAAGCCGTAATTAAGTTATGTTGTAAGATAAGCAATTAATGAAGTTATGAACTTAAGAAGAACTTGTAAAAGCTTGTAACATGTTTACATTAATGGAATTGGTATGATAAGATGAAGCAAGAATAATGGTTAGAAGTCATAAACTATCCTAAGTCATGAGAAATGGTGGTTAAAAGATTAAGATCTTGATAAGTCATGGAATCATAGTAAGTAAATCCATATTTTCATAAGTTACAAACTTATAAAGAACAAGTAATAACTTATCATGATTATAAGTTAATGAAGTAAGTATGTTAAGATGTTAGTATAATGAATTGAATCCATTTGAAATGAAGAACAAATCTAAGTAACGAAGTTTTGGTGAAATTCACACGATTAGACGATAATCGTCGAATTCGTGAAAATCTCGGAATGGAAGTCGAATTTTGATATTGAGCTTGGAAACATTGGTTTTCAATGGAGACAAAACTTATTTGGCATTATAGAATTGCGGACTAGAAAATGACCGGATTCCAACTTAGAACGAAGAAACGAGCATTGAACGTTCACGAACGTTTATCGTTTTCGCTAAAAATGGACTAATAGGTTAAATTTTAGCAAACGAAGTCGTACTGATAAAATTCTTGAATGAACACGTAGAGTATATGATTTGTGAACCGTAGGCTCTTGAACGAGTCAATTCGGACTTATAACGAAGAAGTTACGAGTCCAGGAATCTCACCATTTGAAAAATATGTCAAAATAATGTGGCAGCACGAGTCCGTGGGCCATGCATGCGACTCCAAGCCAATTAGCTAGCCATGCCAAGACACCAAAGTTAGCCTCAACCCCGCAAACTCAGGCCGCAGAAGCTACAGTAATGAAGGGACTCAGGGCCATGCGTAATGAAGTCCCGGGTTTCTAGTAGCAATATGTGACTTGCTTAGCATGTAAGACCGAGAGTAATAAATGTGTAGATCGCCAAATTTTTAGAACCTAGACAGTAAAGAATGGTTACAAGTAGAGCTTGAATGGAAATTGTTTAACAATGAACTAAGGAACTTAATAAAACATTGTTAAGTCATAACTAAACCTCAAGTGTGATCACTTAGAGTTAAAGAAAGTTAATTGAATGTAAACAGGAATGGTGTACAATCAGTGTACATAACCAATGCCGATTAAGTGTCAATTAATAATGTAAGGACGTTAGTAAACTGTGAGGAAGGATAATTAACTCGAACCGAGTTGTACTAATGAAATAATTTCAATTAAGTTATATAATAGAAAGAAGTTGGTAAGAATGATATAAAAGAACAATGGTAAGCTGGAACCAATAATAACAAATCTAATACATGATTAGATTGAGAAGAAGGGTAAGATTGTTTATGAACTAAGTATGTTCATTCATGACCTAATGTGGTATGTTATGTGATTATGTGTTGTAGAGACCGTAAAGACTCAAAAGGAAACGTAATTATACTGTAGCAGACGGTGAAGGCAATTTTTTCTAAACGGTTGTCTAACCTTCGTGTTAGCCAGGTTTTCAAATGATTCAAGTTATGAGATGCATGTATGGTTTTAAAGAAAGAGTCGATGCCAGTTTTAACTCGGCTAGACTAATCTTGATAAGTTGATTAATTTATTTACAAGTCTTTCAATATAGAATTGCTAACGCTATCCTACGCCAATTGTTTGGTACAGATTCAAGGTAAGCCTGAATATGAATAAACAAATGTATTTTTCATCGAGTATTCGATGGGCACGTGAGGTTGCCACAACTTAAACGTACACACGTTTAATGGATGTAGTGTTGATCAACATAGAGTACTATAGGCTGATCACCTAGAAGTGCTCGTAAGATATGTCGGACTTACGAACTTCGTGACGGGTTGTCCTTTTTTCAAAGAAATTATGAAACACTCATGGTCTTGGACAAGAATTGGTGTTTTATTGAATATTGTTATGATAAAACGTTTTGAAGGAAAAGGAATGCTATTTTGAATTATTGATAATACTTCATAACTATTATCCAGTTATTGAAGATATACGATTCCTATATTTCAAGCATGCTTTTTAAATGAAATTGTTGTACTTTCTGAGCTTGTTATGCTCACTCTTGCTTGAACCATATGAATGCAGCTTAGACCGAATGAACCAAAGGATTCGACAAGGATAAAGGGAAGACTAAAGCGAATTTGTAGATTACCTATGTAATAGTATAGGTTTGTAATGATAATATTTGATATTATGACAAGAACAAATGTAACGGTTATAAAGAACTTGGGGAATGGTAGTATTGTTTGGAATATATATAAGAGATATTCGTTCTTTTGAGGTATTTCAATTGAATGTTTGTGTGAGCTGTAGCACCGTGGAGCACCATATGTCGAGTTGGAAGAGACCCAGATTTGGGGGCGTCACAGGTTGGTATCAAAGCATTAGGTTATAAAACTTAAGGTGGGGGGGGGGGGGGAGAACCTTAGGCTAATAACCTCGTTAAAGAGGAGAAGTCCAAAGGAAGCAAACTCGAGATTTACTTGAGTTGAATGAGTCAATAAGGTATTGAGGAAACTCAGTACCAAATGAATTAAAAGTGGAAAGTAACCCTAAATAAATTAATTGTGATTTGTGATTATACTATTGTGTCTTATGTACTAATCAACATGTTATGTGTTATTGTAGGATGTCGATCAATAGCTTGATGCATAGAGATATAGACGCGATGAACGAAGAAACTGTGAACAAAATAGAGCCTGTACCCATGCCAGTGGCAGAGGTACCAATAGTGATTCTAGAGGAGTCGGAGACAGAGGAGTACTTTTCTGAGGAAGACTACTCCGAGGGAGATATGGATATATCATCATACCTTTGTATGGTGAGCGATGAGGAGGGAGAAAGAGAGGTGACATCGGTTACTACGGTGGTACCTACACTAGAGTCATCACCTCCAGATGCAATGAGATCATTGTACCTGGCAGAGCTTGACAAGAATCTGCAACTGAGTACAGTGGTGCAGAACATAATGAAGAGATTAGTGCTCTTTATATTGCTAAGGTGTCTGCAGAAGCAGATCTTGAGTCAGAGCATGATGAGAAGGTGCTCATGATAAATAAGGCTAGAGACTATAAGAACGAGGTCGATGGGCTTCGTAAAGAACTAGGGGAGAAGGACCGGAAGATAGCATGGATGTCTTACATCCATGAGAGTGCTCATAAGGATTTCAAGCTAAAAGTTGCTTGTTATTCCATTGAGTCAGGAAAAACCTGTCATACAATTAGTCGGGATACTGTACTGACGATTGCGAATAAGAAATACGAGGATGCTGTTATGCATTATTAGAAATATAGAGTTATAAATATGTGTGTAGTGGCGTAAAACCCTCTTTTGTATAAAATGGGTAGTCCTTTTGTAAATCTCAACTTTTGTGAAGTACAATTGCGGGATAGAGATGTAATAGGTTTTTTCTATGGAGAACAAATTGTAAATAGTTTCAAACTATGAAGCAGCACATGAATATAATGAAGTTTTCATTTAATATGTTTTGTTATGGTATGATTTGGTATGCGACGAATAATAACGCAGTAAGTAAATATATAATAATGAAATTTTAGCGAAGACGAAGACAACGTAATCTGGAAGCGGAATCACATAATGATAATAAAGGGGGTCAAAACAACCCTATGCAAGAGTTTGTTAATTTATTAACAGCTGCATTTAACCAAACCGGGGGTAGAATAACCGCGGGACCTTGGGTAGCCAGAACGACTACCTTTAAAGAGTTTAAAAGCGTAGGTCCGTCGGAGTTCAAAGGAATGACAGACCCATTAAAAGCCCAGACATGAGTAAAGGAAATAGAGAAGGCGTTTGTTATTACAAACGTAGGTGAGGTGCAAAAGACTTCTTTTGCGACTTACATGATAAAAAGGGAAGTCAACTTTTGGTGGGAGGCTCACCAGGGTGAGGCTAGAACAGATGCGGTAACATGGGAATAATTCAAGAAGGTTTTCTTTGAGAATTATTTCGCTACAAGTATGCAAGGGAGGATAGAGATTAAGTTCTTAGAACTTAAATTAGGGGACATAACATTTCCCCAGTACACGGCCAAATTCAATGGATTGGCAAGGTTTGCTCCACGCTAAGTGGACACTGAGGAGATGAAGGCTTGTAGGTTTGAGCAGGGCCTGAAACCCTGGCTCTATAGTAGGATTGCAGTGTTCCAGAGGGTTTCTTATGAGACCATTCTGGAGAAGGTGATTATAGTAGAAGGTGGTAGTGAGGCATTTACTCAATACCACAAAGAGGGAAAGAATGAGAGCAAGGGAGAGGGAAAACCAAGGCAGAGAATGCCAGGGGCAGTATGCCAAAATTAAAGAATTTTTAACTTCGGGAATACTGGAGTGGGATAAGGGGGTCCTAAGTGTAGGATTAGAGCGTGTAAGACATGTGGAAAGACTCATCTTGGAGTCTGTCTGAAAGGGAGTATAAGTACCATTAAACATTAAGATAGTGGAGGAGGAAATAACTTTCGATAATTATATTTGTGAAAATTGTTTTATGAATGATAAAGGTATGTAAGTATGGGTAGATAAGTATTGTTAATGTTGAGAGAATTGAAGAAATTCTCGGTATGAAAGGGTTGATTAACCATAGAGCTATAATAAATAGTTATAAGAAAAGTGTGAATCTTCAGTTTTCTCACAAAATTATAGGTAGTAATTTACGGTAATAAAATACCACGACGCTCTTGTTGTCCTACCATGACGCAAGTCAGGAGGATGTTAAGTAAGAAGATGAGTTGTTTGTATATAGACTATCGTGGGAGGAGTAAGTTAGCGGTTAAGAATAAATACCCATGGCCCATGATCGATGATCTATTGGATCATTTGAAAGGGGTAAAAAAATTTTCTAAGATAGATTTGCGTACGGGGCATAGTCGGTTGAAAGTAATGAAGAAGGAGGAGGTACCTAAGATGACGTTCAGAACTCGTTATTGTTATGACAAGGTTTTTGTTATGTCATTTGGGTTGACTAATGTAATGAAGTTAGATTTTCTGTAAGAGGCACCGAGCAAGTCGGTGATAAACATATAGGTTCTCATGTGAGGTGCTATGGTTGAAGGTACCCCTAGCGTCACAGGATTTAAGAGAAAGGTTAAGTAAGACACTTGTATTATCTTTATCCGATGATACGTGGAATTTTGTAGTGTATCTCGATGTTTCACGTAGATGACATGATTGCGTGCTCATATAGCATGGCAAAGTCATTGTGTATGCATCACGCCAGTTAAAGGATTATAAGGAGGTCTATCCTACTTATGACCTATAATTGGCAACTGAAGTTTTGAATTAAAAATTTGAAGATAATATTTATACGGGGAGAGGTGTGAGATGTACACGGACTCTAAGAGTCTGAAATATATATTCACACAGAAGGAGTTGAATATGCAGTAGAGAAGGTGATTAGAATAGATAACGGATTACGACTGTGATATCTTATATTATACAGGGAAGGTAAACGTAGTGGCCAACGCGTTAAGTAGGAAGGGTAGGGAAAGCTATCAATGTTAACGACTCAGAATGAATTAATAACGGAGATGGCAAGATCAGAGTTAGAAGTTAAATTATAGAATGAAGGGGTAGAAATGTTATTCACAATGTAGACTCAATCCACAATAACGAAACAAGTTAAGTAAGTACTACTAGGTAACGAAGAATGCAAGAGAATGAAGAAGAGGACACAAGATAAATAGAAGACTAAGTATAGTCTTGTTTTGAAGGAAGAATTTGAGTTTCATATAATTCCAAGTTAAAAGAAGGACTAATAAAAGGAAAAAGTGTAATATGTTAATAAGGGTTTAACTTCCAACTCAGATTATTGATTGGAAGTGACGAGTCATGGGAATTAAGATAATACCTTCGGTGAAGGTGAAATGAACGAACCCCAATGTCGAAGAAGCATTTTGGGAACTCGAGATTAAAATGAAGAAAACTTTTCTTCAATTGTTTATATAATAATTAGTGAGATTCTGGGGACATAATCCTTATAAGGAGGGAAGAATGTAATGCCCGAGAAAATTGAATTTTTAAGAGAATTAAAATTTAATTTAATTATGTGGATTAAATGAATTTAATTGATTATTTATGGGAGCAAGCTAATTGGAGGTCGTTCTATGACCTAAACATATCAGAACGTCGTAGGATTTTGGCTACGTGATAGAATTAAAGTGTTTGAATTTCCAAGATGAAAATAAAAGCTTTCCGAGAAATTTTCCGAAAAATACTATTCACGCATTTCTGCTCGGGAATTATTTTTGAACTTCCGAGAAATACGTAACGATAGAATATCAAGGTAAGATGGAATATCCAATAATATTTTAGTTATGAAAAACATAATATTTTGCCTGTGGACTTAAAACCTAACGGTTATAAGAAAGGGATTTACGAGAACGAATTTAAATGCGTATAGTAAATTAAAGCGATGATCGTATAATATGTAGGTATTGTACAAAGTAATGAATATGAGTATGATACGATGTATTATACGAGTATGTATGGATGATGGTATATCGTATATGATGAATAAGTATACGAGTAGAATACGAGAATTATACGTAAATAATACGTTATAAGGCTTTAACCCAAAAGAAAGAAACTTGTAGGATTTGTTAAGTATTATGTTAGCCAAGTATGAAAATGGTTAAGTCCAACGTAAAGTAATGAACAAGCCCAAGTGTTTGTTTAATTGCAAGCCCAATGTATAAGTTAAGTTAGTTAAGCTAATTAAATGTAAAGCCCAAAGTAAGTGTCCAATGGGTAGGCATGAACCATGGGGCAACCCATGGGTGATCCAAAGTGATAAGCAAGTAACTTAAGGGCTAAGTGTTGTGATGACCAAGTGTTGTGGGGAGAAAATAACTTAATGATTAAGCAAAAAGGGAGTAAGGATCAAGTAATGGATAAGTGTTGTGGTGAGCAAGTTTACTTGATGTCTAAGATAGGAATAGTAAGGAGGTGGATGGCCTTTTGACCATTATTTATTGTGGATATAGATGGAGAAAATTTTTAATGTGACAACTATTGAAAATTAATATTTTATCTTTTTCTGATAAAATAATTTATTTAAATATATTATTTTAATAATATATTAACGGTAATATTTTTACAATGAATGTGGGATATATGAGTATATGAGGAGGAAGAGTATTTTTGTGGCATTAAATATTTAACATATGTTTTGGGTGTCGGTGGACACAATTCTTGACCGAAAATTGATTATGTAATCGTAAAATCGCTTCGTTTGTTGATTTGATCATTTTCATTTGGAATTTGGAAAAATTTTCTTACGCAAAGTTGTAGAGAATGGAATTTCCCATGGAAAGTGGCGAGTTTGAATTTTTTCGATAAACGGGCTATTTTCTATGAATTATTGAAGTTTTGAGAAAATAAAATGATTTTTATTAAATTATATGGTGGGACCCACTTTGGTTTGTGTTAATAACATGTGGGTCGCTATATTTTTTCGTAATTGGCATGCTTGGATGGCTGGTCTTGGATGGTTGGTGTGTAGAAAAGAAAAATAATATTTTATTATTTTAGTCTCCTTCATGCGTTCTAGCATTTTCCTATAAATAGAAGCTTAAGTTAGAATTGAAAATCACACCGTAAACTCAAGTTTCTCTCTATTTCTCTCTATATTATCAAGTGTATTCTTGTATCTTGAGTGTTGCTATACTTGCAAGTTCGTTTCAAACGTTATTCCAAATGTAAATCCGCTTTTTTGAGGTAAGGGATGTTATTTCTTTCGCAAATGATATTATTTTCTTCAATATCATTATGCCAAAATCTTTGTTGAACTTTTTATCAAATTTGGAACTTTTTCATTTCGGGATTACTATTCATGAGTTACTATTCACGAGTTACTATTCACGAGTTACTATTCATGAGTTACTATTCATGATAAAATTGGTTTCTTTTTCTAACCAAATTATAGTTGATTTATGAATATTACTCCGAGATTAAAACTATATATTGATTATATTGATTTTATTATCATATATAACATTTTTATAACCTCGATGTTGAAATTCTCTTTCTTTGGAGTGTAAAGATGGATAGATTATTGGTATGATCATGACTAGGGTTCTCTTTGGCCAGTAGTGAAAAGTTGAATTGTGGTGGTATGATCATGACCATTGAATTTATAATTGAATATCTTTAGCTTAAGTGCAAAGGTGAATTAATCAACATGGTTATAATTATTGTTTATATAAATTCGAAATGATTATATATTTCTTTGAGATATTAATATATCTCGGCCTTGTAATGCAAAGATGACTTGTTGTTGAATATCTTTGGCATGTAGTGCAAAAGATGAACTGTTGATGAATATCTTTGGCCCGAAGTGCAAAGATGAATTGTTGATGAATATCTTTGACCCGTAGTGTAAAGATAAATTTATTAGTATGATTATGAACATGAATCGCGATTTGGTATAACCATGATCTTTGATGTTTCGTGTGATGAAAATTATCTTTGTCTGGATGAGAAAAGGAATTTAGAACTACAATTACGATTATGAGTTATACATGTGATTGTGGATAGAAATTGTTGATTGATGCTACATGGATAAAACATTGTTGGTAGACTTTTAACATGGAGAAGATAATAGATTTTATGGTCTATTTGACTCTTCTAATGGATTGCTCATTCCGCTGCAACTATGGTTGAAAAGTTTTATCATCTACCATATGTTCTAAATCTCCGATTTATCGGCGATGAAGACTATTGATAATTTATTTATCTTTAGTCATAATATTCTTTACTGAGCTAGTTGTGCTCACCCTTTTGCTTCACAATTCCTTTCAGGTAATAAAAGTGTAGCTGGGTCGAGTGGGGGATAACAGGGGAATAGAACGGTGGTCTATAGCTGTTGAGGGTGAGGCAAACCCAACGTTGGAAGGGTGTTTTGTCACTATCATACAAGATGTCTAATGACATACAACCTCGTATCATCATAAGACAGGATGTGCTCATCCACTTGCCGAGTATATATACCGAGCACTACCTATATAATCTTGGTGTTTGTTTGAAGTATAATTCTCAATTAGAGATAGTGGAGATAATGATATGTCAAGAGAAGACTTACCATTGGGAAGAATATGATAGTAATCTTCTTGTTTTTCTTTGGGGTCTATTGGGTCAACCAAGGATAATTCTGTGGCCATATGATATCTATCATAACCTAGACGCATGGTCTCCCATGTATGGAAGGTTTCTTGAGCACTTCCCAAAGATTTTAGTTTCTAAAACAGCTTTTGACTATACCTTTATGTAAGGTGTCACTGTGAGTGCTGTCCACGGTTGGGACATGTGTCACATTTGGTATATATTTGTATCCAAACTCACTGATATGTGTTGTTGTATTTTGTACGACAATTGTTGTAATAAAGTTGTAGTTATTTTCTGTACCATGTATTTGGCGACTCAGAATGGATTGGATGGAATGGACCTATTTTGGGGTCGTTACATTTGGTATCAGAGCTTAGGGATATGATCTCTGGCGGAGATCAGGGAATAGGACTAAGAGGGGAGAGATGAGTAAATCTTTCGCTAGTGTGTCCTACCTAAGCTTAAATTGTTGGTTGGTCGTAATATATGGATATTATGTGATATGTTAATTTGTTCAATTAACCCTTGTTTTGAAGCGGTATTCTAGAATGATATCTGAAATACAGGAGATGAGCAATGGAGAAATCATGAGGACAGGAAAGATGGACTCTGAAATGAAAGCAAGGTATTCTCAACTCTTTGAAATACCAGGTACGTAAATTTCGGGGACGAAATTTCATAAGGAGGGGAGATTGTAAGACCCCGAATTTTGTGAAATAAAAGTATTCAATTTTTCTTATAATTATTATTCAGTAAATGTTAAAATTGATAAAAGTTTAAAGTTATGGGTGAAATATGCAAATTTTACAAAACACACAAGTGGCTATAAAATATTCATTGTTGTCGGAGAATATTCGTTTGGTCGTGGAATATTCTTTTTGTCGGGAATATCCGTACGACGGCGCAGTCATTTGTGGGCCCCATAACGGAATAACTGTCGGATGAAGAAAACGACAAGTTTGAGTTTTTACCTATTAACCTTGTTGAATACTTGGTGGTTAAAATACAATAATACGCGTTGTTGCACAAAGAGAGACACGGTATTACATAAAAGATTTTGAATTATTGATTCTACGTAAGAAGGCACTACTCAATAATTGTTACACGGTAATTATCTGCTCAATATTTTATTTTATTGATTCAATAATTGTTTGCGTTGATATTATATATTATTATTGTTTCAATAATTGTCATCGCACAAGATTTTCTATTATCGATCAATAATTCAAATTATTTGAATAATATTATCGATAACATTATTGGCAATGTCTAGAAAGTTACATCTAAGGAGAGGTTTGGTCACCTAATCAAGGCGCCAAGAAGGAGAAATCCTTATTGGAAAGCCCTCTATCTGAGAGCGGAACTACCGGTTGTCAAGATCGTGGGGTCTGTAATATTATTTGTGAATAATTAATTATTGATTATTATGATAAAGAAAATATTTATTGTGGATATAGATGGAGAAAATTTTTAATGTGACAACTATTGAAAATTAATATTTTATCTTTTTCTGATAAAATAATTTATTTAAATATATTATTTTAATAATATATTAACGGTAATATTTTTATAATGAATGTAGGATATATGAGTATATGAGGAGGAAGAGTATTTTTGTGGCATTAAATATTTAACATATGTTTTGGGTGTCGGTGGACACAATTCTTGACCGAAAATTGATTATGTAATCGTAAAATCGCTTCGTTTGTTGATTTTGGTCAATTTGCATTTGGAATTTGGAAAAATTTTCTTCTCGCAAAGTTGTAGAGAATGGAATTTCCCATGGAAAGTGGTATAGTTTCAAATTTTTACGATAAACGGGCTATTTTCTATGAATTATTGAAGTTTCGAGAAAATAAAATGATTTTTATTAAATTATATGGTGGGACCCACTTTGGTTTGTGTTAATAACATGTGGGTCGCTATATTTTTTCGTAATTGGCATGCTTGGATGTATTTGGTCTTGGATGGTTGGTGTGTAGAAAAGAAAAATAATATTTTATTATTTTAGTCTCCTTTCATGCGTTCTAGCATTTTCCTATAAATAGAAGCTTAAGTTAGAATTGAAAATCACACCGTAAATCAAGTTTTCTCTATTTCTCTCTATATTATCAAGTGTATTCTTGTATCTTGAGTGTTGCTATACTATTGCAAGTTCGTTCGTTATTCCAAATGTAAATACGCTCTTTTGAGGTAAGGGATGTTATTTCTTTTCGCAAATGATATTATTTTCTTCAATATCATTATGCCAAAATCTTTGTTGAACTTTTTATCAAATTTGGAACTTTTTCATGTCTGGATTACTATTCATGAGTTACTATTCACGAGTTACTATTCACGAAGTTACTATTCATGAGTTACTATTCATGATAAAATTGGTTCTTTTTTCTAACCAAATTATAGTTGATTTATGAATATTACTGAGATTAAAACTATATATTGATTATATTGATTTTATTATCATATATAACATTTTATAACCTCGATGTTGAAATTCTCTTTCACTTTGGAGTGTAAAGATGGATAGATTATTGGTATGATCATGACTAGGGTTCTCTTTGGCCAAGAGTGAAAAGTTGAATTGTGATCGGTATGATCTTGACCATTGAATTTATAATTGAATATCTTTAGCTTAAGTGCAAAGGTGAATTAATCAACATGGTTATAATTATTGTTTATATAAATTTCGAAATGATTATATATTTCTTTGAGATATTAATATATCTCGCCTTTGTAATGCAAAGATGACTTGTTGTTGAATATCTTTGGCATGTAGTGCAAAGATGAATCTGTTGATGAATATCTTTGGCCACGAAGTGCAAAGATGAATTGTTGATGAATATCTTTGACCGTGAGTGTAAAGATAAATTTATTAGTATGATTATGAACATGAGCTGCGATTTGGTATAACCATGATCTTTGATGTTTCAGGTGATGAAAATTATCTTTGTCCTGGATGAGAAAAGGAATTTAGAACTACAATTACGATTATGAGTTATACATGTGATTGTGGATAGAAATTGTTGATTGATGCTACATGGATAAAACATTGTTGGTAGACTTTTAACATGGAGAAGATAATAGATTTTATGGTCTATTTGACTCTTCTAATGGATTGCTCATTCCGCTGCAACTATGGTTGAAAAGTTTTATCATCTACCATATGTTCTAAATCTCTGATTTATTACTGATGAAGACTATTGATAATTTATTTATCTTTAGTCATAATATTCTTTTATCGAGCTAGTTGTGCTCACCCTTTTGCTTCACAATTCCTTTCAGGTAATAAAAGTGTAGCTGGGTCGAGTGGGGGATAACAGGGGAATAGAACGGTGGTCTATAGCTGTTGAGGGTGAGGCAAACCCAACGTTGGAAGGGTGTTTTGTCACTATCATACAAGATGTCTAATGACATACAACCTCGTATCATCATAAGATGTGGATGTGCTCATCCACTCTGCGAGTATATATCTGAGCACTACCTATATAATCTTGGTGTTTGTTTGAAGTATAATTCTCAATTAGAGATAGTGGAGATAATGATATGTCAAGAGAAGACTTACCATTGGGAAGAATATGATAGTAATCTTCTTGTTTTTCTTTGGGGTCTATTGGGTCAACCAAGGATAATTCTGTGGCCATATGATATCTATCATAACCTAGACGCATGGTCTCCCATATACGAAGGTTTCCTTGAGCACTTCCCAAAGATTTTAGTTTCTAAAACAGTTTTTGACTATACCTTTATGTAAGGTGTCACTGTGAGGTGTTGTCCACGGTTGGGACATGTGTCACATTTGGTATATATTTGTATCCAAACTCACAAAGATATGTATTGTTGTATTTTTGTACGACAATTGTTGTAATAAAGTTGTAGTTATTTTTCTGTACCATGTATTTGGCTTACTCGTAATGGGTTGGATGGAATGGACCTATTTTGGGGTCGTTACATTTGGTATCGAGCTTAGGGATATGATCTCCATGAGATCAGGGAATAGGACTAAGAGGGGAGAGATGAGTAAATCTTTCGCTAGTGTGTCCTACCTAAGCTTAAATTGTTGGTTGGTCGTAATATATGGATATTATGTGATATGTTAATTTGTTCAATTAACCCTTGTTTTGAAGCGGTATTCTAGAATGATATCTCAAATACGGTGAGATGAGGTGGAGAAATCATGAGGACAGAAAGATGGACTCTCAAATGAAAGCAAGGTATTCTCAACTCTTTGAAATATAAGGTACGAAATTTCGGGGACGAAATTTCATAAGGAGGGAGATTGTAAGACCCCGAATTTTGTGAAATAAAAGTATTCAATTTTTCTTATAATTATTATTCAAGAAATGTTAAAATTGATAAAAGTTTAAAGTTATGGGTGAAATATGCAAATTTTACAAAACACACAAGTGGCTATAAAATATTCATTGTTGTCGGAGAATATTCGTTTGGTCGTGGAATATTCTTTTTTTTCGGGAATATCCGCATTTATTGCCAGCTAGATCATTTGTGGGCCCCATAACTAATAACTCGTCGCTTCGGATGAAGAAAAGCGACAAGTTTGAGTTTTACCGTTAACACTGTTGGAATACTCGGTGGTTAAAATACAATAATACGCGCGTCAGACAAGAAGACAATAGACACCATTACACAAGATTTTGAATTATTGATTCTTACGTAAGAAGGCACTACTCAATAATTGTTACGTAAATTATCGCTCAATATTTTATTTTATTGATTCAATAATTGTCTGCGTTGATATTATATATTATTATTGTTTCAATAATTGTCATCGACAAAGATTTTCTATTATCGGATCAATAATTCAAATTATTTGAATAATATTATCGATAACATTATTGGCAATGTCTAGAAAGTTCATCTAAGGAGAGAGTTTGGTCACCTAATTGCGTGCCAAGAAGGAGAAATCCTTATTGGAAAGCCCCTCTATCCCAGGAACTACACGGGTCACAAGATCGTAGGTCTGTAATATTATTTGTGAATAATTAATTATTGATTATTATGATAAAGAAAATATTTATTGTGGATATAAATGGAGAAAATTTTAATGTGACAACTATTGAAAATTAATATTTTATCTTTTCCGATAAAATAATTTATTTAAATATATTATTTTAACAAATATATTAACGGTAATATTTTTACAATGAATGTGGGATATATGAGTATATGAGGAGGAAGAGTATTTTTGTTGCATTAAATATTTAACATATGTTTTTGGGTGTCGGTGGACACAATTCTCGATTTAAAATTGATTATACCGTGTAAAATCGCTTCGCTTGTTGATTTTGATTCAATTTCATGCTTTGGAATTTGGAAAATTTTCTTCTCGCAAAGTTGTAGAGAATGGAATTTCCCATGGAAAGTGGCGAAGTTTCAATTTTTCTCGATAAACGGGCTATTTTCTATGAATTATTGAAGTTTCGTAAAATAAAATGATTTTTATTAAATTATATGGTGGGACCCACTTTGGTTTGTGTTAATAACATGTGGGTCGCTATATTTTTTCGTAATTGGCATGCTTGGATGGTCGGGTCTTGGATGGTTGGTGTGTAGAAAAGAAAAATAATATTTTATTATTTTAGTCTCCTTTGACGTTCTAGCATTTTCCTATAAATAGAAGCTTAAGTTAGAATTGAAAATCACACCAGAAACTGAAGTTTCATCTCTATTTCTCTCTCTATATTATCAAGTGTATTCTTGTATCTTGAGTGTTGCTATATTACGGTGCAAGTTCGTTTCAAACGTTATTCCAAATGTAAATACCGCTTCTTTTGAGGTAAGGGATGTTATTTCTTTCGCAAATGATATTATTTTCTTCAATATCATTATGCCAAAATCTTTGTTGAACTTTTTATCAAATTTGGAACTTTTTCATGTCGGGGTTACTATTCATGAGTTACTATTCACGAGTTACTATTCACGAGTTACTATTCATGAGTTACTATTCATGATAAAATTGGTTTCTTTTTCTAACCAAATTATAGTTGATTTATGAATATTACTCTGGAGATTAAAACTATATATTGATTATATTGATTTTATTATCATATATAACATTTTTATAACCCTGATGTTGAAATTCTCTTTCACTGGAGTGTAAAGATGGATAGATTATTGGTATGATCATGACTAGGGTTCTCTTTGGCCAGTAGTGAAAAGTTGAATTGTGACTGGTATGATCATGACCATTGAATTTATAATTGAATATCTTTAGCTTAAGTGCAAAGGTGAATTAATCAACATGGTTATAATTATTGTTTATATAAATTCTGAAATGATTATATATTTCTTTGAGATATTAATATATCTGGCCTGTAATGCAAAGATGACTTGTTGTTGAATATCTTTGGCATGTAGTGCAAAGATGAACTGTTGATGAATATCTTTGGCCTGAAGTGCAAAGATGAATTGTTGATGAATATCTTTGACCCGTAGTGTAAAGATAAATTTATTAGTATGATTATGAACATGAACTGCGATTTGGTATAACCATGATCTTTGATGTTTCAGGTGATGAAAATTATCTTTGTCCTGGATGAGAAAAGGAATTTAGAACTACAATTACGATTATGAGTTATACATGTGATTGTGGATAGAAATTGTTGATTGATGCTACATGGATAAAACATTGTTGGTAGACTTTTAACATGGAGAAGATAATAGATTTTATGGTCTATTTGACTCTTCTAATGGATTGCTCATTCCGCTGCAACTATGGTTGAAAAGTTTTATCATCTACCATATGTTCTAAATCTCTGATTTATTACTGATGAAGACTATTGATAATTTATTTATCTTTAGTCATAATATTTTTATCGAAGCTAGTTGTGCTCACCTTTTGCTTCACAATTCCTTTCGTGTAATAAAAGTGTATTTGGGTCGAGTGGGGGATAACAGGGAATAGAAGCGGTGTGGTCTATATTTGTTGAGGGTGAGGCAAACCCAACGTTGGAAGGGTGTTTTGTCACTATCATACAAGATGTCTAATGACATACAACCTCAGATCATCATAAGACAGGATGTGCTCATCCACTTGCTGAGTATATATACGAGCACTACCTATATAATCTTGGTGTTTGTTTGAAGTATAATTCTCAATTAGAGATAGTGGAGATAATGATATGTCAAGAGAAGACTTACCATTGGGAAGAATATGATAGTAATCTTCTTGTTTTTCTTTGGGGTCTATTGGGTCAACCAAGGATAATTTTGTGGCCATATGATATCTATCATAACCTGACGCATGGTCTCCCATGTGCATTTGAAGGTTTCTTGAGCACTTCCCAAAGATTTTAGTTTCTAAAACAGCTTTTTGACTATACCTTTATGTAAGGTGTGTCATGAGGTGCTGTCCACGGTTGGGACATGTGTCACATTTGGTATATATTTGTATCCAAACTCACAGAGATATGTGTTGTTGTATTTTGTACGACAATTGTTGTAATAAAGTTGTAGTTATTTTCTGTACCATGTATTTGGCGACTCAGAATGGGTTGGATGGAATGGACCTATTTTGGGGTCGTTACATTTGGTATCAGAGCTTAGGGATATGATCTCTGGCGGAGATCAGGGAATAGGACTAAGAGGGGAGAGATGAGTAAATCTTTCGCTAGTGTGTCCTACCTAAGCTTAAATTGTTGGTTGGTCGTAATATATGGATATTATGTGATATGTTAATTTGTTCAATTAACCCTTGTTTTGAAGCGGTATTCTAGAATGATATCTGAAATACAGGAGATGAGCAATGGAGAAATCATGAGGACAGGAAAGATGGACTCTGAAATGAAAGCAAGGTATTCTCAACTCTTTGAAATACAAGGTACGTAAATTTCGGGGACAAAATTTCATAAGGAGGGGAGATTGTAAGACCCCGAATTTTGTGAAATAAAAGTATTCAATTTTTCTTATAATTATTATTCAGTAAATGTTAAAATTGATAAAAGTTTAAAGTTATGGGTGAAATATGCAAATTTTACCAAAACACACAAGTGGCTATAAAATATTCATTGTTATTCGGAGAATATTCGTTTGGTCGTGGAATATTCTTTTTGTCGGGAATATCCGCAACGACGCAGTAGCAAATCATTTCAGGGGCCCCATAACTTAATAACTCGCGGATGAAGAAAACGCATAAGTTTGAGTTTTTACCGTTAACACTGTTGAATACCGGTGGTTAAAATACAATAATACGCGTTGTTGCACAAAGAAACATACCAGTATTACACAAGATTTTTGAATTATTGATTCTTACGTAAGAAGGCACTACTCAATAATTGTACAAAGAATTATCGCTCAATATTTTATTTTATTGATTCAATAATTGTTGCGTTGATATTATATATTATTATTGTTTCAATAATTGTCATTTCACACAAGATTTTCTATTATCGATCAATAATTCAAATTATTTGAATAATATTATCGAGATAACATTATTGGCAATGTCTAGAAAGTTCATTCAAGGAGAGGTTTGGTCACCTAATTGCGGCGCCAAGAAGGAGAAATCCTTATCGAAAGCCCCTCTATCCTCGAACTACCGGTTGTCGAGATTGTGGTCTCAGTAATATTATTTGTGAATAATTAATTATTGATTATTATGATAAAGAAAATATTTATTGTGGATATAGATGGAGAAAATTTTTAATGTGACAACTATTGAAAATTAATATTTTATCTTTTTCTCGATAAAATAATTTATTTAAATATATTATTTTAATAATATATTAACTAGTAATATTTTTATAATGAATGTGGGATATATGAGTATATGAGGAGGAAGAGTATTTTTGTGGCATTAAATATTTAACATATGTTTTGGGTGTCTGTGGACACAATTCTTGACCGAAAATTGATTATGTAATCGTAAAATCGCTCGTTTGTTGATTTGGCCAAATTTCGCTTGGAATTTGAAAAATTTTCTTTCGCAAAGTTGTAGAGAATGGAATTTCCCATGGAAAGTGGCGTAGTTTCAATTTTTTCGATAAACGGGCTATTTTCTATGAATTATTGAAGTTTCGTAAAATAAAATGATTTTTATTAAACTATATGGTGGGACCCACTTTGGTTTGTGTTAATAACATGGGTCGCTATATTTTTTCGTAATTGGCATGCTTGGATGGTCTGGTCTTGGATGGTTGGTGTGTAGAAAAGAAAAATAATATTTTATTATTTTAGTCTCCTTTCATGTTCTAGCATTTTCCTATAAATAGAAGCTTAAGTTAGAATTGAAAATCACACCGTAAACCGAAGTTTTCTCTCTTTTCTCTCTATATTATCAAGTGTATTCTTGTATCTTGAGTGTTGCTATACTACGGTGCAAGTTCGATTCGGCGTTATTCCAATGTAAATACCGCTCTTTTGAGGTAAGGATGTTATTTTTTCGCAAATGATATTATTTTCTTCAATATCATTATGCCAAAATCTTTGTTGAACTTTTTATCAAATTTGGAACTTTTTCATGCTTGGAGTTACTATTCATGAGTTACTATTCACGAAGTTACTATTCACGAAGTTACTATTCATGAGTTACTATTCATGATAAAATTGGTTTCTTTTTTCTAACCAAATTATAGTTGATTTATGAATATTACTCGAGATTAAAACTATATATTGATTATATTGATTTTATTATCATATATAACATTTTTATAACCTCGATGTTGAAATTTCTTTTCACCGGAGTGTAAAGATGGATAGATTATTGGTATGATCATGACTACTCAGGTTCTCTTTGGCCAAAGAGTGAAAAGTTGAATTGTGGACCGGTATGATCATGACCATTGAATTTATAATTGAATATCTTTAGCTTAAGTGCAAAGGTGAATTAATCAACATGGTTATAATTATTGTTTATATAAATTCGAAATGATTATATATTTCTTTGAGATATTAATATATCCGCCTGTAATGCAAAGATGACTTGTTGTTGAATATCTTTGGCATGTAGTGCAAAGATGAACTCGTTGATGAATATCTTTATTCGAAGTGCAAAGATGAATTGTTGATGAATATCTTTGATTCGTAATGTAAAGATAAATTTATTAGTATGATTATGAACATGAACTGCGATTTGGTATAACCATGATCTTTGATGTTTCAGGTGATGAAAATTATCTTTGTCCTGGATGAGAAAAGGAATTTAGAACTACAATTACGATTATGAGTTATACATGTGATTGTGGACAGAAATTGTTGATTGATGTTACATGGATAAAACATTGTTGGTAGACTTTTAACATGGAGAAGATAATAGATTTTATGGTCTATTTGACTCTTCTAATGGATTGCTCGTTCCGCTGCAACTATGGTTGAAAAGTTTTATCATCTACCATATGTTCTAAATCTCGATTTATTCGATGAAGACTATTGATAATTTATTTATCTTTAGTCATAATATTCTTTATCGAAGCTAGTTGTGTTTCACCCTTTTGCTTCACAATTCCTTTCGTGTAATAAAAGTGTAGTCGGGTCGAGTGGGGGATAATGGGGAATAGAACGGTGGTCTATAGTCGTTGAGGTGAGGCAAACCCAACGTTGGAAGGGTGTTTTGTCACTATCATACAAGATGTCTAATGACATACAACCTCGTATCATCATAAGATGTGGATGTGCTCATCCACTTTAGTATATATACTGAGCACTACCTATATAATCTTGGTGTTTGTTTGAAGTATAATTCTCAATTAGAGATAGTGGAGATAATGATATGTCAAGAGAAGACTTACCATTGGGAAGAATATGATAGTAATCTTCTTCTTTTTTTCTTTGGGGTCTATTGGGTCAACCAAGGATAATTTCGTGGCCATATGATATCTATCATAACCTGTACGCATGGTCTCCCATGTACGAAGGTTTCCTTGAGCACTTCCCAAAGATTTTAGTTTCTAAAACAGCTTTTTGACTATACCTTTATGTAAGGTGTCATTGAGAGGTGTCATTCACGGTTGGGACATGTGTCACATTTGGTATATATTTGTATCCAAACTCACAAAGATATGTATGTTGTTGTATTTTGTACGACAATTGTTGTAATAAAGTTGTAGTTATTTTCTCGTACTATGTATTTGGCTTACTCGTAATGGGTTGGATGGAATGGACCTATTTTGGGGTCGTTACATTTGGTATCGAGCTTAGGATATGATCTCTGGCGGAGATCGGGGAATAGGGACTAGGAGGGAGAGATGAGTAAATCTTTCGCTAGTGTGTCCTACCTAAGCTTAAATTGTTGGTTGGTCGTAATATATGGATATTATGTGATATGTTAATTTGTTCAATTAACCCTTGTTTTGAAGCGGTATTCTAGAATGATATCTCAAATATGAGGAGATGAGCAATGGAGAAATCATGAGGACGGGAAAGATGGACTCGAAATGAAAGCAAGGTATTCTCAACTCTTTGAAATACAAGGTACGTAAATTTCGGGGACGAAATTTCATAAGGAGGGGAGATTGTAAGACCCCGAATTTTGTGAAATAAAAGTATTCAATTTTTCTTATAATTATTATTCAGTAAATGTTAAAATTGATAAAAGTTTAAAGTTATGGGTGAAATATGCAAATTTTACAAAACACACAAGTGGCTATAAAATATTCATTGTTGTCGGAGAATATTCGTTTGGTCGTGGAATATTCTTTTTGTCGGGAATATCCGTACGACGGCGCAGTCATTTGTGGGCCCCATAACGGAATAACTGTCGGATGAAGAAAATGACAAGTTTGAGTTTTTACCGTTAACACTGTTGGAATACCTGGTGGTTAAAATACAATAATACGCGTTGTTGCACAAAGAAGTACACCAGTATTACACAAAGATTTTTGAATTATTGATTCTTACGTAAGAAGGCACTACTCAATAATTGTTACAGTAATTAATCGCTCAATATTTTATTTTATTGATTCAATAATTCTTCTGCGTTGATATTATATATTATTATTGTTTCAATAATTGTCATCAAGACAAGATTTTCTATTATCGGATCAATAATTCAAATTATTTGAATAATATTATCGATAACATTATTGGCAATGTCTAGAAAGTTATACATCTAAGGAGAGGTTTGGTCACCTAATCATGCGCCAAGAAGTGAGAAATCCTTATTGGAAAGTCCCTCTATCCAGGAACTACCGGTTGTCGAAGATTGTGGGTCCGTAATATTATTTGTGAATAATTAATTATTGATTATTATGATAAAGAAAATATTTATTGTGGATATAGATGGAGAAAAATTTTAATGTGACAACTATTGAAAATTAATATTTTATCTTTTTTACGATAAAATAATTTATTTAAATATATTATTTTAATAATATATTAACTGTAATATTTTTACAATGAATGTGGGATATATGAGTATATGAGGAGGAAGAGTATTTTTGTGGCATTAAATATTTAACATATGTTTTTGGGTGTCTGTGGACACAATTCTCGACCGAAAATTGATTATAATCGTAAAATCGCTCGTTTGTTGATTTTGGTCAATTTCGCATTTGGAATTTGGAAAAAATTTTCTTACGCAAAGTTGTAGAGAATGGAATTTCCCATGGAAAGTGGCGAGTTTCAATTTTTTGATAAACGGGCTATTTTCTATGAATTATTGAAGTTTCGAAAATAAAATGATTTTTATTAAATTATATGGTGGGACCCACTTTGGTTTGTGTTAATAACATGTGGGTCGCTATATTTTTTCGTAATTGGCATGCTTGGATGGTTGGTGGTCTTGGATGGTTGGTGTGTAGAAAAGAAAAATAATATTTTATTATTTTAGTCTCCTTTGGCGTTTCTAGCATTTTCCTATAAATAGAAGCTTAAGTTAGAATTGAAAATCACACCGTAAACTCAAGTTTTTCTCTATTTTCTCTCTATATTATCAAGTGTATTCTTGTATCTTGAGTGTTGCTATACGGTGCAAGTTCGTTTCAAATTATTCCAATGTAAATATCGCTTCTTTTGAGGTAAGGATGTTATTTCTTTTCGCAAATGATATTATTTTCTTCAATATCATTATGCCAAAATCTTTGTTGAACTTTTTATCAAATTTGGAACTTTTTCATGTCGGGATTACTATTCATGAGTTACTATTCACGAGTTACTATTCACGAGTTACTATTCATGAGTTACTATTCATGATAAAATTGGTTTCTTTTTCTAACCAAATTATAGTTGATTTATGAATATTACTCTGGAGATTAAAACTATATATTGATTATATTGATTTTATTATCATATATAACATTTTTATAACCCACGATGTTGAAATTCTCTTTCACCTTTGGAGTGTAAAGATGGATAGATTATTGGTATGATCATTACTAGGGTTCTCTTTGGCCGATGAGTGAAAAGTTGAATTGTGGTGGTATGATCATGACCATTGAATTTATAATTGAATATCTTTAGCTTAAGTGCAAAGGTGAATTAATCAACATGGTTATAATTATTGTTTATATAAATTCTGAAATGATTATATATTTCTTTGAGATATTAATATATCTGGCCTGTAATGCAAAGATGACTTGTTGTTGAATATCTTTGGCATGTAGTGCAAAGATGAACTGTTGATGAATATCTTTGGCCTGAAGTGCAAAGATGAATTGTTGATGAATATCTTTGACCCGTAGTGTAAAGATAAATTTATTAGTATGATTATGAACATGAACTGCGATTTGGTATAACCATGATCTTTGATGTTTCAGGTGATGAAAATTATCTTTGTCCTGGATGAGAAAAGGAATTTAGAACTACAATTATGATTATGAGTTATACATGTGATTGTGGATAGAAATTGTTGATTGATGCTACATGGATAAAACATTGTTGGTAGACTTTTAACATGGAGAAGATAATAGATTTTATGGTCTATTTGACTCTTCTAATGGATTGCTCATTCCGCTGCAACTATGGTTGAAAAGTTTTATCATCTACCATATGTTCTAAATCTCTGATTTATTACTGATGAAGACTATTGATAATTTATTTATCTTTAGTCATAATATTCTTTACTGAGCTAGTTGTGCTCACCCTTTTGCTTCACAATTCCTTTCAGGTAATAAAAGTGTAGCTGGGTCGAGTGGGGGATAACAGGGGAATAGAACGGTGGTCTATAGCTATTGAGGGTGAGGCAAACCCAACGTTGGAAGGGTGTTTTGTCACTATCATACAAGATGTCTAATGACATACAACCTCGTATCATCATAAGACAGGGATGTGCTCATCCACTTGCTGAGTATATATACGAGCACTACCTATATAATCTTGGTGTTTGTTTGAAGTATAATTCTCAATTAGAGATAGTGGATATAATGATATGTCAAGAGAAGACTTACCATTGGGAAGAATATGATAGTAATCTTCTTGTTTTTCTTTGGGGTCTATTGGGTCAACCAAGGATAATTCTGTGGCCATATGATATCTATCATAACCTAGACGCATGGTCTCCCATGTACGAAGGTTTTCTTGAGCACTTCCCAAAGATTTTAGTTTCTAAAACAGTTTTTGACTATACCTTTATGTAAGGTGTCACTGTGAGGTGCTGTCCACGGTTGGGACATGTGTCACATTTGGTATATATTTGTATCCAAACTCACAGCATATGTGTTGTTGTATTTTGTACGACAATTGTTGTAATAAAGTTGTAGTTATTTTCTGTACCATGTATTTGGCGACTCAGAATGGGTTGGATGGAATGGACCTATTTTGGGGTCGTTACATTTGGTATCAGAGCTTAGGGATATGATCTCTGGCGGAGATCAGGGAATAGGACTAGGAGGGGAGAGATGAGTAAATCTTTCGCTAGTGTGTCCTACCTAAGCTTAAATTGTTGGTTGGTCGTAATATATGGATATTATGTGATATGTTAATTTGTTCAATTAACCCTTGTTTTGAAGCGGTATTCTAGAATGATATCTGAAATACAGGAGATGAGCAATGGAGAAATCATGAGGACAGGAAAGATGGACTCTGAAATGAAAGCAAGGTATTCTCAACTCTTTGAAATACAAGGTACGTAAATTTCGGGGACGAAATTTCATAAGGAGGGGAGATTGTAAGACCCCGAATTTTGTGAAATAAAAGTATTCAATTTTTCTTATAATTATTATTCAGTAAATGTTAAAATTGATAAAAGTTTAAAGTTATGGGTGAAATATGCAAATTTTACAAAACACACAAGTGGCTATAAAATATTCATTGTTGTCGGAGAATATTCGTTTGGTCGTGGAATATTCTTTTTGTCGGGAATATCCGCATTGACCTGCCAGTAATGATCATTTGTGGGCCCCATAACTAATAATAAGCATCGGATGAAGAAAACGACAAGTTTGAGTTTTACCGTTAACACTTGTTGGAATACACGGTGGTTAAAATACAATAATATGGCGTTGCACAAAGAATATTACGGTATTACACGGTATTTTTGAATTATTGATTCTTACGTAAGAAGGCACTACTACTAATAATTGTTACAAGTAATTATTATTCAATATTTTATTTTATTGATTCAATAATTCTTTGCGTTGATATTATATATTATTATTGTTTCAATAATTGTCATTTGACAAGATTTTCTATTATCGGATCAATAATTCAAATTATTTGAATAATATTATCAGATAACATTATTGGCAATGTCTAGAAAGTTCTGTCTAAGGAGAGGTTTGGTCACCTAATTGCGCGCCAGTAAGGAGAAATCCTTATTGGAAAGTCCCCTCTATCCTGGGAACGGCCTGGTTGTCAGTACTGTGGGTCTGTAATATTATTTGTGAATAATTAATTATTGATTATTATGATAAAGAAAATATTTATTGTGGATATAGATGGAGAAAATTTTTAATGTGACAACTATTGAAAATTAATATTTTATCTTTTTCTGATAAAATAATTTATTTAAATATATTATTTTAATAATATATTAACGGTAATATTTTTACAATGAATGTGGGATATATGAGTATATGAGGAGGAAGAGTATTTTTGTGGCATTAAATATTTAACATATGTTTTGGGTGTCGGTGGACACAATTCTTAATAGAAAATTGATTATAGTATCGTAAAATCGCTCGTTTGTTGATTTTGATCGATTTGCATTTGGAATTTGGAAAAATTTTCTTCCGCAAAGTTGTAGAGAATGGAATTTCCCATGGAAAGTGGCGAGTTTGAATTTTTTCGATAAACGGGCTATTTTCTATGAATTATTGAAGTTTCGGAAAATAAAATAATTTTATTAAATTATATGGTGGGACCCACTTTGGTTTGTGTTAATAACATGTGGGTCGCTATATTTTTTTAGTAATTGGCATGCTTGGATGGCTGGTCTTGGATGGTTGGTGTGTAGAAAAGAAAAATAATATTTTATTATTTTAGTCTCCTTTCATGCTCTAGCATTTTCCTATAAATAGAAGCTTAAGTTAGAATTGAAAATCACACCGTAAAGCTGAAGTTTTCTCTATTTTCTCTCTATATTATCAAGTGTATTCTTGTATCTTGAGTGTTGCTATACGGTGCAAGTTCGATTCGGCGTTATTCCGGTAAATACCGCTCTTTTGAGGTAAGGATGTTATTTCTTTCGCAAATGATATTATTTTCTTCAATATCATTATGCCAAAATCTTTGTTGAACTTTTTATCAAATTTGGAACTTTTTCATGTATCGGGATTACTATTCATGAGTTACTATTCACGAGTTACTATTCACGAAAGTTACTATTCATGAGTTCTTATTCATGATAAAATTGGTTTCTTTTCTAACCAAATTATAGTTGATTTATGAATATTACTCGGAGATTAAAACTATATATTGATTATATTGATTTTATTATCATATATAACATTTTTATAACCACGATGTTGAAATTCTCTTTCACTTTGGAGTGTAAAGATGGATAGATTATTGGTATGATCATGACTAGGGTTTCTCTTTGGCGATAGTGAAAAGTTGAATTGTATTTGGTATGATCATGACCATTGAATTTATAATTGAATATCTTTAGCTTAAGTGCAAAGGTGAATTAATCAACATGGTTATAATTATTGTTTATATAAATTCTGAAATGATTATATATTTCTTTGAGATATTAATATATCTGGCCTGTAATGCAAAGATGACTTGTTGTTGAATATCTTTGGCATGTAGTGCAAAGATGAACTGTTGATGAATATCTTTGGCCTGAAGTGCAAAGATGAATTGTTGATGAATATCTTTGACCCGTAGTGTAAAGATAAATTTATTAGTATGATTATGAACATGAACTGCGATTTGGTATAACCATGATCTTTGATGTTTTGTGATGAAAATTATCTTTGTCTGGATGAGAAAAGGAATTTAGAACTACAATTATGATTATGAGTTATACATGTGATTGTGGATAGAAATTGTTGATTGATGCTACATGGATAAAACATTGTTGGTAGACTTTTAACATGGAAGATAATAGATTTTATGGTCTATTTGACTCTTCTAATGGATTGCTCATTCATTTGCAACTATGGTTGAAAAGTTTTATCATCTACCATATGTTCTAAATCTACGATTTATTCTTGATGAAGACTATTGATAATTTATTTATCTTTAGTCATAATATTCTTCTTGAAGCTAGTTTGTGCTCACCCTTTTGCTTCACAATTCCTTTCGGGTAATAAAAGTGTATTTGGGTCGAGTGGGGGATAACGGGGGAATAGAAGCGGTGGTCTATAGCTATTGAGGGTGAGGCAAACCCAGCGTTGGAAGGGTGTTTTGTCACTATCATACAAGATGTCTAATGACATACAACCTCGTATCATCATAAGAGGCAGGGGATGTGCTCATCCACTTGCCGAGTATATATCTGAGCACTACCTATATAATCTTGGTGTTTGTTTGAAGTATAATTCTCAATTAGAGATAGTGGAGATAATGATATGTCGAGAGAAGACTTACCATTGGGAAGAATATGATAGTAATCTTCTTGTTTTTCTTTGGGGTCTATTAGATTCAACCAAGGATAATTACGTGGCCATATGATATCTATCATAACCTAGGCGCATGGTCTCCATTGTATACGAAGGTTTCCTTGAGCACTTCCCAAAGATTTTAGTTTCTAAAAGCAGTTTTTGACTATACCTTTATGTAAGGTGTCTTTGTGAGGTCTTTGTCACGGTTGGGACATGTGTCACATTTGGTATATATTTGTATCCAAACTCACGACATATGTGTTGTTGTATTTTGTACGACAATTGTTGTAATAAAGTTGTAGTTATTTTACGTACCATGTATTTGGCGACTCGAGAATGGGTTGGATGGAATGGACCTATTTTGGGGTCGTTACATTTGGTATCAGAGCTTAGGGATATGATCTCTGGCGGAGATCAGGGAATAGGACTAGGAGGGGAGAGATGAGTAAATCTTTCGCTAGTGTGTCCTACCTAAGCTTAAATTGTTGGTTGTCGTAATAATATATGGATATTATGTGATATGTTAATTTGTTCAATTAACCCTTGTTTTGAAGCGGTATTCTAGAATGATATCCGAAATACGGGAGATGAGCAATGGAGAAATCATGAGGGACGGAAAGATGGACTCGAAATGAAAGCAAGGTATTCTCAACTCTTTGAAATATAAATACGTAAATTTTGGGGACGAAATTTCATAAGGAGGGAGATTGTAAGACCGAATTTTGTGAAATAAAAGTATTCAATTTTTCTTATAATTATTATTGGTAAATGTTAAAATTGATAAAAGTTTAAAGTTATGGGTGAAATATGCAAATTTTACAAAACACACAAGTGGCTATAAAATATTCATTGTTATTCGGAGAATATTCGTTTGGTCGTGGAATATTCTTTTTTGTCGGGAATATCCAAATGCGACCCAGCCTAGATCATTTGTGGGCCCATAACGGAATAAGCTTGTCGGATGAAGAAAGCGACAAGTTTGAGTTTTCTGAATTATTAACTTTGTTGGAATACACGGTGGTTAAAATACAATAATACGTTGTTGTTGCATTAAAGTGGCACGCGGTATTACGGTATTTTTGAATTATTGATTCTTACGTAAGAAGGCACTACTCGATAATTGTTACGGTAATTCTTTGTTCAATATTTTATTTTATTGATTCAATAATTCTTTGCGTTGATATTATATATTATTATTGTTTCAATAATTGTCATTTGCCACGATATTTTCTATTATCGGATCAATAATTCAAATTATTTGAATAATATTATCGAGATAACATTATTGGCAATGTCTAGAAAGTTACATCTAAGGAGAGGTTTGGTCACCTAATTGCGTGCGATAAGGAGAAATCCTTATTGGAAAGCCCCTCTATCTGAGGAGCGGCACGGTTGTCGATCTTTGTGGATCTCGTAATATTATTTGTGAATAATTAATTATTGATTATTATGATAAAGAAAATATTTATTGTGGATATAGATGGAGAAAATTTTTAATGTGACAACTATTGAAAATTAATATTTTATCTTTTACGATAAAATAATTTATTTAAATATATTATTTTAACAATATATTAACAGTAATATTTTTACAATGAATGTGGGATATATGAGTATATGAGGAGGAAGAGTATTTTTGTTGCATTAAATATTTAACATATGTTTTGGGTGTCGGTGGACACAATTCTGATAGAAAATTGATTATAGGCGTGTAAAATCGCTCGTTTGTTGATTTGGTCAATTTACATTTGGAATTTGGAAAATTTTCTTACGCAAAGTTGTAGAGAATGGAATTTCCATGGAAAATCGCGAGTTTCAATTTTTACGATAAGCGGGCTATTTTCTATGAATTATTGAAGTTTGAGAGAAAATAAAATGATTTTTATTAAATTATATGGTGGGACCCACTTTGGTTTGTGTTAATAACATGTGAAATTTGCTATATTTTTCGTAATTGGCATGCTTGGATGGCTGGTCTTGGATGGTTGGTGTGTAGAAAAGAAAAATAATATTTTATTATTTTAGTCTCCTTTGACGTTCTAGCATTTTCCTATAAATAGAAGCTTAAGTTAGAATTGAAAATCACACGTAAAGCGAAGTTTTATCTCGATTTTCTCTCTATATTATCAAGTGTATTCTTGTATCTTGAGTGTTGCTATCTGGTTGCAAGTTCGATTCGGCGTTATTCCGATCGTAAATCTTTGCTCTTTTGAGGTAAGGGATGTTATTTCTTTCATAAATGATATTATTTTCTTCAATATCATTATGCCAAAATCTTTGTTGAACTTTTTATCAAATTTGGAACTTTTTCATGTATGGGGTTACTATTCATGAGTTACTATTCACGAGTTACTATTCACGAGTTACTATTCATGAGTTCTTATTCATGATAAAATTGGTTTCTTTTTCTAACCAAATTATAGTTGATTTATGAATATTACTACGGAGATTAAAACTATATATTGATTATATTGATTTTATTATCATATATAACATTTTATAACTACGATGTTGAAATTCTCTTTCCTTGGAGTGTAAAGATGGATAGATTATTGGTATGATCATGACTAGGGTTCTCTTTGGCGATGGTGAAAAGTTGAATTGTGGTGGTATGATCATGACCATTGAATTTATAATTGAATATCTTTAGCTTAAGTGCAAAGGTGAATTAATCAACATGGTTATAATTATTGTTTATATAAATTCGAAATGATTATATATTTCTTTGAGATATTAATATATCGGCTGTAATGCAAAGATGACTTGTTGTTGAATATCTTTGGCATGTAGTGCAAAGATGAGCTGTTGATGAATATCTTTGGCTTTGAAGTGCAAAGATGAATTGTTGATGAATATCTTTGACCCGTAGTGTAAAGATAAATTTATTAGTATGATTATGAACATGAGCTGCGATTTGGTATAACCATGATCTTTGATGTTTGGTGATGAAAATTATCTTTGTCTGGATGAGAAAAGGAATTTAGAACTACAATTACGATTATGAGTTATACATGTGATTGTGGATAGAAATTGTTGATTGATCTTTACATGGATAAAACATTGTTGGTAGACTTTTAACATGGAGAAGATAATAGATTTTATGGTCTATTTGACTCTTCTAATGGATTGCTCATTCATTTTGCAACTATGGTTGAAAAGTTTTATCATCTACCATATGTTCTAAATCTACGATTTATTCTTGATGAAGACTATTGATAATTTATTTATCTTTAGTCATAATATTCTTTCTTGAGCTAGTTGTGCTCACCCTTTTGCTTCACAATTCCTTTCGGGTAATAAAAGTGTTGGGTCGAGTGGGGATAACGGGGAATAGAGCGGTGGTCTATATTTGTTGAGGGTGAGGCAAACCCAACGTTGGAAGGGTGTTTTGTCACTATCATACAAGATGTCTAATGACATACAACCTCGTATCATCATAAAGGCGAGGATGTGCTCATCCACACTTGCGAGTATATATCTGAGCACTACCTATATAATCTTGGTGTTTGTTTGAAGTATAATTCTCAATTAGAGATAGTGGATATAATGATATGTCGAGAGAAGACTTACCATTGGGAAGAATATGATAGTAATCTTCTTGTTTTTCTTTGGGGTCTATTGGGTTGACCAAGGATAATTACGTGGCCATATGATATCTATCATAACCTGAGCGCATGGTCTCCCATATACGAAGGTTTCCTTGAGCACTTCCCAAAGATTTTAGTTTCTAAAAGCAGGTTTTGACTATACCTTTATGTAAGGTGTCCTTGTGAGTCTTTGTCACGGTTGGGACATGTGTCACATTTGGTATATATTTGTATCCAAACTCACGACATATGTGTTGTTGTATTTTGTACGACAATTGTTGTAATAAAGTTGTAGTTATTTTACGTACCATGTATTTGGCGACTCGAATGGGTTGGATGGAATGGACCTATTTTGGGGTCGTTACATTTGGTATCGAGCTTAGGGATATGATCTCTCTGGCGGAGATCGGGGAATAGGACTAAGAGGGAGAGATGAGTAAATCTTTTTCGCTAGTGTGTCCTACCTAAGCTTAAATTGTTGGTTGGTTAAGTAATATATGGATATTATGTGATATGTTAATTTGTTCAATTAACCCTTGTTTTGAAGCGGTATTCTAGAATGATATCTCGAAATACGGGAGAGATGAGCAATGGAGAAATCATGAGGACGGGGAAAGATGGACTCTACGAAATGAAAGCAAGGTATTCTCAACTCTTTGAAATACAGTGCACGTAAATTCGGGGGACGAAATTTCATAAGGAGGGAGATTGTAAGACCCGAATTTTGTGAAATAAAAGTATTCAATTTTTCTTATAATTATTATTAGGTAAATGTTAAAATTGATAAAAGTTTAAAGTTATGGGTGAAATATGCAAATTTTACAAAACACACAAGTGGCTATAAAATATTCATTGTTATTGGAGAATATTCGTTTGGTCGTGGAATATTCTTTTTGTCGGGAATATCCAAATGCAATGGCCTTGATCATTTGTGGGCCCCATGCGGAATAAGCTGTCGGATGAAGAAAAGCGACAAGTTTGAGTTTTCTGAATTAACAACTTTGTTGGAATACGGTGGTTAAAATCTGATAATCTGGCGTTGTTGCGGTAGCACGGTATTACAGTATTTTTGAATTATTGATTCTTACGTAAGAAGGCCTTTACTCGATAATTATTACGGTAATTCTTTATTCAATATTTTATTTTATTGATTCAATAATTCTTTGCGTTGATATTATATATTATTATTGTTTCAATAATTGTCCTTTTGCGATATTTTCTATTATCGGATCAATAATTCAAATTATTTGAATAATATTATCGAGATAACATTATTGGCAATGTCTAGAAAGTTACATCTAAGGAGAGGTTTGGTCACCTAATTGCGGCGCCGATAAGGAGAAATCCTTATTGGAAAGCCCCCTACATCACAGGAGCGGCTTTGGTTGTCGATCTTTGTGGTGCATAATATTATTTGTGAATAATTAATTATTGATTATTATGATAAAGAAAATATTTATTGTGGATATAGATGGAGAAAATTTTTAATGTGACAACTATTGAAAATTAATATTTTATCTTTTACGATAAAATAATTTATTTAAATATATTATTTTAATAATATATTAATGAGTAATATTTTTACAATGAATGTGGGATATATGAGTATATGAGGAGGAAGAGTATTTTGTGGCATTAAATATTTAACATATGTTTTGGGTGTCGGTGGACACTGATTCTTAATGAAAATTGATTATAGGCGTAAAATCGCTCGTTTGTTGATTTTGGTCAATTTACATTTGGAATTTTGAAAAATTTTCTTACGCAAAGTTGTAGAGAATGGAATTTCCCATGGAAAGTGGCGAGTTTGAATTTTTACGATAAGCGGGCTATTTTCTATGAATTATTGAAGTTTGAGAAAATAAAATGATTTTTATTAAATTATATGGTGGGACCCACTTTGGTTTGTGTTAATAACATGTGAAACTGCTATATTTTTTCGAATTGGCATGCTTGGATATTTGGTCTTGGATGGTTGGTGTGTAGAAAAGAAAAATAATATTTTATTATTTTAGTCTCCTTTAAGCGTTTAGCATTTTCCTATAAATAGAAGCTTAAGTTAGAATTGAAAATCACACGAAGCTGAAGTTTTTCTCTCTATCTCTCTCTATATTATCAAGTGTATTCTTGTATCTTGAGTGTTGCTATACGGTGCAAGTTCGTTCATCGTTATTCCAGTCAGAAATACTGCTCTTTTGAGGTAAGGGATGTTATTTCTTTCGCAAATGATATTATTTTCTTCAATATCATTATGCCAAAATCTTTGTTGAACTTTTTATCAAATTTGGAACTTTTTCATGTCGGGATTACTATTCATGAGTTACTATTCACGAGTTACTATTCACGAGTTACTATTCATGAAATTCTTATTCATGATAAAATTGGTTTCTTTTAACCAAATTATAGTTGATTTATGAATATTACTCGGAGATTAAAACTATATATTGATTATATTGATTTTATTATCATATATAACATTTTATAACCACGATGTTGAAATTCTCTTTCCTTTGGAGTGTAAAGATGGATAGATTATTGGTATGATCATGACTAGGGTTCTCTTTGGCCGATAGTGAAAAGTTGAATTGTATTTGGTATGATCATGACCATTGAATTTATAATTGAATATCTTTAGCTTAAGTGCAAAGGTGAATTAATCAACATGGTTATAATTATTGTTTATATAAATTACGAAATGATTATATATTTCTTTGAGATATTAATATATCGGCACTGTAATGCAAAGATGACTTGTTGTTGAATATCTTTGGCATGTAGTGCAAAGATGAGCTGTTGATGAATATCTTTGGCACGAAGTGCAAAGATGAATTGTTGATGAATATCTTTGACCGTAGTGTAAAGATAAATTTATTAGTATGATTATGAACATGAGCTGCGATTTGGTATAACCATGATCTTTGATGTTTTGGTGATGAAAATTATCTTTGTCTGGATGAGAAAAGGAATTTAGAACTACAATTACGATTATGAGTTATACATGTGATTGTGGATAGAAATTGTTGATTGATGCTACATGGATAAAACATTGTTGGTAGACTTTTAACATGGAGAAGATAATAGATTTTATGGTCTATTTGACTCTTCTAATGGATTGCTCATTCACGCAACTATGGTTGAAAAGTTTTATCATCTACCATATGTTCTAAATCTACGATTTATTCTTGATGAAGACTATTGATAATTTATTTATCTTTAGTCATAATATTCTTTCTTGAGCTAGTTGTGCTCACCCTTTTGCTTCACAATTCCTTTTCGGGTAATAAAAGTGTATTTGGGTCGAGTGGGGATAACGGGGAATAGAGCGGTGGTCTATATATTTGTTGAGGTGAGGCAAACCCAGCGTTGGAAGGGTGTTTTGTCACTATCATACAAGATGTCTAATGACATACAACCTCGTATCATCATAAAAGACAGGATGTGCTCATCCACTTCTTTGAGTATATATCTGAGCACTACCTATATAATCTTGGTGTTTGTTTGAAGTATAATTCTCAATTAGAGATAGTGGAGATAATGATATGTCAAGAGAAGACTTACCATTGGGAAGAATATGATAGTAATCTTCTTGTTTTTCTTTGGGGTCTATTAGGTTGACCGAGGATAATTACGTGGCCATATGATATCTATCATAACCTGAGGCGCATGGTCTCCCATGTATACGAAGGTTTCCTTGAGCACTTCCCAAAGATTTTAGTTTCTAAAAGCAGGTTTTTGACTATACCTTTATGTAAGGTGTCCTTTGTGAGGTCTTTGTCCACGGTTGGGACATGTGTCACATTTGGTATATATTTGTATCCAAACTCACAACATATGTGTGTTGTTGTATTTTTAATGACAATTGTTGTAATAAAGTTATAGTTATTTTACGTACCATGTATTTGGCGACTCGAGAATGGGTTGGATGGAATGGACCTATTTTGGGGTCGTTACATTTGGTATCGAGCTTAGGGATATGATCTCTGGCGGAGATCGGGGAATAGGACTAGGAGGGAGAGATGAGTAAATCTTTTCATTAAGTGTGTCTACCTAAGCTTAAATTGTTGGTTGGTCGTAATATATGGATATTATGTGATATGTTAATTTGTTCAATTAACCCTTGTTTTGAAGCGATATTCTAGAATGATATCCGAAATACTGAGGAGATGAGCAATGGAGAAATCATGAGGACGGGAAAGATGGACTCTGAAATGAAAGCAGGTATTCTCAACTCTTTGAAATACAGTCACGTAAATTTCGGGGACGAAATTTCATAAGGAGGGAGATTGTAAGACCGAATTTTGTGAAATAAAAGTATTCAATTTTTCTTATAATTATTATTAGGTAAATGTTAAAATTGATAAAAGTTTAAAGTTATGGGTGAAATATGCAAATTTTACAAAACACACAAGTGGCTATAAAATATTCATTGTTGTTAGGAGAATATTAGTTTGGTCGTGGAATATTCTTTTTTGTCGGAAAATCAAATGCATTGGTAGCGATCATTTGTGGGCCCCATAACTTGGAATAAGCATCGGATGAAAAAGCGACAAGTTTGAGTTTTCACAATTAACACTTGTTGGAATACACGGTGGTTAAAATACAATAATACAGCGTTGTTGCATAAAGATAGCACGGTATTACAGTATTTTGAATTATTGATTCTTACGTGAAGGCCTTTACTCAATAATTATTACGATAATTCTTTATTCAATATTTTATTTTATTGATTCAATAATTGCGTTGATATTATATATTATTATTGTTTCAAAATTTGTCAACACGACAAGATATTTTTCTATTATCGGATCAATAATTCAAATTATTTGAATAATATTATCGATAACATTATTGGCAATGTCTAGAAAGTTACATCTAAGGAGAGGTTTGGTCACCTAATTGGCGCCATGAAGGAGAAATCCTTATTGGAAAGCCCCCTCTATCTGAGGAGCGGCACGGTTATCGATCTTTGTGGGTGCCATAATATTATTTGTGAATAATTAATTATTGATTATTATGATAAAGAAAATATTTATTGTGGATATAGATGGAGAAAAATTTTAATGTGACAACTATTGAAAATTAATATTTTATCTTTTTACGATAAAATAATTTATTTAAATATATTATTTTAATAATATATTAAGCAGTAATATTTTTACAATGAATGTGGGATATATGAGTATATGAGGAGGAAGAGTATTTTTGTTGCATTAAATATTTAACATATGTTTTGGGTGTCTGTGGACACAATTCTTGACCGAAAATTGATTATATAATCGTAAAATCGCTTCGTTTGTTGATTTTGGTCAATTTACATTTGGAATTTGGAAAATTTTCTTCGCAAAGTTGTAGAGAATGGAATTTCCCATGGAAAGTCGCGAGTTTTGAATTTTTTCGATAAGCGGGCTATTTTTACATGAATTATTGAAGTTTTGAGAAAATAAAATGATTTTTATTAAATTATATGGTGGGACCCACTTTGGTTTGTGTTAATAACATGTGGGAAATGCTATATTTTTCGTAATTGGCATGCTTGGATGGTTGGTCTTGGATGGTTGGTGTGTAGAAAAGAAAAATAATATTTTATTATTTTAGTCTCCTTTGACGTTCTAGCATTTTCCTATAAATAGAAGCTTAAGTTAGAATTGAAAATCACACGTAAGCTGAAGTTTCATCTCTATTTCTCTCTATATTATCAAGTGTATTCTTGTATCTTGAGTGTTGCTATCTACGGTGCAAGTTCGATTCGTTGTTATTCCGATCGTAAATCTTGCTCTTTTGAGGTAAGGGATGTTATTTCTTTCGCAAATGATATTATTTTCTTCAATATCATTATGCCAAAATCTTTGTTGAACTTTTTATCAAATTTGGAACTTTTTCATGTCGGGGTTACTATTCATGAGTTACTATTCACGAGTTACTATTCATGAGTTACTATTCATGAGTTACTATTCATGATAAAATTGGTTTCTTTTTCTAACCAAATTATAGTTGATTTATGAATATTACTCTGGAGATTAAAACTATATATTGATTATATTGATTTTATTATCATATATAACATTTTTATAACCCTGATGTTGAAATTCTCTTTCACTGGAGTGTAAAGATGGATAGATTATTGGTATGATCATGACTAGGGTTCTCTTTGGCGATAGTGAAAAGTTGAATTGTATTTGGTATGATCATGACCATTGAATTTATAATTGAATATCTTTAGCTTAAGTGCAAAGGTGAATTAATCAACATGGTTATAATTATTGTTTATATAAATTACGAAATGATTATATATTTCTTTGAGATATTAATATATCCGGCTTTTGTAATGCAAAGATGACTTGTTGTTGAATATCTTTGGCATGTAGTGCAAAGATGAGCTGTTGATGAATATCTTTGGCTGAAGTGCAAAGATGAATTGTTGATGAATATCTTTGACTAGTAGTGTAAAGATAAATTTATTAGTATGATTATGAACATGAACTGTGATTTGGTATAACCATGATCTTTGATGTTTCAGGTGATGAAAATTATCTTTGTCCTGGATGAGAAAAGGAATTTAGAACTACAATTACGATTATGAGTTATACATGTGATTGTGGATAGAAATTGTTGATTGATGCTACATGGATAAAACATTGTTGGTAGACTTTTAACATGGAGAAGATAATAGATTTTATGGTCTATTTGACTCTTCTAATGGATTGCTCATTCATTGCAACTATGGTTGAAAAGTTTTATCATCTACCATATGTTCTAAATCTACGATTTATTCTTGATGAAGACTATTGATAATTTATTTATCTTTAGTCATAATATTCTTTTCTTGAGCTAGTTGTGCTCACCCTTTTGCTTCACAATTCCTTTCGGGTAATAAAAGTGTAGGCGGGTCGAGTGGGGATAACGAGGGGAATAGAGCGGTGGTCTATATTTGTTGAGGGTGAGGCAAACCCAACGTTGGAAGGGTGTTTTGTCACTATCATACAAGATGTCTAATGACATACAACCTCGTATCATCATAAGGCGAGGGGATGTGCTCATCCACTTCTTTGAGTATATATCTGAGCACTACCTATATAATCTTGGTGTTTGTTTGAAGTATAATTCTCAATTAGAGATAGTGGATATAATGATATGTCAAGAGAAGACTTACCATTGGGAAGAATATGATAGTAATCTTCTTGTTTTTCTTTGGGGTCTATTAGGTCAACAAGGATAATTACGTGGCCATATGATATCTATCATAACCTAGACGCATGGTCTCCCATATACGAAGGTTTCTTGAGCACTTCCCAAAGATTTTAGTTTCTAAAGCAGTTTTTGACTATACCTTTATGTAAGGTGTCATCATTGTGAGTCTTTGTCCACAGTTGGGACATGTGTCACATTTGGTATATATTTGTATCCAAACTCACAAAGATATGTGTTGTTGTATTTTGTACGACAATTGTTGTAATAAAGTTGTAGTTATTTTCTGTACCATGTATTTGGCGACTCAAGAATGGGTTGGATGGAATGGATCTATTTTGGGGTCGTTACATTTGGTATCAGAGCTTAGGGATATGATCTCTGGCGGAGATCGGGGAATAGGACTAGGAGGGGAGAGATGAGTAAATCTTTCGCTAGTGTGTCCTACCTAAGCTTAAATTGTTGGTTGGTCGTAATATATGGATATTATGTGATATGTTAATTTGTTCAATTAACCCTTGTTTTGAAGCGGTATTCTAGAATGATATAAAATACGGGAGATGAGCAATGGAGAAATCATGAGGGGCGGGGAAAGATGGACTCTGAAATGAAAGCAAGGTATTCTCAACTCTTTGAAATACCAGGTACGTAAATTTCGGGGACGAAATTTCATAAGGAGGGGAGATTGTAAGACCCCGAATTTTGTGAAATAAAAGTATTCAATTTTTCTTATAATTATTATTCAGTAAATGTTAAAATTGATAAAAGTTTAAAGTTATGGGTGAAATATGCAAATTTTACAAAACACACAAGTGGCTATAAAATATTCATTGTTGTCGGAGAATATTCGTTTGGTCGTGGAATATTCTTTTTGTTGGGAATATCCGTACGACGGCGCAGTCATTTGTGGGCCCCATAACGGAATAACTGTCGGATGAAGAAAACGACAAGTTTGAGTTTTTACTGATTAACTTTGTTGGAATACGGTGGTTAAAATACAATAATACAGCGTTGTTGCCAAAGAAAGCACACTGCGGTATTACAAGTATTTTTGAATTATTGATTCTTACGTAAGAAGGCACTTTACTCGATAATTATTACATGTAATTCTTATTCAATATTTTATTTTATTGATTCAATAATTCTTTGCGTTGATATTATATATTATTATTGTTTCAAAATTTGTCATTTGACAAGATTTTCTATTATCGGATCAATAATTCAAATTATTTGAATAATATTATCGAGATAACATTATTGGCAATGTCTAGAAAGTTACATACAAGGAGAGGTTTGGTCACCTAATTGCGGCGCCCGAGAAGAGAAATCCTTATTGGAAAGCCCCCTCTATCACAGGAGCTACGGTTGTCAAGCCGATCTTGTGGAGTGCATAATATTATTTGTGAATAATTAATTATTGATTATTATGATAAAGAAAATATTTATTGTGGATATAGATGGAGAAAATTTTTAATGTGACAACTATTGAAAATTAATATTTTATCTTTTTCTGATAAAATAATTTATTTAAATATATTATTTTAACAATATATTAACGGTAATATTTTTACAATGAATGTGGGATATATGAGTATATGAGGAGGAAGAGTATTTTTGTTGCATTAAATATTTAACATATGTTTTGGGTGTCGGTGGACACAATTCTTGACCGAAAATTGATTATAGACTGTAAAATCGCTCGTTTGTTGATTTTGGTCAATTTCTGTTTGGAATTTGGAAAATTTTCTTCTGCAAAGTTGTAGAGAATGGAATTTCCCATGGAAAGTCGCGAGTTTCAATTTTTTCGATAAGCGGGCTATTTTTCATGAATTATTGAAGTTTCAGAAAATAAAATGATTTTTATTAAATTATATGGTGGGACCCACTTTGGTTTGTGTTAATAACATGTGGGCTGCTATATTTTTTCAGAATTGGCATGCTTGGATGGCTGGTCTTGGATGGTTGGTGTGTAGAAAAGAAAAATAATATTTTATTATTTTAGTCTCCTTTGACGTTCTAGCATTTTCCTATAAATAGAAGCTTAAGTTAGAATTGAAAATCACACCAGAAACTGAAGTTTTATCTCTATTTCTCTCTCTATATTATCAAGTGTATTCTTGTATCTTGAGTGTTGCTATACGGTGCAAGTTCGTTCAGCGTTATTCCAGTCAGAAATACTGCTCTTTTGAGGTAAGGGATGTTATTTCTTTCGCAAATGATATTATTTTCTTCAATATCATTATGCCAAAATCTTTGTTGAACTTTTTATCAAATTTGGAACTTTTTCATATGGGAGGTTACTATTCATGAGTTACTATTCACGAGTTACTATTCATGAGTTACTATTCATGAGTTACTATTCATGATAAAATTGGTTTTTTTTCTAACCAAATTATAGTTGATTTATGAATATTACTCTGGAGATTAAAACTATATATTGATTATATTGATTTTATTATCATATATAACATTTTATAACCACGATGTTGAAATTCTCTTTCACCTTTGGAGTGTAAAGATGGATAGATTATTGGTATGATCATGACTAGGGTTCTCTTTGGCGAAGAGTGAAAAGTTGAATTGTATTTGGTATGATCATGACCATTGAATTTATAATTGAATATCTTTAGCTTAAGTGCAAAGGTGAATTAATCAACATGGTTATAATTATTGTTTATATAAATTCTGAAATGATTATATATTTCTTTGAGATATTAATATATCTGGCCTGTAATGCAAAGATGACTTGTTGTTGAATATCTTTGGCATGTAGTGCAAAGATGAACTGTTGATGAATATCTTTGGCCTGAAGTGCAAAGATGAATTGTTGATGAATATCTTTGACGTAGTGTAAAGATAAATTTATTAGTATGATTATGAACATGAGCTGTGATTTGGTATAACCATGATCTTTGATGTTTCAGGTGATGAAAATTATCTTTGTCCTGGATGAGAAAAGGAATTTAGAACTACAATTACGATTATGAGTTATACATGTGATTGTGGATAGAAATTGTTGATTGATGCTACATGGATAAAACATTGTTGGTAGACTTTTAACATGGAGAAGATAATAGATTTTATGGTCTATTTGACTCTTCTAATGGATTGCTCATTCCGCAACTATGGTTGAAAAGTTTTATCATCTACCATATGTTCTAAATCGATTTATTCTTCGATGAAGACTATTGATAATTTATTTATCTTTAGTCATAATATTCTTTCTTGAGCTAGTTGTGTTTCACCCTTTTGCTTCACAATTCCTTTCTGTGTAATAAAAGTGTATTTGGGTCGAGTGGGGGATAACGGGGAATAGAAGCGGTGGTCTATAAATTTGTTGAGGTGAGGCAAACCCAACGTTGGAAGGGTGTTTTGTCACTATCATACAAGATGTCTAATGACATACAACCTCGTATCATCATAAGACAGGATGTGCTCATCCACTTCTTTGAGTATATATCTGAGCACTACCTATATAATCTTGGTGTTTGTTTGAAGTATAATTCTCAATTAGAGATAGTGGAGATAATGATATGTCAAGAGAAGACTTACCATTGGGAAGAATATGATAGTAATCTTCTTGTTTTCTTTGGGTCTATTGGGTCAACCAAGGATAATTCTGTGGCCATATGATATCTATCATAACCTAGACGCATGGTCTCCCATGTACGAAGGTTTTCTTGAGCACTTCCCAAAGATTTTAGTTTCTAAAACAGTTTTTGACTATACCTTTATGTAAGGTGTCACTGTGAGGTGCTGTCCACGGTTGGGACATGTGTCACATTTGGTATATATTTGTATCCAAACTCACAAACATATGTGTTGTTGTATTTTGTAACGACAATTGTTGTAATAAAGTTGTAGTTATTTTTACGTACCATGTATTTGGCGACTCGAGAATGGGTTGGATGGAATGGACCTATTTTGGGTCGTTACATTTGGTATCGAGCTTAGGGATATGATCTGGCGGAGATGGGGAATAGGACTAGGAGGGAGAGATGAGTAAATCTTTCGCTAAAGTGTGTCCTACCTAAGCTTAAATTGTTGGTTGGTCGTAATATATGGATATTATGTGATATGTTAATTTGTTCAATTAACCCTTGTTTTTGAAGCGGTATTCTAGAATGATATCCGAAATACGGAGGAGATGAGCAATGGAGAAATCATGAGGACAGGAAAGATGGACTCTGAAATGAAAGCAAGGTATTCTCAACTCTTTGAAATACCAGGTACGTAAATTTCGGGGACGAAATTTCATAAGGAGGGGAGATTGTAAGACCCCGAATTTTGTGAAATAAAAGTATTCAATTTTTCTTATAATTATTATTCAGTAAATGTTAAAATTGATAAAAGTTTAAAGTTATGGGTGAAATATGCAAATTTTACAAAACACACAAGTGGCTATAAAATATTCATTGTTGTCGGAGAATATTCGTTTGGTCGTGGAATATTCTTTTTGTCGGGAATATCCGTTACTGTAGTAGATCATTTATGGGCCCATGCTTGGAATAACTGTCGGATGAAGAAAACGACAAGTTTGAGTTTTTACCGTTAACACTGTTGGAATACTTGGTGGTTAAAATACAATAATACGCGTTGTTGCACGCGAAGACACGGTATTACAGTAAGATTTTGAATTATTGATTCTACGTAAGAAGGCACTACTCGATAATTGTTACTGAGAATTATTGTTCAATATTTTATTTTATTGATTCAATAATTGTCTGCGTTGATATTATATATTATTATTGTTTCAATAATTGTCATTTGACAAGATTTTCTATTATCGGATCAATAATTCAAATTATTTGAATAATATTATCGAGATAACATTATTGGCAATGTCTAGAAAGTTACATCTAAGGAGAGGTTTGGTCACCCTAATTGCGGCTGCAAGAAGGAGAAATCCTTATTGGAAAGCCCCTCTATCTGAGGAACGGCACGGTTGTCGATCTTTGTGGGTCTCTGTAATATTATTTGTGAATAATTAATTATTGATTATTATGATAAAGAAAATATTTATTGTGGATATAGATGGAGAAAATTTTTAATGTGACAACTATTGAAAATTAATATTTTATCTTTTTCTGATAAAATAATTTATTTAAATATATTATTTTAATAATATATTAACGGTAATATTTTTACAATGAATGTGGGATATATGAGTATATGAGGAGGAAGAGTATTTTTGTGGCATTAAATATTTAACATATGTTTTGGGTGTCGGTGGACACAATTCTTGACCGAAAATTGATTATGTAATCGTAAAATCGCTTCGTTTGTTGATTTGATCGATTTACATTTGGAATTTGGAAAATTTTCTTTCGCAAAGTTGTAGAGAATGGAATTTCCCATGGAAAGTCGCGAGTTTCAATTTTTCTCGATAAACGGGCTATTTTCTATGAATTATTGAAGTTTCGTAAAATAAAATGATTTTTATTAAATTATATGGTGGGACCCACTTTGGTTTGTGTTAATAACATGTGGGTCGCTATATTTTTTCGTAATTGGCATGCTTGGATGTCATTTGGTCTTGGATGGTTGGTGTGTAGAAAAGAAAAATAATATTTTATTATTTTAGTCTCCTTCAGCGTTCTAGCATTTTCCTATAAATAGAAGCTTAAGTTAGAATTGAAAATCACACGTAAACCGAAGTTTTATCTCTATTTCTCTCTCTATATTATCAAGTGTATTCTTGTATCTTGAGTGTTGCTATACGGTGCAAGTTCGTTCAGCGTTATTCCAGTCAGAAATACTGCTCTTTTGAGGTAAGGGATGTTATTTCTTTCGCAAATGATATTATTTTCTTCAATATCATTATGCCAAAATCTTTGTTGAACTTTTTATCAAATTTGGAACTTTTTCATGTCGGGGTTACTATTCATGAGTTACTATTCACGAGTTACTATTCATGAGTTACTATTCATGAGTTACTATTCATGATAAAATTGGTTTCTTTTTCTAACCAAATTATAGTTGATTTATGAATATTACTCTGGAGATTAAAACTATATATTGATTATATTGATTTTATTATCATATATAACATTTTTATAACCCTGATGTTGAAATTCTCTTTCTTTGGAGTGTAAAGATGGATAGATTATTGGTATGATCATGACTAGGGTTCTCTTTGGCAAGAGTGAAAAGTTGAATTGTGATTTGGTATGATCATGACCATTGAATTTATAATTGAATATCTTTAGCTTAAGTGCAAAGGTGAATTAATCAACATGGTTATAATTATTGTTTATATAAATTCTGAAATGATTATATATTTCTTTGAGATATTAATATATCTGGCCTGTAATGCAAAGATGACTTGTTGTTGAATATCTTTGGCATGTAGTGCAAAGATGAACTGTTGATGAATATCTTTGGCCTGAAGTGCAAAGATGAATTGTTGATGAATATCTTTGACCCGTAGTGTAAAGATAAATTTATTAGTATGATTATGAACATGAACTGTGATTTGGTATAACCATGATCGTTGATGTTTTAGGTGATGAAAATTATCTTTCTCCTGGATGAGAAAAGGAATTTAGAACTACAATTACGATTATGAGTTATACATGTGATTGTGGATAGAAATTGTTGATTGATGTTACATGGATAAAACATTGTTGGTAGACTTTTAACATTGAGAAGATAATAGATTTTATGGTCTATTTGACTCTTCTAATGGATTGCTCATTCCGCTGCAACTATGGTTGAAAAGTTTTATCATCTACCATATGTTCTAAATCTCGATTTACATCGATGAAGACTATTGATAATTTATTTATCTTTAGTCATAATATTCTTTACTGAGCTAGTTGTGCTCACCCTTTTTGCTTCACAATTCCTTTTAGGTAATAAAAGTGTAGCTGGGTCGAGTGGGGATAACAGGGGAATAGAACGGTGGTCTATAGCTGTTGAGGGTGAGGCAAACCCAACGTTGGAAGGGTGTTTTGTCACTATCATACAAGATGTCTAATGACATACAACCTCGTATCATCATAAGACAAGGATGTGCTCATCCACTTGCTGAGTATATATACGAGCACTACCTATATAATCTTGGTGTTTGTTTGAAGTATAATTCTCAATTAGAGATAGTGGAGATAATGATATGTCAAGAGAAGACTTACCATTGGGAAGAATATGATAGTAATCTTCTTGTTTTTCTTTGGGGTCTATTGGGTCAACCAAGGATAATTCTGTGGCCATATGATATCTATCATAACCTAGATGCATGGTCTCCCATGTACGAAGGTTTCCTTGAGCACTTCCCAAAGATTTTAGTTTCTAAAAGCAGTTTTTTGACTATACCTTTATGTAAGGTGTCTTTGTGAGGTGTCTTTCTTTGTCCACGCAGTTGGGACATGTGTCACATTTGGTATATATTTGTATCCAAACTCACAGCATATGTGTTGTTATATTTTGTACGACAATTGTTGTAATAAAGTTGTAGTTATTTTCTGTACCATGTATTTGGCGACTCAGAATGGGTTGGATGGAATGGACCTATTTTGGGGTCGTTACAAGCAGTTCAAAGGAGTTGAAGGCTATGAGCACCAATACTGACAGAATACAAGATGGACTAATCCTAATGCACGAAATGATAAAGGAGATAAGGGAATCCCCAAAGGATATTCCTCCGCCAACATCAAACATCCCGTGGTCCAAAGATAGCAACCACGTTCCTGATTTTATAACTTTGGATGATGTGGAAGAAATACTAATACTTTCCAAAGAAGAAAAAGCCAAAAAGGAAAGTTCCTTGCGAGAAATGCAACAACAGTTCGAGGGAGATTTCATGGTCGAATTATCTCAAACCCATGAAAAAGGTCAAGGAACAGACGAAGGAAAAGATGGTGAGGTTATCGGGGAAGCCAACCCATTGAAGAATCAAGAGTTTATCCCTTCGTGCGACATGTCCAGTATAAGCATCCCCGAGGGGTGTGCTGAATCAGGAAGTGATCAAGTTATGGCCATAAGTGAAGATATTCAGAACCAATAGGTAACCTCTATCGCGAGCCCTGAAGGTAACATAACCAATGAAAAATGGACTATCATGCCTCAGTTAACCAAGAAGATTTAGATCCAGAGGATACATTTGGGAGTTCACGGAGATGTTGGGACGATATCACTTTCTTTGTAGTGTGTCTTTTATTTTCCATGCATGTAAATATCAAAAAAAAAGAAAAAAAAGAAAAAAGAAAAAAGAAAAAAGAAAAAAAGAAAAAGAAAATAAAAACAAAAAACAAAAACAAAAACAAAAAAAAGAAAAAAACAAAAACAAAAACAAAAACAAAAACAAAAACAAAAATCAAAAATCAAAAATCAAAAACAAAAATCAAAAATCAAAAAGTCAAAATCAAAATCAAGTCAGTCAGGTTTTAGCTCATATGGTTGGAACTACGGAGACCTGATCTCCCCTCATTAATGGGAGTACGTAGACAACCATTTATGGTGCGGACAAACTAAACAAAAAAACTCAAACAAACACTTCTCAAGCCGTTTATCTTATCAAGCAGGAATAACGCAGACTTGATCTCCTGCGCATACAGGAGTACATAGGCAGCCATCGGTGGTGCGGTCGGACCCTCAAAAGAAATATCCAAACCCAAACATCAATCCCAAGACACCAAAGAACAACCCTCCAAGTCAACGACCCATGTTGAGAAGACCCAACAAAACTTCAATATCATTCCATCAAATCTGGCACAAATCCCAAAAAGGAAAAAAATAGCGATACACTAAGACAACCAGCAGCGAGGACCTTCAAAGAGCTGACACCCTCAATCACAAGTCTTCATCAAATCGAAAGGAAACCATCAACATCGATTGCGAGAACAAGTCAGGAACAATGATTGAGGGCATCAAAGCCCAAATCCACTACCTGTTCATCATCTAGTACAGAGATAAAAGCCTCTTGCGATCTCGCCATCTTATCGGCCTATCTATCAAAGCAACGATCCCAGACAATAAGCAAGGCTGGGGCAATTTCAAAATTGGCGACAAACTGATATTGGGTCCCTTACAACAAGATTAGGGCAATCTTGGAAACAACGACAACTCAACACTGGGGCATTTATCAACCATCCTAAAGAGGAAAATGCACAAGTCAGCACCATCAGCATGGTACATCATCATCAGAGCTTCCCTCGCATCATCTCACTAGTGATTCGGACTAGGGCATTTTCTGATTCTAGGAAAGGGAAGGAATTTAAGGTGGGATCAAACCTCTCATCAAAAGAAAGGGGAGAATTCTTGAAAGAAATCATGGCGACATAAGCTTGCCCCTACAAAAGAAAGGGAAAATTCGTTAAGAAAGTCCTTAACTCAAAAAAAAAGCCTAATGACAAAAGGTTTAGTGAATGAAATCCTCATCATCAAATGTGTTAACCGGCGTCGAGTCCTCAAAACTCGAGGCCTTTACACCAAAGTTCAAATATGGGCATCGAAAGAATGAGTTGCACCCTCCAGGGATGTCTGCAGCATTCAGGTCATTAGTTCAGCTGGGTTGAAAATCAAACGCTCAAGGAAATGGGGCACAAGCACCCAACAGTGAAAGGAAACTCCAAATCACCTCAAAAAGGGTGAGGCAGAGTCTGGTGAAGCAAACCTTAGAATATTACTTCAGCGAAGGTATCAAAAGATCTTGTATTCTAAACCATTGGCATCAATTCAACGTAACATCGAGACAGTTTAGGGATACAACCATTTGAGTGAGAACCGAAATAGGTTGGCGATGTCAGCGTAGTTAACTGCCAGCAGGGTAGGATCCGTTGTCAAACTACCATCAGGGTAGGAACCATTGTAAACTTCCAGCGTATGCATCGAGAAGGTCCGATGATTTCAGAACGTCATGCGCAGTAGAGATGTAGAAAACATCCTAACTTTTCTTCATCAAACAAGCATCAGTAACACCGATAAAAAGCCAAACCGTTGGAGTCAACACTAGTATAGGCATCAGCAATGATCGGTAAAGGTAAAGCGATTTGCGAATTTTTTTTAACATTCATTACATTGTGATTTGCGATATGCGAAATGCGATGTGCGAGTTGCGAAGTGCGATTGGCCAAATGCGAAAAGTGAAGTGCGAAGTGCAAAATGCGATCTGCAATTTGCAAACTGCTATTTACAAAAACATTTTAAACATTCATCATAACATTCATTACATTGCTATTTGCATCATTAAAAATACCTTGTCATATTTCAAGTGTCTAGTAATCTTTATCATGTTTATTCCATTGCATTACATGAACATGATAAAGATGGGCATCTGTAGACACTCGAAAATTCATTCTCCTATTACTAACTATGCAGGAGGACAAAAGCATCTTTTTCACACTCCAGAATAACCCTGTAGGACCACAACATTAATTCCAAACCCGGAAATAGCCCCGGGAGATCCAATTTCCAACCCTGGAGATAACCCCGGGAAATCAGTTTCCAACCCTAGTGATAACCTCGAGAAAATCAGTTCTAACCCTAGAGATAACCCCGGGAGATCAAGTTCAAAGCCTGGAGATAACCCCGGGAGGTCAAACCAACCTCATAGATAACCTTGAGGAAAGACTGTTAAAGTTGTGCAAAAACTGGAGATAATCCCGGGAGGGGAAAAATGGTCATTTTGCAAACTCAACTTCAACTCAAATAAAATACACTCATTTTAACTCAAATTTCTTCAAAAGAAGTCCCACAAGAACCATATCTTAACTTTCGAGTAAAAACTACGCAAAACAGCTCAACGGACTACCTGACGGAAACCCAAAAATGCCATTTCAGTCATGGACCCATCTTCCTGGATTAAAAAAAGGCAAATACTATGTCATGGCATAGCCCTCAGAAAGATCTTTTCGGAATGGTATGGAACGCTTCCATTGGACTCCCGAATTGAAATTTATGAAGGTTTGAGCAAATAACGCATTATCCGAGTCCACGTACTTCGAGATGGTGGGACCCATATTAGCCGGGGAACCCCGGGTAGCCACAGGTACACCTGCGGCTCCCCCCTCTATAAATAGAGGGCTTGGGTGGCCATTTTAAAAAGGGAAAAGGCGAGTAAGCCCTGTCCAATTTGCTCTGTACACACTATAAATTGAGTGCTTTCTCATTTAAAACACTTGTGAGCTTATATTTGGCTATTTTTTTTACTGGCAGGAGCTAAGTGTTCATCCATTTAAAGCTATTGAAGTCTTCTTTGGCAGTCCGCTGTAAGCCTTCTTGCACCAGTTAAATCTTTTTCTACACTTCCTGCCCACATTGTCATTCACGCTGAGAGTCGTGTTGTGTGTGTATGCCCGGACTTTTGCCCGTGGCCTTTCATTTCTTTTGTATATATATATATATATATATATATATATATATATATATATATATATATATATATATATATATATACTAACATTATCGAGTTATGCCTTGATTGAGCACGGATTTATATCCAGGAGCGTTTATTACTTATATATATATATATATATATATATATATATATATAAACTATTATCAAACTCTGTCCGATGAGCCTGGATTTATATCTGGAGCGTTTAATTCTTTTATATATATATATATATAGATATATATCCTTGAATTCAAACTAACGAACCGAGTCTAGATCGATATATATCCAATGTGTTTACCGCTTTCATATATATATATATATAAATTTACATTTCTATTAGGCCTAGAGTTCACTTCGTGGCCTTTTACTGCTTTCTTTACCTTTAGTCCCGTCTGGAGTTTACTTCGTGGCAGTTGATTGGTTTTTACTGCTTTATTTACATTTTTCAATCCCCCATGGAGGTGATTCGTGGTGGTTGATTGTTTGTATATATATATATATATATATATATATATATATATAGCTTTTATATATATATATATATATATATATAACTATTTACAGCTTTCATACAAATTGCTACATCATGTGAGCCTAGCAATCATGTGATCACAGATTCAGTCTACTAAATCTAGATACGGTTCCCGTGATGGACATTTTCAGCTATACATGGCTTGTAAATTTTTTATGGTGTTTGAATTTCCTTAAATGGCTCTCATGCCCACAAGGAGTTCAGCATTTCTTTTTATCTTATTTTCTTGAAGATGCTTCGCATCTCGAAAATTAAAGCAATCAAGATGAATATATAATAAAATGGAAGTATCAAAGGCTTCAATTACTATTGAGCATGTGACGCCCCCAAATTCTCTACTTCAACTGTAGTGGTGCTCACGTAAATAATCTATAAGATAATAACTCCTATAAATCCAAGAATCATAGTACTCATAGTAAATAGTAGTTCTCGTCAGAACAATTATTGTAACTGAGTACCCTTGCTTGGATATACAAGTTTAGTATCTCATAGATATTTCTTCCATATCTATAATTCTTATCTCTCTAACCTCCATAGTATTAATGGTAGGGTTCTTGGAACTGAGTGAAGCGCTACCTCAGTGCATCAGAGAAGCCCAATGTCTGTTAACACTATCATTCAGATATATAGTTCATATAGATACTATGCTCTTTTCTAATTTCATTAGAATGACAACTAAATACTGCAAACTAATAATACACTAAACAAATAATATACTGTTACATTGATTCGAAAAGTCATTACTATTACATTATAGTTTTCAACAGATATCCATGTCTTAAGCCTTTTTATCCACAATATCGGAACTATTGGAATATATTCTTTCTATCTGCAAATGAAAAAAATATTTGCAGGGATGAGCTACAGAAAGCTCAGCAAGTTTTGAATAATAAACGAAGTTATACATATACCAAATCTGTATTAAATGAACATAAAGTTCAGAGTTTTTCCACACACACTAAATCTGTATTGAATGAACATAAAGTTCAGAGTAGTGCCACACATATATACTAAGGTTTGTCAGCCAAACCCTGCCTATTTCAAATTTCTTTCAGTTCTGCAAACTTAGAAATTTGGGTTGATTCGCTTAACCACAAATCCTAGGAGTATGCCTATCATCCTGTTAATTAACCCCCGGTCATTGCTATAAATGTCGGTCATAAAACCCCGGTCAGTATATGACTGCCGATCATAATATTGTCAGTATATAAATAGGTACCAAACAAAATTGGTTTCTTACAAACTATGCTTTGATATCAAATCAAAACCATTTTTCCACAACAATAGCTCATATGACTTGATTTTGTTTGAACAAGAAACCATAACCTTTTAACAACAGAAATCATGAACATTGTATATCACAAGATCATAACTGATAAATATAAAATTTTCATTTAATAAAATAATTTCAATGAAGCTGGCATTTGCAATATGAAGTTTGCACAAAGTGTCTATGCAACCTAAATATGGTCATTGCAGTAATTAGAACCAGTAACAGTTGATATCTAATCAATTTACTAGTGTCTGGGTTGTATTCGATGTCGATTCAGTGTTTTATAGCTCGATCGAATAAGTATCGAATTATTTTTCGAGTAAACTTTATTTGAGAGTTTAAATATTATTTGTAATAATTTCTATAAGCTTAAAACAATTTCTCAATGATTAATATTAATTTTAACTAATTTATTAGTAATCAAAATGATTTTAAAATTATTTATATTATTTTAATAATTATTCATAATGATTTTTAAACCATCAATACGATTTAAAAATAATTATTACCCTTTATCAAGATTTTTCAATCATTAATATCATATTTATATGATTTAAATATCATGATATTCCATTACCATTAATATTTAATTAATTTCAATTATTATTGAAATACTGAACATAATATTATAATTCATTTATAATATCTCAAATTATTTTTAATACCTTAATATCATATTTAAATTATTTTTAAACATTTAAATCCATTATCAAATAATCTGCTATTAATATTAAAATATTAATATTTTTCATGACAAAATATTAAAAGTTATGCTTTATAACTTTTAATATTTTTCAAACCCTTAAATCATTTTTATATGATTTTAAATCATTAAAACTAATTTTCCATAATTTATTTAGTATATTCCTTAAATAAATGTAACAATCCGATTTTTAATTAAATATTTAAATATTTATTGAATTATATAAATATTTAATGGATGTGTTTATCGTTGAATAAATATTTGTTTAATTGATTCGATTTGATTTGGTTAATTATTTGTTTAATAAATAATTAATGAGTTAAGGAAAGTAATTATTTTGAAATAGTAATCTAATTTAATTTAATAATTAAGTTAGAGAGTTTATAATGATCAAATAAATTATTATATTATGCAATGAATTGTTATTAGAATTAATTAATTAAGTATGAAAACTTAATTAAAAGAAGTGTGACAAATAACTATATTATAATTAGTTATTAAAATAAATTAAAGTAGTTTTGATTTGGTTTTACCCAAACAATGCTTAAGGATATAAATTCCTTAATTTTAACTGGTTTGCCAAACAAAGCCCTATGGCTTTTGGATTTTTAAATTTTATTTATTAGTAATATAAATTAAATTAAACAAAATATAAACAAAATATATATTAAATTGATAACCGTTGTTTTAATAAGGCCATATGTGGCATCGGTTTTAAAACGTTTGAAAAAGACGTTCGTTAGTTTTATTTTATGTTATGTATATTGTATATGGCTCAAGTCTAAGAAAGAATATAGGAATTTTTAGAAACGGTTTTCAGAGAAAGGAAAGAAAGTTACAGAGTATTTGTGAGGATTGAGAGAGAATTCTTGCAGTTTCAAACGAATTACAGTGGAGTTAGCAAAGATTACCTTAGTAATTGAAGGTATGTGCTTTAAACTTAATATTATATAGATATATGTATATGTATGAGTTTTACGGCATAAAATTTCTATGTTCCGAACTAGGAAATACAACTGAATTATGGTAATTGTAGGTGGTTGTATTGTTATAACTAGGATGAACATGAACATGAACGAAATTGGTTTTACAGTAAAGATAAGCATGAACATGACTTGATAATAAATGAGTAATTGAATGTTAGCTAATCGTGGAATTTAACGTTGAGTATATTGATTTGTTATGAAGCTCAGAGAATCGTAGTCTCAATGAATCAAAATTGGTTTATAAACTGTTATTACCGTGTTCACAGTGTCTAGAAGTATAAAAATGGACTTTTTAGGTTTAAAATATGGTTTTCAAGGAATTAAGTTTTCTATGATTATTGTTTAGTGGTTTAAACTAGTATATGCATGTTGGGTGGTGTGTATATGTGTAATTTATATAAGTTAGCATGTTAATTTAGATGTAAGCAGTGTTAAATAGATAGAAATTAGCTGTTTTGTTCTCCGGTGGTTGGGTTCTGCAAGTTTTGGCGCCCAACGCCTAAAATTCTGCCTCTAACTTTTGAAATTTCAGCCTCTTGATCTGTTGAAATTGCACCCAATACAAAGTTCGCGCCCCGGCGCCACTGGCTAGCTTAGTCCTCGCGCCCCAGCGCCGGAATTGTAGTCTGAGTCGGACAGTTTTGACCTCTTGTAGTAAAACGACCATAACTTTCTCATACGAACTCCGATTGAGCTGATTCAAGATGATCCGGAACGAGGACGGGTAGACCTACAATTTTGGTCCTTTAAGGTTTTCAATTTGAGATCTGTAACAGTAGTCAAAATGGTCATCTTTAGGAATGTTGTGTTTTCGGGGTCAATCGGAGGGCGTCGGGCATGCACATATGCATGTGTAGTGCTCCTGACGATAAAAGATGATGTCCTAAGTTATAAAACATGTATGTTGGTAAATATAATGATGCTTAACATTAATAAATAATGTATTAGATAAGTTATAGAATCATAGTAAGCATACAAGAAAGAGTAAAATCCGGGTGTGTGACGATTGAGCGTCGAAACTTATTTGCCAAGTGTTAATGAACTTAAAAAGTGTTTCAATTAAATTGAAATGAATATTATAGGATATTAAATGGGTTTAATATAAAACCAATAAGTAGTCCTAGCAAGACTTAAGCACTTGAATGAACTTCGAATATGAAATACAGTGAGATATAAGTTGAAAGTTATTACAATCAAATTGAACATGTGTGCTAATTAATAGGAAAGATTATGAGATGTGGAGTAGAGTTTACATTACAATTACTATGTGTTGTTATGTGACTAATAGTTGATGTGTATGATTATATAATTGTGTAGGTAGGCGAAGATGTCGAGATAATCGTAAGTCGTTAAAGCGTTATTGGTAAACAACGATCAAGGCAAGTCTTTCGGTTCCTATTTGTTACGTGGACTTGATGAACTATTTTAAATTGCATGATATGTTATACATGTTGAAATCATGAAATGTTAAAGTCAATTTATGTTGCATTGTTTTGGTTAAATAAGGAGGATTGAGTAAGGAACTCAATCTTTATATTTTTATGTGAACTAAAAGCATGTATGCTTAGTGTTGTTTTAATTATTATGATATGTATGTTTAGCATATTATTACGTGTTATGTGATGCATGAAAACTGTTAGATTTTCTTTGGGTCATCGAGCTCACTCTTGCAAATAACCACTTTTTGCGGTCAAGATTTTAAGGTAAAGATATGTACTAAGTGAGTTATAGAGATTTATATTCACGAAGATTACTTATGTTTTCTGAGAAATGTATTTCATATTTTGAACGTAACATGTTGTTGAATTGTAAGTTGAGCTATCCAATGTATATGGATATTTAGTTATAATGTAAGACTTTGTATAGTCATTTTGTTGTAACGATTCATGATAAGATTGAATCAAAGAGATGTAATGTAAAGGTTGCGATTCAGGGCAAGAAAGAAGGAAATGTATAAACGTTTTAAATATTCCGCAAATTTAGTGTTTTTAATATCGAATAATGATGTAAAATTAGAGATTTAATGTATGGTTAACGACCGAAGTTGAGATTTAAATGGTATGAATTTTGGGGTCGTTACAAGTTGGTATCAAAGCTGTAGGTTATAAACCTTAGGTAGGAGTACCTTAGGCTATAACCTTAGAGAAGAGAGGTGAAGATAATGAAAGAATAAGCTCAAATAGAGTTTGAATTATAAGAAGTAATTTAAGAAATTTATAAAGAAGGGATTTAAAACATGCGAAAGAGGATTCAAAGAAGAATCTCGCAGAGTTATAAGGAATATGAATGTGGGGTTACCCAACTCCAATAATAAGAATGTAAGGTGATAATAAATAGATAATGTCTATAAGAAGAGAATGATAAAGAAGTTAAGAATAGAGAGTTATATCTAAGTATGGTGCAATTGTACTCTTTAGTAGTTGATGTATGGTATCTGGGCTAAACGATTCCTTCATAGAGCGGAGGTATATACGAACTAGTAACTCGGAACCTAGTTTGTTGGTTGTTTGTGGGAAACCACTCAGTGTACCATATTGATACTGTTAGAGACTCGATGTGTACCAAGTTTAGTAAATGGATATGTCTGATGAAAGTGTAGACCTTAAATGGAATGTTGAGCAATGTAAATGAAGTTAGAAATTCTTAAAGGAAGAATTGTTATATAAACAAGTAGATTCAAAGAAGAATCTTGAAGAGATATAAAGATAAGAAATGGGAGTTTCCTAACTCCAATAGCCAAGATAACGAATAATGTCGTAAATTATGAAAAAAAGGGAAAGAAAGAGGATCGTAAAACAAAACGATCACGAGTTAAGAAAAGAATTTTAAGGGAGATGATTATAGAATAAGATCACGACGTGATCTATTTAAGTTATAAAAGGAAGATGGTTTGTAATGGTTGAATGATTATAGCTTGATGCTATGAAGACAATGTACTATGATAGTACGAGATAAACTCATGAGGAGTTATAGATAATGTGATACGAGGAATTTGTATCGAGTAAAGAGCAAGTTATAAGCAAGATAGAGTTAGGAGGGATTTCAATTGAGGACTCAGGTGGTGGCTGAGTTGTACAAACCTTTGTATGGGCGAGGGTTTTGTGCTTGTACTCAATTTATCACATTGATAATCATTAGAATGTTTGTGTCACGCTATTTGCTATATGCCTGTTGAGAAGGTGATTCTTTTCTCATGTGTATAACAGATAGGTAGAGTATAGTTAGAGAATATTATAAGGTTAAGTGCAAGTTCTTTAAACTCATACTTATGGTAGGTTCGTGACTCATAATTATATGATATATTTTTGAACCCCTCAGCGAATGGACGCCTATGGTCTGACTAGGATAAGTTCTTAAACTCATATGATTGTGGCAAGTTCCTGAACTCATAACGTGTGGTAAGTTTGACGAACTGGGTATAGATAAGTGTGAATGGAGTATTGAGGATGATAGGAATAGATAGACCTATTAAGCAATGGATCATTATAGAAAATGGAGTTGATGGTGGAAGCATAGGTATTCTAAATCTACTAGCTATGCTGGACTTTCAAAATTTATTGACTTCGTGCTGATGTTTACACTTTTATTTTCTTGAAAAACATTAGATCAAATGATGGAACTAATGAGTTTTAACAACAATACTATTATTCGTATGTCTATGCTAATTGCTTCGGCTAGACAAAAATGATTTGCAATATATCAAAATATATTTTATATCATTAATGCATCATGTAACCTGGTGCAAAGATGATAAAAATGATGGAGTCATTAATGCAGTATTACCCAGTGTTGGATGTGATCTAAGGATCGTCGAATTTATGGTATGATGTAGTATGATAAAATCACCAAATGACGGAATCCTCAATGGATTGTATAAATACTGATCTTATGTATCATGACGTCATAAAAAGATTTTTGAGATTTCTTTAAGATATGAGAATACATATGTATGTATGTATATGTATATTTCGATTGATGTTCGAATTGTTGTAGAGGTCTATGCTATTTGATTCAGCTAGACAAATATTGAAAGATGTTCATGAAATTCAAGAGTTTCTTGAGAAGTTATGCCAAACTAAATTGTTTTGGTGCGGATTCAGATGTTGAAAAGCTGAGATGAACAACCCTATTATTTAGGGGTTGCACCTAGTTTTATACTTTGTCTTTGAAATGTTTGTGCACAATACATGTAACGAAGGATTGATCCCTCGAGTACCTTGAAGTCATTATAGTCGTATGACTGTAAAAGTTAAAGTTGAAAGATTACTTATAACTGTGGACAAGGTTCGTGGTTATTAAACCCTCAGTTGAATTCTTGCACTCTAAATTCTGAGATGAACAACTCTTTTATTAGAGGTTACGCTTAGTTTATACTTTACGCTGAAATGTTTGTGCACAATACATAGTACGAAGGGCTTAACACCCTAAGTACTGAGCGTAACACATATAGTCGTTACAAAACACTACGTTGCGGCCCAACGTGGTGGTACAATAGGCTGGCCACTTAGTGTACGAGTGGAGGGTGTTTCCAGTCTTTGTGATTGATAAACATTCTGCCAAAGAGGGTTTAAAGTGTGAAGAACCGGGGGTGAAACACTATTAAACCTATAGAATAGTTCACGGTCTTGTGACCCTCAACATGATTTAGAATCTGTTAGTTCCTAAAGGGCACAATAGATCTAGAAGGGGGGGGGGGTGAATAGATTCTTTTTATTTCAAATACTTTTCTGGTTTATATTATATTGATCATAATTAACATATAACAAACATAAGAATCTTTTCAAGCACAGCGAAAAAAGTAAAAGATCCCCTTCATTGATATATCCATAATCATACATACATTGTTCGTAGAGTAAGTTTAGTTGTAAGCAGTTAAAACATACATAGAAGTTATAGCAGTTATAGTACATAATGTAAATGACATAATATAAAAGACACAAGGGGTTTTAAGTGGTTCAGAGACTCAAGCTCTTAATCCACTCTTCTGCTTTCAACTAGCAGGATTTCCACTAAGGAAGGGCATCACCATGAATCACTAAGATTCCTTCAAGGCCAGCAGCCTTGGAACTCCTCTAGTTCCCTAGGAACTCTTCAAGCCCAGCAGGCTTGAAACTTCATTTAGTCCCTCAGGAAAAGGACCCTTCTGGCCCTGCTTTGTTTAGTCCCTCTGGACAAAGACCCCTCAGGCCATGCTTCATTTAGTCCCTTTGGATAAGAACCCCTCGGACCCTGGCTTTGTTGAGTTGTTTGTTTGTTGTTGTTGGAGTCGGTGCTGAGCTACTAAGATGTCTTCATGCTCTAAACATCTTCTATACTTAACATCTTGGCTTGATCATCCTTGAAGTGCAGCTGAGTGTTGCATGATGCTCAGCTACTTTGGTTACTCAACAACTTTGGATGACCCTTTGTTGAACTGCCTTGAAGATCATTCTCCTTGGTACTTGATGTCTACACATGAGAGGCTTCCAAGCTGAAAGTAGGCTCTTCTATTAGGTACTTAGAAGCTTTCTCATGCTTGACACCAAGATGGCTTTTGTGATCTCCCTTCTACTACTTGATGCCTTCTCATGATGGACTTGCTAAGATGACTGTAGGCTCTTCTTTATTGTACTTAGAGTCTTCCCATTATGGACACCAAGATGACATAATGCTCTTCTTTTTCTCCGCAGTTCTGAACACTCTTCATGTAGTAGAACTATCACTTCTACATAGTAGAACTCACACTTCTACTTCTTTTTTTATCTGACTTCTGAGTGTTCTTGGTGGATCGTAGAGTGAGCCTTCTGACTCACTGTTTCACATGTTTTAGATCAGTCCACCTTCTCTCCAAACTCGATAACTCCAGTAACCTTTGGTCTTTGAAGCTCTTTCTCATTTATACTTCTTCCCAATCCTTCCGTTGGAAAGTAGCTGTTGAAGGCTATTCAAATATCTTCACAGATCTCAAGTTGCTTGAGGTAGACTACTTGATGTGACTTGTCATACTTTTTCTGGCGCTGTAGTCTACTATTTCACCTACCCCTTCAGATGTATCACTTAAATGTCTTGGGCAGGTCTAAGACTTTATTACCTCTTTCTAATTTCTCGATCAGAGGTTGTCCTATTGCATTGATGCTCTTAATAAGCACTTGTCCAAATATTACCCTTTAGATTGAACCTTTGCCAATGCTTCAGTCTTCAGTTATTCGAACTCTACGATTCTGATGCACGTCTTCAAGGACTTGATCGTAGTGTCTTGTTGAGTGTTTCTCATTGACTGGTAGAGTTAACACTACGATCTTGAAGAGTGTTGATTGGATCTTCAATGTAGAACACCTCTTCCTTGTATTGTGCGATTGCTTGATATACCATTTTGCCTCAACTATTCTCAGAGACTGATGGCCTAATTCCTTGCTCTGGTCCCCTTCTGAATATCAAGACACTTCAGATTTGTGGCGCGTCCAGCTTACTTTCTCCTTGTGATCTTCCGCTCACTTATTATCAATGAACCGACCCTACACTTAATCACTTTAGCCTTGCTCTTGGTCGACCAAAGTATCTCGGTTCACCTTCCATCGGTTCCTTCTACATTTGGCAAACACTACGATCTTGGTTGCTTCCAAGATCGTTATCTTCTATTCACTTGATAGCTCACGCATAAGTCGACTTTCCTTAGTAAACCACGAAGTCTTCTTTGGATCTCCTTGTGGAAGACTTCATCACGAATGGCCTTACACCTCAATCTTAATGCTGATTGGGTTGGTGTTGAGATCTTCTATTAGCCTGCATGCCATTCGTTGAGTGCTCTCTGGTTTCCTTGGATGTAGTTTGCAGCTTGAACCAGAGGCTTCGTTCCTTTGGATATTCTGGGAGTGCTCATTTGTTGAGAACCGTATATGCTCTTCGATTCATCCTTGGCATGTGAGCACTTCTTCTTAGATCGTATTTCTGCACTCTACGATTGACGGCCGACATGCGAGACACTACGATCCCGAGATCAGATCTTGACACTACGATTTCTGCCTTGTGCTTGTTGTCTTCATTTGATCTTGCTTGACTACGATCTCTTCATATAATCAATAGACTCTACGAACTCAGAGTGTGATCTACGATCCTTGACTTGGCTTTGGCATCAGTAGATTCTACGACTCTTAGTGTAGTCTACGTTTCTATCTTGGCTTCGGCAGATGACCGGTCGGCTCGTGGAAATTTGTCTCACGATTACGAACATGAATTCCTCAGCACACTACGATCCCGAGGAAGCTCTACTCGATACACTACGATCCTTCTTCATTTCCCTTGACAGTCTACGAACTCCGAGATCTACTATCTTGCATACTCCTATTCTGCCTCGATAGCTCTCGAGTTAACCTTGACTCACCTGGCAGACTTCGACTTCTGGTGCAGTGCTCGATGATCAGACTAGCCTATCTATTACATCATTAGATCAACCTAGCAGGCTTGATCTCTCTATATTTATAGTCCTTATACATCATTTCTTTTTAAGGACTTTACAAAGCTATTTTGCTTATGTAGGATCAACCTAACATATTTGATCAATTCATTCTAAGTCCTTGTACATATATTTCTATTATCTATCAAAGGACTTTATGACTTTTTCTTAATGCAAGCATACTTGCATATTATTCATTCATATATATATATATATATATATATATCATAATCAAATCATATATAAATAGGAATAGCATTCACATGCTTATTCCCCGACAATCTCCCATATTTGATTATGACAAAAACAATAAGTGCATATGCATGTTATGAATGAATCTTATATACTGGGTGGTACAGATTTCTAAAGCGATTAATCATGAATGTCATTTATATTGATATGGCAATTTATACATTAAGACATTCTACATCACGGATCCGAACATACCTAACTAGTTAGAGATGTACCTCTTTGGCTCCATGTATGTTTCAGGATGCTTGTTGATCGAATTTACTCATCGATTGTTCTTCTTGCTCTTGCTTCCCCTGGGATGATGACCTTATGTCTTTGCTTGGTTCTCTTTGGCATCTTTACGATCATACTCCCCCTCAGACTTTGTAATCTTGTTATCATCATCTTCTGGCTCCCCCTCAGATGATTACTCTTTATCTGCAGCTGCTTCATTCTTCTTTGACTTCTTCTCCCTTAACCCTCTACTCTTCCTTTGGTGCCATCTGCTCCTCTTCTTTCCATGCCTCTTTTTCTCCCCCTTTTTGTCATTAATCATTTGAGAGAGCTGCTCCATGTTGGACATAAGCTGCTCCATCAGGTAGGAGGAGTTGGCAACTTCAAACTTTAGTTCTTGTTGGCCTAGCTAAAGTTGCACTGAGAAGGTCTGCCTCATATCATCAATCTTATCAGAGAGGGCTTGAATCTGCTCTTCATTGGCCTTCTCAATTGTAGAGAGCTTGACCTTTTGATCTTGTATGGCCTTTTCTTCGATAGATGTTATCTCTCTTGGAGTTTGAGAGATACATCGGCCAAGTAAGCTTCAAGCTTGTCTTTGGAAAGAATTATCTCCGTCATCTCTGCTCTTTGTGATTCTTCGATGAGCGAGAGATATTTTCTTGCTTAGATCATCAGAACTCTTGAGTAGTTCCTGCTCCAAAGTAGTTTGATCCTTTTGTTGGGCAACTTCAGGTTAAGCATTGGATTGGACTCTACAATCTTCATCTTTGGACAGTTTTTCAAAGGCTTGGAGAATCTGAGCAATCATTGAGTTCCAATCACTGGTTAAGGATAAGTGAATGTCTGATAGTAGTGCTTGATCATAAGGAGGCTTCTAGGTTTGGGCTAGAACATCATCAGAAGTAGAGTGAACAGACTCTACGAACTGCTCCTTGGTCATGGCTCTTTGTCCTTCAGAATCCACTCTACAATCGTAGGGGATATAAAGATTTCCAGCATGTCGATAGACCTTGAAGTGAGGTTGGTTTGTAATCATCTTTGTAGCATAACGTTTCACCCTAGGGAAGTTTTGAGCTACCAGTTCCATGCTTGGAAATGTCTTGTAGCACCAGCTGAGGTAGCTTCCATCTCCTTCAGTAAAGGTCTTTAGCCATGACATCCACTGGAAGAACCATCTCTCTGGTGGAGCATCTGTTAGATCATTTGAAACTTCCTCTACGATCCTTCTGCTAAATCTTGCAGGAGAGAGAACCGGATAATCTTCTTGTTCGTCTGGTTCCTGAGGTGCAGAACCAGAATCTTCTTCAATCTCTTCTCTCTTGGAGCCTGAACTTTCTCGATCATTTTCAGCAGGGAATTCCTCTTGCTGCATTTCATTCTCAGAACCTTCTTCAACAAGATCTTCTTCAGATTCATCTTCTTCATTGTTGGTTTCTTCTTCAGCATTTTCTCCCTGGGATACAAACTCGTCATCACTCAATTCAATGATGGCATTTGATTGACCACTGCTTCTTTTGAAGGAAAACTTGGCTTGCAATCTGTAGCTTTTCCTTCATCTTGGAGGTTCAGGTTTGGGAGAGTCAGACTCTTCTTCTTCTTCAGACTCTGACTTCTCTGGTTCAGCAGACAGACTTCTTTGAGGTTCAGCACTGGCATGATCAGACTCTTCTTCTGTCATCTCATCAACTCTTGATTCTGCAAGGTGGCTATCTGGATTGATGGGGGCAAGTTCTTCTTCTTCAGACACAACATTACTTGACCTATCATCTTGGGTCATTGGGGTAGTTGCATTTGGGGATGCAATTTGGTCATCTTGAATTTCTTCTTTATCATCAGAGTGACTGCTCTGAGGATTAGCCATGGGGCTTGAGCATTCTTCTTTATCAGCAGATGCTGCAATCTCTTCCATCACATCAGCTTCATTTTCATTGCTGGATGTTGTTTGTGGAGACTGAGCCTTGACATCTATTTTCTTTACATCTACTGACTCTACGTCCCTTTCTTCAGCAGATGTACTGTTTTGAGAAGCTGAGGATGGTTTGTCTTCCACCTTAGCTTTCTTGCTAACTGGCCCTTGAAGCACCCTGCTGCTTCTTCTCTTTGTTGTTTCAGCAGTTAGGACCTTTTCTTCTTTGTCCTTGTTCAGGGAGGAGACTCTCCTTGGTGGGGCCTGGGCTTTCTTCACATCACCAGCTTTCTTCATAGCTTTTAATTTCTTCCTGGTTGGTGTGATTTTTGCTGCTACAGAGTCATCAGACTCAGAGCTCTCTGCCTCTACTATCTTTCTCTTCTTTGCAGAGGCTCTACTGCTGCTCCCAGCTGTCAGCCTTTTGTTCTCCTTGGGGTTCTTCTTCCAGTTCTCAAATAACTATGGAGACATCACTTTGTGCACATTCAAGGCTTCCCCCTCATCATCCTTGATTTTCCCTCCTAGCTTCTTCTTTAGTATAATACTCAAAAGCCTACCATGAATACTTTGGTCAGAGGCTTTTCAATGGATTTCTTCTTCTCAGCCTTCTCTACCCACTTGGAGATTTGATCGAACAAGATAGCTCCAAAGTCAATTTGTTTCTTCAGAACTATAGCTGACATTATCTTCAATTGTTGGTCAATCACTGTATCATGTGCAGTGTTTTTGCACAGTATGCACTTTCTAACAATTTCAGCTAGGAACTCATATTCTTTAGGAAACTCCTTCTTCTTTATGTCTTTGAAACTAGGGGTTCTTTGGTACCCCATCAGCTCCTTTCCTAGTTCAGTGTTGACATCTTCAAGGTTCTTCAGCCCTTGGTTAGGAAAACCTAGGCATTGATTGAGGTCAGAAGATTTCAGCTTCAAAGTCTGACCTTTAACCTTGGTAGACAGAGTTCCAGAGTTTATGGAGACGTTTGAGTAGAACTCTTTAACCAGGTCAATGTACACACATGTACTTGTCTCAAGGCATTCTGAAAACCCAGCTTTCTTTATGCGTTCAAGAATGTCCCTGAACTTCTTCTTAGATTTCTCAAACGATTTGGTTCTGAGCTGAATGCCGGTGATAACTTGCCAGTTCTCCATATGAATAGTTCGAAGACTGTGGGTGTTTGATTTAGAGAAGTTTTTGCGAGATGGCTGTCTGGAATTTGGTAAGGCTCTGGAGGGTAAACTGATTTCGCTCTTGAAAAGCTTTCTAGGGTTTTGAAAATGGGAGGGAGAAAGGTTCGATAGCTTTTTGGTAACTGTCTACAGATTTGAAATTATCTTTAAGGCAGTTCCTTCTAACTCTGCATACTCAGTGATGTGTCAGCCATTCATTGGTTGCATGTTGCCCAGTAATGAGCTGTAACTCCCCATAACTTTTTAGTTAGATATTTTCCTTTTAGAAGAGTAGATGTTTAATTGACGTGGCTTTGACCATTGACCTTTTGATTCGTAGAGTAACATGATGAGGCAGCTATAGACTCTACGATTTCCTTTGTTGACTCAACGATCAACTTCTGAGAGATGCTGCAATGGATGGCTTTGTCTTTTATCCTTACTTTGATGCAGCATAGCTCAATCACTGATGTATTCGAACTTATCTCCTCAATCTTGAATGGTTTAGCAAATGTCTCATTTTTCAAGCTCCTTGTGAACTGGGGTACCCTTTTATAGGATTACGATCGTCGAGTTGTATTCTACTACCGTTGAGGTCGTGCTACAATCGTTGAGGTAGCACTACGATCGTTGAGGTAGCACTACGATCGTTTAGTTCTTCTTCAACCTTGACTCTTCGATCGTTGACTGACTTGGTCCTTGAGATGAACTTGATCAAGCATTCCTTTTGGGTTAAGGTAGCTCAAGAAGGGCCAACCTCTTAGAGTGAGCTAAGGGTCAGGTTTGTCCCTGAGGCGCTTTCCAGATGGAATACTATAGCTGTGATTTGTAATGACATCTCATTCAACCTCTTCTGAGTGGGAGGTCTTCTACCAGTTTTAGACAACTGCATTGCTGAAATCGTGGTGTCCTCCTGCTTCTTACACTACGATCATATGTTTGATCGTAGGCACTTCACGATTATGGGTTGAGTGGCTGAAGGGTTATTAGTAGTACATTTTGAGACGTTCCTACTGACTATGGATATTCATTTGGTTGATCAGCCACAAGATTTTGGGACTCTGTAGCTGGTACAACTTTTCATAGTATATCTCAGTGTTGTTGTTCCTTAATAGATCACTGATCCTCCGTTGTTGACGCTGTCTTTCCAGATAGATATGATTCCCTCTTCTTCAGGTTCATTTGAAGGCAGCCTTGCATATCTCCTTCTGACTGGAATCTTCATCATCGCTCGGATTTCCCTGTATCGTAGAGATGAGTATTTTTAGGACTCATCACTCTACGATTATTTGATAACACTATGAACGTAGTCTTCTTTGACAGTTGTGTTTGTGAAGTTCTGCTCTCGCAATAAGTTCCTCTTGAATGATGCTCGATAATCTTCTGTTGTGAACTTCCTTGAGGATTCTTCCCATATAGCATTCTTGACTGTCTTTTGAGCACATATGACCTTTTCCTACTTTGGCTGAATGGCTTGCTTCCATATACAGATTAGCAGCCATGTGAGCTCCATTCTTGTTAGCTCAGAGGATCTTCAAGGACATGCTTGGATAGATAGGAACTTTATCAGAATCATCTCTGAATTGTCCTTAGCCTTCTGCTGGTTGAGTCTTCTTGACCAAAGTCAAAACCCAAAACCCTAATAGAACTTCGTTTGTGTAAATCCGTTATATAAATAAAATTTCTACATTACGAATGTATTACGTGTTATTATATACTTGGTTTGACAAAATTACCAGAATAAATTTTATCAGAAAAAGCGTCGTGCTTGACACCTCGTGCTTAAATTTTTTCCATAATCGGACTTTTTCGGTAAAATTATTTTGACAAGTTGCTTTGTCGTGCTTACATTGACAAAATGCTTTGTCGTGCTTGTTAGGATTAGTGAGTTAACCCTAATTAGCAAAACCTAACCCTAATTTGTTAATTAAATCCTAATTAGCTAATCTAACTCTAATTAGCTTATGTTAACACTTAATCATGGTTAGTAAACTTCTATTAGGTACTAATTAACATTACTTAGCATTCCTAATCATTAGAAACAAAACCCTAATCAAGATTAGTGAAGATTTAAGCCTAATTAAGCTACTAACTTAATCAACTAGCTCACAAGTAGGTTGGGAGTCACCATTACAAGTTTCAAAACATCACATGACATGCTTCCAAACTCCCAAGCATCAGAAGAGTCATAGATCAGATCTTTATGGAGGCAAGTAGGTGAAAAAATGACCAAAAAGCCAAGTTGGAAAATTCTATAAATAGGAACCTTAGGGCTGAGCAAACCCACGAATTCTCAAAGCCTAGATACACTTATAAACCTACCATATCAAGCCTAGGTGTTATCAGCAACAAGATCAGAAGCTAGAATCATAAATTTCTCAAGAAAAGGTCTGAACCCTAGTTCATAAATTTCTCTTTGATCTTATGTTAGATTTGTTGTTTAGATGTTTAGAATATTGTATTAGGATGTTAGAAAGTATGCTAGAGTGGTAGAACACGTTTTCATAACATCTAGATGCCTTAATTAAGCGTTTTATGAAAATGGGAATTTTGAAAAAAATGGTGCGACGGCAGTAGAATGTCGGGGCTTTTCGATTTATATGTGTTTATGTTTTGGTACATTAATCGATTGATATTTGTAGCTTTGTAAGTAGGTCTTTAATGCGGAAAGAAAAGCGAGTTCGGATGAACCATAGATTCAAGATATAATCGGTCAAAGTGGGTTGTAGTTCACGGAAGTTGGTTTTACAGGTTGCCTTGAAAGCTCGAAATAGTTGAGCAAGCTACTTTTGGCCAAACATTTAATCATCTTACGATTGTTAATTGTTTATGTTTTTGTTATAAATTGGTACTCTGGTATACATACTACATATCTATGATCTTCAATCAAACAAACAACTCATAGGATTACAGGAATTATTGGTCAAAAGTAGTTGGTAAAGCATAATAGAGTTTTACGGGTTTTTCAAAAGCGAAGAACATGAAGAAACGGTTGTTATTTGTACTTTGACCATCATAAATAGAGATCTTAGAATTACGATTTGTTCATGTTAATGTTATATATATGTACTACGGTATATACTACACATATTACAACAAACAAAACATACATCTAATATACGAGAATTAAAGTTATTGAGCCACAAAATCGTTGTGGCCTTGACCCGCATTACAGGTTACCCGAAACCAAAAACAACTCTGACGATAACTTTGAATCTTTATAATTTCTTGTTAGATGTAGATTAAAGCTGCTTATTGCTTGATCTTGTCTTTATTACATGAGTCTTCTGACACCAATACTTGATTTAGCAAGAAAATCATTACCAAAACCGAGAGTTATTTAATGGTCAAACTAGCCCACTCGACCACGACAGCATTTGCCTTGAAACTCAAGAACACCTACTGACGACACTTTACATCCTTTGTAGAGAGCTTTAGCGACAGACATAAATTAAATTTTTAGAAATAAATTATAAAAAATTAGAAATAATTAATAAAAAATAGTTTAAAAATTATATTAAATTATTATAAATTATTTACGATATTTCTACAAAAATGTAATAATTATTTTATTTTATTTAGATATTATTTATAATTAACTTATTAATAAAGTAATTAGAATAATTACTTTTAAATACTAAATAATTATGTAAAAATATTATTATTGAAATAAAAATCATAATAAATGATTATAAATTATTTAATAATATTAAATAATGTTTTTTATAAAATTTTAGTAAATATAAATTACTTATAAATAGAGATAAATGGTTTAAAAATCATTTAAAGGATAAATAAATATTTTAAAAATACTTTAAACCTTCTAAAATATATTATAAGGATAATTAAATTATTTAAAAATATAACCAAATTTTATAAATAAAATTTAGTTCATTTATCAAAGGTATTAAAAGTCAAACCCTATTAAATCTAACGGTATTAAATAAATGTTTTATTTGAGTATTGTTATCAATCTTAGCGTGTTAGATTTATATTCTTAAAACGTCATAGGTACTTAATAGCGTTGAATAGTATAACCAAGTGATCTACGCTCGGGCAAGTCTTCTATATCCAATTTATTACTTATGCAAAATTTATCAACCCTGTTTATTATTTGAACAAGATTACATCTTCTTTATCTTTGTTGATATAATACCTATGTTGAATTACCTATTATTGAAAGTTATTGCTATAGTTCGGCATGACTAAGAAATGAATTATTTATTCATATGATATTGTTTATTGAGCATAAAGCTTTGTTGTGTCGAAAGCCAAATTTTTTTGGTAAAGACAATCCTATCTTTGAAGTTGAGTATCCGTAAAGGGAAGCAAAAGTGTAGTCGATGAATATATTGACGATGAAATTGTAAGTGTAATTGAGCCTTTGTGGGTGATATGCATACTCTAGGATGTTGAATAGGGTGATCCCCTATCTCATATCTGAGCAAAATTTCTAAGTCTTTGTGGTTGTGAAATGATAAAAATTCGAACTAGTTGGAATTAGAAATCGAAATGGTAACAACTATCGATTCGAAATTTGAATTGTTATAATTCTTCAAATCCTATATTGTTATAAATATACAACTTCTTTGAGCATATCATAGCTCACCCTTGCAAATTATTCCTTTGCGGATTTTAGATGATAATCACTGGAACATCTGGAGTAGATAAAGGGAAGCGTCCCTACATAGATTAGATTATATTCTTATGCGTATGAATACCTTGTAATAAGAACTTGTTATGAGAATTTTGTAATCGAATCATAATATTATGATATATATAACATCTTTTATTTCCATAACCGTGTTTTCTTACATATATAGATGTAAAGTAAGATGTCTTCTATTCTAGTTGAGATCCTTGGGAACTATTTATACGAGTGAGGGTATTAATAGCATGGATTTGTTCATGTTGTTATTAATACTACGAATTTAGATAGATGGTTACTATCGATCTGATAGTATATAATCTCATGACATAGACTATACATACGGGTGAGGTATTGGTAATATGAATTTATTCATGTTATTCTTGATACTACGAATTTTGGATAGATAGACTCTAATCACAGAATCTGAGTTCATATATTCAAGTGAGGGTATCCAAACACGGTAATATTTCTCTTGGGAATTACCATACATTATGGGATCTTGTGAATCTTGAATCTATGGGAATTATATCGATAGTCCCTCTATCTAATGTAATATTTTAATCGGATACCATGGGTGTATAGATTTAAATGCATTATGTTAATTCTTTGTAAACACCATCTAGGATACCACGGGAGTATAGGTATGGGGGTGTTACAATTTTAGTATCAAAGTCATTAAGGCTATAGATATAAGGAAGAGTTTTCTTAGTATATAGTCTTGAGTCAAGTAAAAATTTTTAAAAGACATATAAAATATAACATTAAAATTATTATGTTGTGTAAACCTTTATACCGGTATTTATGGAGTTTTCTTTTATAGATGGCCAACTCAATCTTTGAAGAAAGAGTGATCAATCCACCATAAATAGAGTCTTTTATAGCTAGTGATGCGAGAAGAAGAAGAATTGCTTCATGATCAACATTTGCTTGATCTTTGAAGAAGAAGAAGAAGATCCGATTAATTTGGACAATTAATGAGAATAGATGAGCATGATGAGGCAATGGCATCACTCTTTGAGACAACGAGAATGTGAGAACAATAAGATGAAGTTTAGAAATGATTTAGGTGAGTGTATGCTAATGGATGAAAGAAGTCATAGTCATCATTTGAAAGTACAACTTGCACCATGCACATAGGAGCGGGGAGGAAATTTAGACAAGACTTCTTAAAACATCTCTGGGAGTTTGAGATACTTTTAATGATTTGCGGCGTCGTGTAACTTTCGATATCGATGAGAGAGAAAAGCGCTTATCTTATCGATCGATCGTGGTTTGTCACATGATCCGAGATTCCTTTGATGATATCAATGAATTCTAGAGAGTAGCATAGGAGGTTGGATGCTTTATATTAGTACAATAAAGAAGCATTCAAAGTTTGTATTGTGATAAATCTTGTGTAATATACTAGTATGTTTAAAAAGTTGTTGTAAAAGGTATGAGTTATAAATAAACAATATGTTTTGGTTATCTAAGAATCTTATGTGAATCTTTGTTGTTGTTTTATAGAATCATGCCACCAACGAGAAGACCCAAAGAGAAATGAATAATGAGGATAATTCTACTCAACGGTTAGTAGATATGATGTTAGGAGTAATAAGCAGACACTGTAAACCAAAATACATCCTTTAAAGACTTTAAATTAGTTGGACCACACAATTTAAAGGTACATTAGAACACTGTAGATGCACTGATTTGGATTTACGAGATAGAAAAATTCTTCCTAGTAACCAATGTTAGTAATAACGAGAAGACAACTTTTGCAACTTTCTTCTTGAAAGGTGAAGCTAATTATTGGTGGGAATCGACCAAAGGTCGAGTAGAAACGAAATTGTTCCTTGGGATAGATTTAAAGAGTTGTTCTTTGAAAACTATTTTTCCCAATCCTTGAAAGGCCGAATGGAAATAAAATTTACGGACTTAAAACAAGGAGATCTTCTTTGTAACCCGGTATCTGACTAAGTTTAATGAACTATCAAGTTTGCTCCTCATCAAGTGACTCTTGAACTTAGAAAGACTTCGTAGGTACCAAGAAGGTTTAAAACCTCAGATTAGGAGTAAATTATCGGTGCTTCAAATCAAAACTTTCTACGAAATACTAGAGAAGGCCACTATAATTGAAAGTGAAATGAAAATCTCGCTAAGTTTCATCGAGGACAAAAAGATTGAGAATGAGAAAGGGAAAAGTAAAGGCGAGAACCCAGTTCGGTGGGTTTAATAACAAGCGTAAATGGAATAATTCTTTTCTAACAATTCGGGGAAAAAGATAGGAAATACTAATAACAATTTTAGTAATAATAATATTAAACCTTGTCCTAAATGTAATAAGAAACATAGGAGAGTGTCTTCTTAACAAACAAATTTTAATTGTGGCCGATCGAGGACATTATCTTTTCTGGTGTCCTCTTCAAAGAAAAATAAATGTTTTAATTGTGGTTGATGGATCATTTTTCTAAGAAGCATCCCACAAACCAAGGAGGAAAAGGGGTTAGAATACCGGATGAATAAATCGACGATGGCTGCGGTTGGGGTTGAGAATCGACCTCTGCGAGAACATTTAATATATCGGTGAGGGATCTTTGTTGCTTTCACGGGGCGTAGTGTGGTATCATCCTATCAACACTTTAAATGCATATGTGTTATTAGATTACGGTGCTACTTGTTCATTTGTGTCTAGAAATTTCTCTACAAACTTGAATATGCCTTGTGAAAATTTAGACAAACCATTTTGTGTAGAAATTGCTAATAATGAAAGAATTAGGTTAAGACCATATATAGAAAGCGTAGTGTGGTGGTAATAAAGGACATAATTTTAAGGTAGATTTGATACCAATTAGGTTGGGAGAATTTGATGTAATTCTAGGAATGGATTGGTTAGTTAATCATAGCTAGTGATGATTGATTGTCATCAAAAGCGTATTAACCTTTTGGTTGCTTGAAGTCAAAAAGTAGTGTTCAATAGTAGTTGTTCACCTAAGCAATCTCGATGTTTGACTATAGTTGAGGCGGAAAGATTACTTAAAAGGGTTGTTTAGGATATTTGGCCTATATAGTTGATACTCGTCGGGGAAGGTAAAACTAGATCAAATACCTATAGTTAAGGAATTTCTGATGTATTTCGGATGATTTACGGTTTGCCTCCAGATAGGGAGATTGAGTTTATCATTGATCTTGCACTAGGAGCGGCACCAGTTTCTAAGGCACCGTATAGAATGGCACCTATAGAACTGAAAGAGTTACTTATTCAATTACAGGAACTCTTAGATAAAAAGTACATACAACCTAGTGTTTCACCTTGGGGCGCACCAGTGTTATTTGTAAAGAAGAAGGATGGAACTATGAGACTTTGTATAGATTATAGGGAGCTAAATAAGCTAACTATTAAGAATAAATATCCTTTGCCAAGGATTGATGATTTGTTTGACCAATTAAAGGGGGTCGAACATTTTTCAAAAATTGACCTTAGAACAGGTTATCATCAATTAAAGGTAAGAAAGGAGGATGTCTTAGAAAGCAGCGTTTAGGACCTGTTATGGACATTATGAATTTCTTGTAATGTCTTTTGGATTAACAAAATGCCGGCGGCATTTATGGATTTAATGAATCGAGTGTTTAAACCATGCTTGGACAAATTTGTTGTAGTGTTTATCGACGATATTACGGTATACGAGAGAACACGGGAAGAGCATCTTGAACACTTGAGAGTCGTATTGGAGATATTCTGAAAGGAACAACTTTATGCAAAGTTTTCCAAGTGTGAATTCTGGTTGAAGAGAGTTCAATTTTTAGGTCATGTAATTGACAAAGATGGAATATCTGTAGATCAACTAAGATCGAAAGCAGTTGTGGCGGGAACAACCAACAACTCAACAATCTGAAGTTTTCTCGGTTTAGCGGGTTATTCAAAGCGGTTTATAAAAAGATTTTCAAAAATAGCAACCCCATTAACCAATTTAACTTTCGAAGAGCGGTGAAATAAATGCGGGCGAGATAAATGTGAGAAAGCTTCCAAGAGTTGAAGAAGCGGTGAGCATGGCTCGGTGTTATCCTTACCGGATGATCTGAGGAGGCCTTGTAGTATATAGTGCGCATCACACGGAGGATTAGGGTGTGTGTTGATGCAACATGGGAAAGTGATAGCTTATGCATCACGACAACTCAAAGATTATGAGAAGAGATATCCTACTCATGATTTAGAGTTAGCCATGATAGTTTTTGCTCTAAAAATTTGGAGACATTACTTATACGGGGAGAAGTGTGAGATATATCTGAGATCATAAAAGTTTGAAATATATTTTTACACAATGGGAATTAAATTTAATACTGAGGCGATGGTTAGAGGCGATAAAGGATTTTGTTGTGAAATCTTATATCATCCCGTAAAGCAAATGTTGTGGTGATCGTTAAGTAGAAAGAATCAAGAAAAATTGAATGTATTAACCACCGATGATAGGTTAATAAAAGACTTTGAAAAGTTAAAAATTGAGGTGGAATGTCCAACTACCTCTACCCAAAAATTATATATTTTAGAAGGAGTTTCATCTCTGCTTTCGATAAAATTAAAGAGATCTGAGAGAGAAGGATGAAGAGTGTCAAGGAAGTTTAAATCTAATTCCACACATGATAAGTATAATAAATTTTGAATAGATACGGATGGAATAATAAGATATGAAAATAGAATCTGGATTAGTTAGATCAAGCTTTAAAAGATGAAATTTTGAATGAAGCACATAATTCTAAATTTTCCATACATCTGGCGATACTAAAATGTTCAAAGATTTAAGTGACACTTTTGGTGGTCGAATATGAAAAGGAAATAGTTGAATGGGTAAGTAAATGTCTCACGTGTCAAAGGGTTAAGCGAGAACATCGAAGCCAAGTGGTTTACTTCAACCCTTACCAATTCACGAGTGGAAGTGGGAACATATAACCATGGACTTTGTAGTGGGCCTTCAACTACACAAAAGGCCATAATGCCATTTGGGTAATAGTTATTGGATTTAACTAAATCCGCTCACTTTTTACCTATTAAAATTACTCATAACTTTGGATCACCTTGCCAAATTATATATTCATGAAATTATCTCTAGGCATGGAGTACTGTTTCCATAGTATGTCGGGCAAGAGATCCACGTTTTACTTCAAATTTTTGGAAGAGTCTTGAGAAAAATTTAGGAACACGATTAAGACTAAGTACGACTTATCATCCTCAAATGATGGACAGTGAGAGAACCATACAAACATTAGAGGATATGTTGAGAACATGTGTCATAGACTTCAAAGGAAGTTGGGAAGATCGATTACCTTTAGTCGAATTGCCTACAACAATAGTTATCATGCTAGCATAGGTATGCCACCCTATAAAGCCTTATATGGAAGAAAATGTAGAAACGCCTATGTGTTGGGATGAAGTCGGGGAAAGACAAATGTTAGGACACGAAATAATTCAACAAAGCCATTTGAAACTATCGAGAATCATCGTCAGCGATTACAAGCATCTCAAGATCGACAAAAAAAATACATTGATCCACATAAATCAACAACAAAATTTTAGCGTAGGAAGCCATGTATTCTTGAAAGTATCTCCTTGGAAGGGCAAGATACGTTTTGGCAAGAGAAGGAAAACTAAGTCCAGGGTTCATTGGACCTTTTAAAATTTTGAGAAGAATTGGTGAAGTTGCTTATGAAATAGCACTACCACACAAGTTAAACCATATTCATAATGTGTTTCATGTGTAGTTTTACGACTATACAAACCTGATTATAAACACGTTATAAATTATGAACCTATCAAATCGAAGAAAATCTTTCTTATGTAGAAGAACACATGCGAGATAAATAAATAGTAAAAAGCAAGTCCTCCGTAATAAAGTGATAGCATCGGTTAAAGTAATATGGAAAAATCGAGCGTTGAAGAAGCTACATGGGAGCTTGAAGATAAAATCTGTGAGAATTATCCTCAATTATTTACTTAACATGTCTTTGTAATTTTGAGGACGAAATTCTTATTAGTGGGGGTGAATGTAAAAACCCAAAACCCTAATAGAACTCGTTTGTGTAAATCCCGTTATATAAATAAAATTTCTCTGTTCTGAATGTGTTACGTGTTATTATATACTTGGTTTAACAAAATTGACCGAATAAATTTTTATCCGAAAAACGTCGTTCTTGACACCTCGTGCTTAAATTTTTCCCATAATCAGACTTTTTCGTAAAAATTATTTTGACAAGTTGCTTTGTCGTGCTTACACTAACAAAACGCTTTATCATGCTTGTTAGGATTAGTGAGTTAACCCTAATTAGCAAAACCTAACCCTAATTAGCAAAACCCTAACCCTAATTTGTTAATTAAACCCTAATTAGCTAATCTAACTCTAATTAGCTTATGTTAACACTTAATCATGGTTAATAAACTTCTATTAGGTACTAATTAACATTACTTAGCATTCCTAATCATTAGAAACAAAATCCTAATCAAGATTAGTGAAGATTTAAGCCTAATTAAGCTACTAACTTAATCAACTAGCTCACAAGTAGGTTGGGAGTCACCATTACAAGTTTCAAAACATCACATGAAATGCTTCCAAACTCCCAAGCATCAGAAGAGTCACAGATCAGATCTTTATGGAGGCAAGTAGGTGAAAAAATGACCAAAAAGCCAAGTTGGAAAATTCTATAAATAGGAACCTTAGGGCTGAGCAAACCCACGAATTCTCAAAGCCTAGATACACTTATAAACCTACCATATCAAGCCTAGGTGTTATCAGCAACAAGATCAGAAGCTAGAATCATAAATTTCTCAAGAAAAGGTGCAAACCCTAGTTCATAAATTTCTCTTTGATCTTATGTTAGATTTGTTGTTTAGATGTTTAGAATATTGTATTAGGATGTTAGAAAGTATGCTAGAGTGGTAGAACACGTTTTCATAACATCTAGATGCCTTAATTAAGCGTTTTATGAAATGGGAATTTTGAAAAAAAAATGATGCGACGTAGTAGAATGTCGGGGCTTTTCGATTCATATGTGTTTATGTTTTAGTACATTAATCGATTGATATTTGTAGCTTTGTAAGTAGGTCTTTAATCTGGAAAAGAAAAAGCGAGTTCGGATGAACCATAGATTCCAAGATATAATCGGTCAAAAGTGGGTTGGTAGTTCACGGAAGTTGGTTTTAGGGGTTGCCTGAAAAAGCTCAAAAACAGTTGAACCGGTTACTTTGACCGACCTGTTTAATCATCTTCTGATTGTTAATTGTTTATGTTTTTGTTATAAATTGGTACTCTGGTATACATACTACATATCTATGATCTTCAATCAAACAAACAACTCATAGGATTACCAGAATTATTGGTCAAAAGTAGTTGACCTAGCATGACCGAGTTTTTTGGGTTTTCCAGAAAACTGAAGAACACGAAGAACAGTTGTTAGCTGTACTTTGACCATCATAAATAGCTGTACTTCTAATTTGTTCATGTTAATGTTATATGTATGTACCCTGGTATATAGACTACATGTTACAACAAACAAAACATACATCTAATACACAGAATCAAAGTTATTCAAGCCACAAAATTGTTGACCGGCCTTGACCAACATTGCAGGTTACCCGAAACCCAAGAAACGACTCGATAGTAACTTTGAATCTTTATAATTTCTTGTTAGATGTAGATTAAAGCACGCTTATTACTTGATCTTGTCTTATTACATGAGTACTCTGACACAATACTTGATCGTAGAAAATTATTACCAATACAAAGAAGTTATTTAATGGTCAAACTAGCCCACTCGACCACGAGCGGCGGTACCTTGAAACTCAAAAAAACACCTCTGATGACACTTTTTGTCACTATAGAGCTTTAGCGTGACAGACATAAATTAAATTTTTAGAAATAAATTATAAAAAATTAGAAATAATTAATAAAAGCAGTTTTAAAAATTATATTAAATTATTATAAAATATTTACGATATTTCTACAAATATGTAATAATTATTTTATTTTATTTAGATATTATTTATAATTAACTTATTAATAAGTAATTAGAATAATTACTTTTAAATACTAAATAATTATGTAAAAATATTATTATTGAACTAAAAATCATAATAAATGATAATAAATTATTTAATAATATTAAATAATGTTTTTTATAAAATTTTAGTAAATATAAATTACTTATAAATAGAGATAAATTGTTTTAAAATTATTTAAAAGATAAATAAATATTTTAAAAATACTTTAAACCTTCTAAAATATATTATAAGGATAATTAAATTATTTAAAAATATAACCAAATTTTATAAATAAAATTTAGTTCATTTATCAAAGGTATTAAAAGTCAAACCCTATTAAATCTAACCCGGTATTAAATAAATGTTTTATTTGAGTATTGTTATCAATGCTAACGTGTTAGATTTATATTATTGAACGTTATAGGTACTTAATAGCGTTCGAATAGTATAACTTGACTGATCTACGCTCAGGAAAGTCTTCTATACCCAATTTATTACTTATGCAAAATTTATCAACCCTGTTTATTCGTTGAACAAGATTCTATCTTGCTATACTGTTGATATAATACACCTATGTTGAATTACCTATTATTGAAAGGTTATTGCTATAGTTCCATCATGACTAAGAAATGAATTATTTATTCATATGATATTGTTTATTGAGCATAAACTGTTGTGTCAAGCCAAATTGTTTTGGTAAAGACAATCCTATCTTTGAAGTTGAGTATCCGTAAAGGGAGCAAAGTGTAGTCGATGAATATATTGATGATGAAATTATAAGTGTAATTAAAGCCTTTGTAGGTGATATGCATACTCTAGGATGTTGAATAAAGGTGATCCCCCTATCTCATATCGAACAGAATTTCTAAGTCTTTGTGGTGACAAAAAATGATAAAAATTTCGAACTAGTTGGAATTAGAAATCCGAAATGGTAACAACTATCGATCGAAATTTGAATTGTTATAATTCTTCAAATCCTATATTGTTATAAATATACAACTTCTTTGAGCATGTCATAGCTCACCCTTGCAAATTATTCCTTTGCGGTTTTAGATGATAATCTGGAACATCTGGTGTAGATAAAGGAAGCGTCCCTACATAGATTAGATTATATTCTTGTTTGTATGAATACCTTGTAATAAGAACTTGTTATGAGAATTTTGTAATCGAATCATAATATTATGATATATATATAACATCTTTATTTTTCATAGCAAGTGTTTTCTTACATATATAGATGTAAAGTAAGATGTCTTCTATTCTAGTTGAGATCCTTGGGAACTATTTATACGAGTGAGGTATTTATAAGCATGGATTTATTCATGTTGTTATTAATACTACGAATTTCGAGATAGATGGTTACTATCGATCGATAATATATAATCACATGACATAGACTATACATACAGGTGAGGGTATTGGTAATATGGACTATTCATGTTATTGCGATACTACGAATTTTCGGATAGATAGACTCTAGTCACGAGATATAGTTCATATATTCAAGTGAGGTATCCAAACACGGTAATATTTCTCTTGGGAAATTACCATACATTATGGGATCTTTGTGAATCTTGAATCTATGGGAATTATATATGATAGTCCCTCTATCTAATGTGATATTTTAATCAGATACCATGGGTGTATAGATTTAAATGCATTATGTTAATTCTCTGTATACACCATACCGGATACCACGGGAGTATAGGTATGGGGGTGTTACAATCAGTTTATGCGAATTAGCAAGATCCTCTTGCAAAACTGATTATGCTCTGTGTGTTGTCAAACACTTAGAACATAGGCTTGTACATACATATTAACTCATCAGCAAAGATTACTTCACATAAAGTTCATTAGGCATGTGATGCTCTTATGACCCATTTCAGATTTCCTTCATGATGTCATCTTCAACCTAAAACTTGGATGGAGAGAAAGTTTATAGTCATTTGAGTTTCCATCCTCAGGTTACTTTCTCTCTTCACCTTTTTAGGTAGATTATGACTTCTTGACAGAATCCTGTTATAGTTCATAAGGAGATGCAATTATGATGTATGCATTTATAATAGTGAAGAACCGTACCTTTTTACTGTTAGTTACTAAACAATCATTTATCATGGATATACTGAGTTTAGGTATCGATGTGCTTAGCTTTACTTTTGTTCCTGACAGCTCATTGCCCTTGCTGGCCTTTAATCAATCAGTAGTGGTCTTGAAGATATAGGCCAAGAGAATCTCAGCATTAAGATCTTTGACATCCTTTAGCTGACAGAGTTTTCACCCAGCTGTTGGTTGGCCAGACATAAGTTTGAGAAGATCTTCTTTCTTCTCTCGATAAGCATTTCTTAGCATGTATGGATTCTTCATCTTTTAGACTGGTGGGTCCTCGACTCTTTGTCATTGATGTCTCTTGAGTTCTCTCGTCTGGTCTTAGGACTACAAGATTGATTGTAGGCTAGGATTGGTCTTATTGATGTACCAATAGAGACCATGGACCAATCTGAGCAGCTTCAGGTGTATATACACATTTAACCTATACACAATATTTCCAACATGTGAGCTCATCTACATATAACAAGTTACTTACTACTAAACTAAGTTTAGAACAATATTAGTGCCTGGGATCAGACTCAAAGCGATTAGCTTTTGAATATAGCATGAGAACCTGCTCTGATACCAATTATTAGTTCCAAGAGGGCACAATAGATCTAGAAGGGGGGGTTGAATAGATCCTTTTTATTACAAATACTTTTTTGGTTTATATTATATTGTTCATAGTTAACATATGACAACCATAAGAATCTTTTCAAGCACAGCGGAATAAGTAAAAGATCCCCTTCATTGATATATCCATAATCATATATACATTATTCGTAGAGTAAGTTTAGTTGTAAGCAGTTAAAACATACATAGCAATTATAGCAGTTATAGTACATAATGTAAATGACATAATGTAAAAGACACAAGGGGTTTTAAGTGGTTCGAGAGACTCAAGCTCCTAATCCACTCTTACGCTTTCAACTAGCGAGATTTCCACTAAAGAAGGGCAGCACCCTGAATCACTAAGATTCCTTCAGGCCAACAGCCTTGGAACTCCTCTAGTTCCCTAGGAACTCTTCAAGCCCAGCAGGCTTGGAACTTCATTTAGTCCCTGAGGACAAGGACCCTTCTGGCCCTACTTTGTTTAGTCCCTCTGGACAAGGACCCCTCAGGCCCTGCTTCATTTAGTCCCTCTAGACAAGGACCCCTCAGGTCTTGGCTTTGTTGAGTTGTTTATTTGTTGTTGTTGGAGTCGGTGCTGAGCTGTTAAGATGTCTTCATGCTCTGAACATCTTCTATACTTAGCAGCTTGGCTTGATCATCCTTGAAGTGCAGCTGAGTGTTGCATGATGCTCAGCTACTTTGGTTTCTCAACCACTTCGTATGACCCCTTGTTGAACTGCCTTGAAGATCATTCTCCTTGGTACTTGATGTCTGCACATGAGAGGATTCCAAGCTGACAGTAAGCTCTTCTATTAGGTACTTAGAAGCTTTCTCATGCTTGACACCAAGATGGCTTTTGTGATCTCCCTTCTGCTACTTCATGCCTTCTCATGATGGACTTGCTAAGATGACTGTAGGCTCTTCTCTATTATACTTAGAGTCTACCCATGATGGACACCAAGATGACATAATGCTCTTCTTTCTCTCGGTAGTTCTAAACACTCTTCATGTAGTAGAACTCTCACTTCTACATAGTAGAACTCACACTTCTACTTCTTTCTTTATCTGACTTCTGAGTGTTCTTGGTGGATCGTAGAGTGAGCCTTCTGACTCACTGTTTCACATATTTTAGATCAGTCCACCTTCTCTCCAAACTCAGCAACTCCAGCAACCTTTGATCTTTGAAGCTCTTTCTCATTTATACTTCTTCCCAATCCTTCTGTTGTAAAGTAGCCGTTAAAGGCTATTCAAATATCTTCACAGATCTCAAGTTGCTTGAGGTAGACTGCTTGATGTGACTTGTCATACTTTTTTTGGCACTGCAGTCTACTGTTTCACCTACCCTGTCAGATGTATCACTTTAATGTCTTGGGCAGGTCAAAGACTTTATTACCTCTTTCTGATTTCTCGATCAGAGGTTGTCCTATTGCATCGATGCTCTCAATAAGCACTTGTCCAAATATTACCCTTTAGATTGAACTTTTGTCAATGCTTCAGTCTTCAGTTATTCGGACTCTATGATTCTGATGCACGTCTTCAAGGACTTGATCGTAGTGTCTTGTTGAGTGTTGCTCATTGACTGGTAGAGTTAACACTACGATCTTGAAGAGTGTTGATTGGATCTTCAATGTAGAACACCTCTTCCTTGTATTGTGCAGTGCTTCAATACTTCTGTTTGCCTCAACTGTTCTCAGAGACTGATGGCCTAATTCCTTGCTCTGGTCCCCTTCTGAATATCAAGACACTTCAGATTTGTGGTCCAGTTTGCTTTCTCCTTGTGATCTTCCGCTCACTTATCATCAATGAACTGACCCTGCACTTAATCACTTTAGCCTTGCTCTTCAGAAGCTGACCAGTATCTCGGTTCACCTTCCATCAGTTCCTTCTCTGTTTGGCAAACACTACGATCTTGGTTGCTTCCAAGATCGTTGTCTTCTGTTCACTTGATAGCTACTACATAAGCTGACTTTCCTTAGTCAGCTTCTGAAGTCTTCTTTGGATCTCCTTGTGGAAGACTTCATCACGAATGGCCTTACACCTCAATCCTAATCTTTGATTGGGTTGGTGTTTGAGATCTTCGTTAGCTTTGCATGCCGGTCGTTGAGTGCTCTCTGGTTTCCTTGGATGTAGCTTGCAGCTTGAACCAGAGGCTTCGTTCCTTTGGATATTCTGGGAGTGCTCATTTGTTGAGAACCGTATATGCTCTACGATTCATCCTTGGCATTGTGAGCACTTCTTCTTAGATTGTAGTTCTGCACTCTACGATTTCTGCCTTGTGCTTGTTGTCTTCATCTGATCTTGCTTGACTACGATCTCTGCATGTAATCAATAGACTCTATGAACTCAGAGTGTGATCTACGATCCTTGACTTGGCTTTGGCATCAGTAGACTTTACAACTTTGAGTGTAGTCTACATTTCTGTCTTGGCTTCGGCAGATGACCGGTCGACTCGTAGGCAGGCTATCTCTACGATTCTGAACATGACTTCCTCAGCACACTACGATCCCGAGAAAGCTCTACTCGATACACTACGATCCTTCTTCGTTTCCCCTGGCCGTCTACAAACTCCGAGTTCTACTGTCTTGCATACTCCTATTCTGCCTCGATAGCTCTCGAGTTAACCTTGACTCCCCTGGAAGACTTCGACTTCTGGTGCAGTGCTTGACGATCAGACTAGCCTATCTATTACATCATTAGATCAACCTAACAGGCTTGATCTCTCTATATTTATAGTCCTTGTACATCATTTCTTTTTAAGGACTTTACAAAGTTGTTTTGCTTATGTAGGATCAAACTAACATATTTGATCAATTCATTCTAAGTCCTTGTACATATATAAATAGGAATAGCATTCACATGTTTATTCTTGACAGAATCTTTTAAATTCCTGAGTTATTCATACTACTTCCCAATTATTGAACAATTGTGGAAGATTCTTGTTATTCTGCAAGATGGAAGTGAAAAAGGAAAGTATACCTTAGAAAGAAGTAAGTCATAGAATGCGACACTGAATGATGAATATGTTGAATAAGTGAGAAAAGAGATTTTGAAGTGTGTTATCAAAGAATAATGTGAAACTTTTAATAGAAAAGTTAATAATTGTAGAATGATCTTTGTGGAAAGGAAGTGGTTATAAAACTCAAGGAATGAATGAAGTATTAGTATAAAATCTATTTTGTTAGATTGAATGAATAAAAATTTGGCAAAACTATGTTTTTCACCACTATACTTGACACGTTTTACTTAATACACCACTAAACTTTTAATATTTTGGATTACCCAATTAAACTAATTAAAATTTTTTAATTCGGTCATTCCGTCCAAAATAGTTGTGAGGCGTTAAAAGTAGTAAGCGTGCATACGATGTGGCAAAAAATAAAAAATTTCTTATGTGGCAAAAAAATCAAAAACAGAATTTTAAAAAAATTATCATTTTAAAGTTTTTAAAATAACAAAAACATTATAAAATACAACAAAAAATATATTTTTTTAAAAAGTAGATTTTAAAAAAAAAATAGAATTCTATAAAAAATGAATTTTTTTTTAAAATCACTTTTTTAAAAACATATTTTTTAAAAAAGCAATTTTTTAAAAAATAGATTTTTTGAAAAAACTGAATTTTAAAAAAATAGAATTCTAAAAAAAATATACTTTTTTAAAAAACAATTTTTTTAAAAAAATAGAATTTTTTTAAAAGCAGATTTTTAAAAATAGAGTTTATAAAAGCGGGACTTTTTAAAAAACATATTTAAAAAAATAAGAATTTTTTAAAATGTTTTTTTTAAAAAATGTATTTTTTAAAAATAGATTTTTTTAAAATATACTTTTTTAAAAATATAGTTTTTCAAAAAAGTATATTTTGTTTAGAATTCTATTTTTTTTTAAAATCTTTTTTTTCAAAAATTCTGCATTTTTAAAAAAAAATCATTTTTGAAAAATTGTTTTCTTAAAAAATCTGTTTTTTAAAAAAACTATTTTTTTTTAAAAATCTGGTTTTTAAAAAAATCATTTTTATAGAATTATATTTTTTTAAAAAATCTGCTTTTTAAAAAAAATATATTTTTTATAGAATTCTATTTTTTTTTAAAAAAAATTTTAAAAAATCTGTTTTTTAAAATTTTTTTGTTATATTTTATTATGTTTTTGTTATTTTTAAAACTTTAAAATGTTAATTTTTTTTTAAAAAATCTGTTTTTGATTTTTTTTTGCCACATAAGCAAATTTTTTTATTTTTTTTGCCACATCAGCCCCACGTCAGCGCCACTTTAACGTCTATCAACTATTTTGGACGGAATGAACCAATTAAAAAATTTTAATTAGTTTAATGGGATAATCCAAAAAATTAAAAGTTCAGTGGTGTATTAAGTAAAACATGCCAAGTATAGTGGTGAAAAACATAGTTTTGCCATAAAAATTTTGAGGACGAAATTCTTAGAAGAAAGGGTGAATGTAATATCCCGAGTGTTTATGATAGCAATATTTAGAAAAGGAAATGAATGGGTTAAGAATATAATACTCAGAATATATTGAGTTCAAGTGAAAGTTATGAAATGAAACCTACAATTTGTTAAAGTAATGAATGTAGTAGGAAATATAAAACCTATATTTAGATAAAATGATGAAAGATTACTCTAAGTTATTTATTTAATTTGTGTCTTCGATTCTGGGGACAGAATCTTTGTAAGTAGGGAAGATTATAACGAATGAGTGGTTTGAGTTGTGATTCTGAGGACAGAATCCTTTTAAGGAGGGAATGATATAAAAATCCAGATTTTTAATTAAATATTTAAATATTTATTGAATTATATAAATATTTAATGGATGTGTTTATCGTTGAATAAATATTTGTTTAATTGATTCGATTTGATTTGGTTAATTATTTGTTTAATAAATAATTAATGAGTTAAGGAAAGTAATTATTTTGAAATAGTAATCTAATTTAATTTAATAATTAAGTTAGAGAGTTTATAATGATCAAATAAATTATTATATTATGCGTTATTAGAATTAATTAATTAAGTATGAAAACTTAATTAAAAGAAGTGTGATAAATAACTATATTATAATTAGTTATTAAAATAAATTAAAGTAGTTTTGATTTGGTTTTACCCAAACAATGCTTAAGGATATAAATTCCTTAATTTTAACTGGTTTGCCAAACAAAGCCCTATGGCTTTTGGATTTTTAAATTTGATTTATTAGTAATATAAATTAAATTAAAAAAAATATAAATAAAATATATATTAAATTGATAACCGCTGTTTTAATAAGGTCATTAGTGGCATCGGTTTTAAAAGGTTTGAAAAAGACGTTCGTTAGTTTTATTTTATGTTATGAACATGAACGAAATTGGTTTTACAGTAAAGATAAGCATGAACATGGCTTAGTAATAAATGAGTAATTGAATGTTAGCTAATCGTGGAATTTAACGTTGAGTATATTGATTTGTTATGAAGTTCAGAGAATCGTAGTCACAAGGAATCAAAATTGGTTTATAAACTGTGATTACCGTGATCACAGTGTCTAGAAGTATAAAAATAGACTTTTTGGGTTTAAAATATGGTTTTCAAGGAATTAAGTTTTCTATGATTATTGTTTAGTGGTTTAAACTAGTATATGCATGTTGGGTGGTGTGTATATGTGTAATTTATATAAGTTAGCATGTTAATTTAGATGTTAGCAGTGTTAAATAGATAGAAATTAGCTGCCCTGTTCTCCGGTGGATGGGTTCTGCAAGTTCCGGCGCCCTAGCGCCAAAATTCGCGCCCTAGCGCTAGAATTTCATGCCCCAGTATTTGAAATTGCACCAAATACCAAAGTTCGCGCCCAAATACCTTTGGCTAGTTTAGTCCTCATGGCCAGGGAATTGTAGTCTGAGTCGGACAATTTTGACCTCTTGTAGTAAAGCGACCATAACTTTTTCATACGAACTCCGATTGAGCTGATTCAAGATGATCCGGAACGTGGACGAGTAGACCTACAATTTTGGTTCTTTAAGTTTTTCAATTTGAGGTCTGTAACAGTAGTCAAAATGGTCATCATTAGGATTGTTGTGTTTTCGGGGGCAATCGGAGGGCGTCGGGCATGCACATGTGCATGTGTAGTGCTCCTGAAGATAAAAGTTGATGTCCTAAGTTATAAAACATGCATGTTAGTAAATATAATGATACTTAACATTAATAAATAATGTATTAGATAAGTTATAGAATCATAGTAAGCATACACAAGAGAGGCAAATCGGGCGTGTGACGATTGAACGTCGAAACGCCGTGCCAAGTGTTAATGAACTTAAAATGTGTTTCAATTCAATTGAAATGAATATTATAGGATATTAAATGGGTTTAATATAAAACCAATAAGTAGTTCTAGCAAGACTTAAGCACTTGAATGAACTTCGAATATGAAATATAGTGAGATATAAGTTGAAAGTTATTACAATCAAATTGAACATTGTGTGCTAATTAATAGGAAAGATTATGAGATGTGGAGTAGAGTTTACATTACAATTACTATGTGTTGTTATGTGACTAATAGTTGATGTGTATGATTATATAATTGTGTAGGGCACGTGAAGTGCAGATAACTGTAAGCTGTTAAACTGTTATTGGTAAACAACAATAAAGGAAAGTCTTTCGGTTCCTATTTGTTACGTGGACTTGATGAACTATTTTAAATTTCATGATATGTTATATATGTTGAAATCATGAAATGTTAAAGTCAATTTATGACTGCATTGTTTTGGTTAAATAATGAGGATTGAGTAAAGAACTCAATCTTTATATTTGCTATGTGAACTAAAAGCATGTATGCCGTGTTGTTTTAGTTATTATGATATGTATGTTTAGCATATTATTACGTGTTATGTGATGCATGAAAACTGTTAGATTTTTCTTTGGTCAGTCAAGCTCACTCTTGCAAATAACCACTTTTTGTGTCAAGATTTTAAGGTAAAGATATGTGCTAAGTGAGTTATAGAGATCTATATTCACGACGATTACTTATGTTTTATGAGAAATGTATTTCATATTTTGAACGTAACATGTTGTTGAATTGTAAGTTGAGCTATCCAATGTATATGGATATTTACTTATGATGTAAGACTTTGTATAGTCATTTTGTTGTAACGATTCATGATATAAGATTGAATCAAAGAGATGTAATGTAAAGGTTGCGATTCAGGGCAAGAAAGAAGGAAATGTATAAACGTTTTAAATATTCCACAAATTTAGTGTTTTTAATATCGAATAATGATGTAAAATTAGAGATTTAATGTATGGTTAACGACCGAAGTTGAGATTTAAATGGTATGAATTTTAGGGTCGTTACAATAAATCTATTGTCATTAATATTAATTTATTAATGAATTTCATCCCAAAATATTAAAAGTCATTAAAAATATTTTCTTATACCATAATATAATTTTAAATGAATTTTCAAGTAGTAAAATAATTTTAAAGTAATTTATTTAATTAATAATTAAATAAATTAAATACCATTAATATTCAAAAATATTAAAATAATAATGAAATATATTCAAAATTATTAAAAACCCATTTTTAGGCTTGAAAATAATTTTTACAAATTTATTATGAATTTTTCATAATTAAAAACCATTTAATACTAATTTTATAATTAATCTGTTGCTATATATGTCTATAGCGACAAAATTGTCGCTATAGGTGTTCTTGGCCATTCAAGAACATGCTAAGTCAGACACCAAGGTCCCTACTTTGACTATCATTTGATCTATGTCTTTGTTGTTTTCTGGGCTGGCTAAAGTGTTAGTATTGTAGGCTTGATGTAATACTAAAATATCTGTAATAATCCAAGATTTTATTTGTAATTTAAAATATTTATTAAATTAAATAAATATTTTATTGATGAAGTTGTTATTTTGTAATTTAAAATATTTCTTAAATTAAATGAATATGTGAATTTTGGTTAGTAAATATTTATAAATTATATTTATTAGATAATATTCTAAATTAATTTAATCTATAGTTATTATGTTGTTAGATAACATGAGATGTTATATTGTTGTTGTGATGTGATAAATTAAGATGATATATTAATTTATTAAATAAAATTATAATGAGAATATAATTTTGTGATATGTGTTTAAGTGGAATATTTATTTAAAATATAGTATGTGTAATTAATTTAGTTGATGTAATGTTGGATATGGAAATCCAAATAAATAGTATGTGATTATGAATTATAAACTAAATTGTTTATTAAAATAAAATTAAAGTAGTTTAACTTAGTTTTGACCAAACAAGACTTTAATATATTAAGTCTTTATTTTAAAGACTTTTTGCCAAACAAAGCCTTATGGCTTTTGAATTTCTTTAATATTTGAATTATAAATAAAATAATAAATATAATATAATTATATCATATACGTTAATAGTTTGTAACTGGTATTATATTAAGTATGCGTATTAAGTCATATCGGTTTATTTTAGTTTACGTATACTTTTATTTGCTAAGTGTAAGAATTACAGAGAACTTGAGAGAGAATTGAGAGAGATTGAGAGAAAACCTAAGCAATTTCAGTGTTTAGCAAAGGATTATCAAGCAAATTGAAGGTATGTTCTATAACTTTGATATTAGATATGTGTATATATGAATACGGCATAAAATTTCGAAGTCTTATGAATCTAATTTGTCTTGAATGGTTGTTATGAACTGAATTATTGTATCTATATGTATTTGTGGTGTTAGAACTAGTATTTAGTCAAGAATTATTATGCTAATTTTGGTTAAAAGGAAGGAAAAGTAATCACAATATATATTTTCATATGACTTGTAAAAGTACCAATTTTAGTGGTCAATTTGTATGTTAATTTGTGAATTGACGCTTGATTATGCTAGTCCATTAAAAATGAAGATAACGTAATTTGAATGAGGTGATTTGGTAAAGTATAGAGATTACAGCGATGATTTTTCTAAGAGATATCAAAAATGGAGTTTTATATGAAAAATATGAATTTTGAGAAATTAAAATAGTTTTAGTTGTTGTTAAAATGTGCTAAGTGATTGAATATGTTAGCAATCATGTTTATGATAGTTGTATATTTATTTTACGTGTTAATTTCCTTTATTTGGTGGGTGAAATTGAAGTTGTTAATTGGGCTATCGCTCATACTCTTTGTTCATAGCCTTTACAGTTCAATACATACCTTTGGCAATTATCATTAGAAAAGGCTGAAAATGTATTCTGCTGTTCGGCCCCTGAGCTTGTGTATGGGCATTGCGCATATACCACAATCTGAGAGAGGTGAGGTTATTCTTCATTGCAGACTTTTGTAACACTACTATAACTTGGTCTAAGGTTATGTTAATGTGTCAAATGTGTAACGACAAGGTTAAAACAATATAGTGTTATGTGGTTAGTGATTCTAAAGTTATAAGAAGTTAGTAAACTATGAAAATGACATGTTGTGATTTATTGAGAATGAGGATTAGTAAATAAGTATTATGAAGGTTAACACTTTAAATTTTTGATATTTGTATAGTAGCATAAGACTTGTTCTAAAATGATAAGTTTAGCAAGAAATGTACATATTATGGTATGTTAGCATATCTAATAGGTATTGTGGTTCTAAACCTATGTGTAGGTTATTGGAGTACGTGAGTTGTAATTGTATAGCTTACGCAAGAGGCAAGTTCCCTAACCTTTGCTACTTTATTATTCAGCAAGGTTACTTTTCACTATTACGTTATACCTATGCAAATTCTCTAACTCTAATATCTTGTTTAACGATTTATTGTTATGCGAATTCTTTAACTCTCATTTAATTGTTGAACAAGTTAGTTAATCTTTATTTCTTTATTTCAAACGAGATTTCCTTGTTTATTCAAAGTCAGCAATGTTGTTTATTCAGTTACCAATAACTATTGTTTGATCTTCGTTCTCCAATATTATTGTACTATCTTACATTATTGTACCGAACTCTAAGTTGTCTAGCGATTCTTTACCGACTCTCCAATATGTTCTAAACTCTAAATTTCCCTTGAAGTCAACCCAAACCAAACTTCCTTTGGTTTGCATATGTACTCACACAAATTTTAAAAGCATGTCGTCGATGATAACATTTGTTCAATTTAGAAATTGTAATACTCTAGCTCTTATTGATTCATCGATATACCTTGTTCATGAAGATATTATAATCAAACTCTTGAATAGTTATTTGTTTCTATCTGATTCAACCAGTACTTGGTTGATGAGCATTCTAAAGATCTAGAATTCCTTGGAAGCTAATTCCCAACCAAATTTCATTTGGTTCGGAACATGATGATTTAAGCTGAGATGAACAACCCTATTATTAGGGGATTATTTTAGAAATATGTAATAGCGTTAAAATGTTTGCGCAATACATAATACAAAGGGCTGATCACCTGGAGTACGGAATGATGGTCCATATAGTCGTTTAGGATCGTTAAAGGTTTCTGATGAAAACACTGTTAACCTAGGACGAAGATGATGATTATAGTCTTTTAGACAGTTAAAGGTTAAATTAGAAATACTTGAGACCTAGAGTATAGTTCGTGGTCTTGTGACCCTCAGTGTATTCTTTGATGTTGATATCTATTGTTAACTTAACGTTCGTTATTCCTTTGAACTCATCATTGTTGAATTAAAGTTTATTGTTCTGGTAAGAAAACTTTATCATTGAAAGTTCAGTTATTGTCATTCATAAAATGGTATTGTATACTATTCTTCTTGTGAGCAATTGTTTGCTCACTCTTGCACCAAACAATGCAGATGAAGTTAAGGAGTTTGAAGAGCTTTCTTCAAGCAAGGGCAAGGACAAAGTGCTTGATTAGACGACAACGTTTAATTTATCTTCTATTTATGAAGCTTATGTAGTAGATTTAATTATAAGCATGTCTTAATTTTCCGCTGATGATTGTAATAAAGGTTAGATGACATGGGATTTATTTTAGATTATGTAACCCTTTAATGGGAGATTGATTGTTTAAACTTTTGAGTTTAATTATATCATTTGTTTTATGGGTAGTTAGTTATGATTTAATTGGATAGTGAACACCAAATCTGTGGAATTGAAGTACCCATATTTGGGGGTCATAAGTTGGTATCAAAGCTTTAGGTTATAAACCTTAGGTGGGGAAACCTTAGGCTATAACCTTCTAGGAGATCGAAAACATAGAGGTGATAAATTCTTATCGAGTTCTAAGGAATGAATTAAGGAAATTCATTGAAGATAAAATGATAAAAGTCTTTATGTGCTTATGTGTTAATGACTTATGTGCTCGTGAGTACTTAGGAGTAGCATGTATTATACATATCAAGTTTTGGGGTTGTTAAAACTTCATTATCAGAATGACTGACGAAGGATGATAAGGATTAGGAGCCTTAGTATGGTTGAGTATAGGCTTGAGTTTGAATGAGAGGATAAAGTTTTGGGGTTGTTAAAACTTCATTGTCAGAATGACTGACGAATGTCTGAGTATGGTTGGTATTGGGAAAGCCATACCCGTTGATTTCTGTTGTAGACCTTGGGTATAGGCTTGAGTTTGAATGAGAGGATAAAGTTAGGGGTGATAAAGGTGAAGGATGAGAACGAGGAGGGGGAATTCCTCCAATGAGGTGTGTGGTCATAACATTGAGTTATAAAAGAAGGTCGAGAAATTAGAAGGTCTAACCGTAAAGCACCAAGCCACGTTAGCACAAGAAGATGTCACGACTCAAGACCTTACTGCACCATTTGTAGATGTAGAGTGGATATTAGCTCAGTCAGAACAGTCAGAATATTAAAGAGGATAGTTATTAGTTGGGAATGAGATTGCACATGAATGACGGGGGAAAGAAATCAGCAAAGCGTGCGAGAGCTGAAGACGCATGGGTGAAGACTTCTAAATGCATAGATCGTGTTGAAGACAAGTCAAAGAGAGCCAAGCGAATGATGAAACTTAGAATTTAATCTTCCAATCTCCTGAAGATTTGTATTATGGAGCAAAAGCGCAATGAAGTTGTACAATGTGGAATGTTCTTGTAGATTGCAAGAAAAATAATAGGTTGATATATAAATTATAATTAAAATTAATAAATGTGGATCCTAACTTTTAAATTAAATAGTGGGATGTGATGAAGTAATCCTAGAATTTTATTATTTCGGGATAAATAATATAAATAGCAGTGTGGCTATTTTGTAATGTGGTGATGTAATAAATGAATAATGTATTATCATTGTTTATTAAGATATATTATGTTTTATCTATAAGTGGTTAAGATAAGTTTGAATATGTTAATGTGTGGGTGAACGATGATCTAATAGTTCAAGTTTTAAACAGTAAGATGCCACCTAGAAGAAGACAACAGCGTCAACAGAGCCCCAAGAAAAATGCATACAATAGGGAAGCTAACACAAATCCAAAGGCTACAATTGGTAAATTTCTTTGGGGAGAACCGGCAAATCAACTGAATTTCTGGCTGTATAATCAAATCTCGATGTTCCAACCAAATTCGTTTACAACAGGATCGGAAAGAACGATGGATGTAGACGGGGAAGGTAATACGTTGGCATACAATCAAGAGCAGAGGGGAAAGAAGAGTGAAGATGATAAGGTGGGTGATAGTCATACCCCAGAACGCCGAAAAAGAAAGTGGGACAATAATAATAATATTTGAAATTCAAAGAAAGGAAGGAAAAGAAGAAGGTGGGCGTGTAGCAACCGTGGAAAGAAACATGTAGGTGTTTGTTTGAGGGGAAAAAGGGTGTGCTTTAATTGTGGATCGAAGGATCACATTGCACCAAAATGTTCAAGACTGAGGAAGGGAGCCTGCTTCACGTGTGGATCGAAGGAGCACTTGGCTCGAGGTTGCCCAAAGAAAGCGGTAGGAAAAGCAAGTGGAAGCAAAGGGGGCAGTGGTAAACTGGTTATTGTAGAGTCAACTCCGCCGTGTCGACCAACTAAACAATCATCCGACATGAAGATCCAGAACGCAATGCAAGGTATGATTCCGATTAGCTATCTATACGGCTACGTGTTATTTAATTTAACCGCCACTTGTTAATTTATGCCTGATGAATTTATTTAGAAACTAGATTCTCTTCGGGAAGAGTTAGACTATTCCCTAAAAATTAGAAAGTGTGAATAGTGATTCCTTTTAAGTTGATGTGTAGAATTTCTGTGTTGGTATTAAAGGCCATGTAATGGATTTATTTCCGATTTGATTTATGAAACTCTAAAGTGGTTAAACCAGGTGGTGATAAGTCGTTGTCATAGAAAGTGCATAAACCTTAAGACTCTGAGGAAGTCAAAGGTAGTATTTTATTCTTCTAGTTGCAAGACGTCTGTACGGTAGAGTTATTTATCGATGTAGTAAAACAAGAAGTTATTAAGAAAATAATCTGTGGGTTATGTGAAGATTAAGATAGTTACTTAGTTATCTAAATTGATGAAGAAATCAGTGGAATTTATATGGGCAGGAAATTATAGAGTGAATTGAAGAAGAATTTAGTATGGCACCTATGCTGTCTCTACCAGATAGTACAGAAAACTTTATGTTGTATAACGACACATCATACAATGTATTAGGCAGTGTGTTTAGGCAGAACGATAGGGTCATTTCTTACGCATCGCGTCAGTTAAATTTTTTATGAGAAAGGGTGTCTGACTCACGATTCGGAGTTAGAGGTATTAGTGGTTGCTCTGAGGATTTAGAGGTGTATTGTTGGGTAGTAGTGTGAGATATAAACATTGTTAGGTTTTGTGAAAATCAAAGTAGCAATCAAATTACAAAAAATAGCGGAAGCAAAATAAAATCAGATTTTAAAAAAAAAATCACAAACCATTTACCTGGATTATCCTTTATGCATATTATTAATTAAACGAAGAATAAAAAATTATAAAATCATACCCTTGTAGAAACGAGCTTTCTCAGGTACGAGTTCACCTCCTACTTCTCCGGGATCTCCTTGAATCTCCGGGTAGATTCCTTCCTTTGATCAATGTAAGCCACCCAAGTGTATGGCCTCTAGAGGTGATCTACCAAGGAAGAAGAATTTTCAAGAAGAAGGGTGTATTGGCTCAAACCCTAGTTTTTCCTATCTCTATTGAAAAAGGGGGTATACTCTCCAACTATTGGAATTACGTATATCTAGATATCTGATATAAGACTCCTCTTATAAAGATATCAAGTAACCCTATTTTAATTAAAATAAGGTATTATTTATTCAATTAAACTCTTTTAATTAAATGGGCTCCCTAATCTTATTAGAGATAATTAATTAAACTCATTTAACTAATTTTCCCTCCTAATCCTATTAGGAATAAATGAGAGTACTTATATTAAATTAATTCCTAAACTCTTTTAGAAATTAAAATAATAATAATTGTAATAATATTAATAAGACTCCTTTTATTAATTTATATTTAATATTTCTAAAATATTAAATAATAAATATTAAGCTATTTAATTTATTCTATCACCATAGATTAAATTAAATATACTAAACATATTATTACGATTATGCCATTAACTTCTTAAATAATTATTCTTCCTTTTATGGTGTGACCATTTAGGTTCTCCATATTAAACCGGTTGAGAATAAATCAATTAGAATAATTCTAGTCTTATTTAAATAAATAAATTAAACGATTACTTTATTTAAATAAATAATATTTATTCTACAATAGGGATAAGTCTCCCTAGCGATCAACGACTTTCCAGATAATATAGATTTCAACATTAATCATAAAAGAACCTTTGAGTTAATAGTTACCGTACAATTTAATCCTTCCAACATACAATGTCCCAATTAAATATAAGACATGGAATTACTGTCAAGTCTTATTTTATTTAATTATATGTATTTCGATTCCTACATGCACAACTCCTAATGAATGCAAATTAGAAACTACTTTCTAATTTCATTCCACCTTGGCCAAGGATTCCTGGGTTGTCATTTATCGAATCACATAGGACATTTCTCTTCTTTTACTAGAAGTGGTAGATTCTTTATTGATCATTCACTATCTTCATATATAACTTATTACACCCAAGCATACCCTTTGATATACTCTAAGAGTATTAAGGAATAAGTCAAAGTGTAATTCATTATATATAAGATACTATGATGATCTCAAGTCTAAGGATCATTTGTACTACTATCACTACATGAATTCCTATTGACATGCAAGTAAAACTCCATTAAGTATTCCTTAGCGAGTCGCGTTCAGTGAACTTATTCTCTAATAAGCACCTACATACTTGCTTTAGTGTCTCCACACAAATGATCATGAGATCAATCATCCTCATCCAATAAGCAAACAACGTATGTACCAATCTATCCGGATTCACTAATCCCCTTTTTAGTAATCCATTGGTTGGGAACATTTTAGTTTTAAGCTATCTAAGAATTTAGATCTCATTAGCATGATCTCATCATGATTCTAAAAGCATTGCTTAAAACTATGGGTTTATCACATATTATTAAAACAACATCATGTAGATAATAAATGACTTTAATAAATAATTCTTTTATTAATAAACAAATAAGATTGATTACAAAGTATATGTTTTATCATCATACATGATTGGCTTGTATGCATACTACTTTCAATCTCCCACTTGCACTAAAGCCAATCGCCGTGGTATCTCATACCCATCTTCTTTAAGTGACGATCAAACTGCTGTTGTGTTAACGCTTTAGTAAATGGATCTGCAATATTGTCTTGAGAGTCCACACGCTCTAGGGTGACGTCTCCTCTTTCAATAATCTCTCTGATCAAATGAAATCGCCGTAACACGTGTTTGGATTTCTGATGATACCTGGGTTCCTTAGCCTGCGCAACAGCTCCAGTGTTGTCACAAAATAAAGGCACTAGTCCTATAATGCTAGGAACCACACCAAGTTCGGTAATGAACTTCTTCATCGAAACAACTTCCTTTGCAGCTTCACTTGCAGCTATGTACTATGCCTCTGTCACTGAATGAGCAACTGTTTGCTGTTTGGTACTCTTCCAACTCACTGTGCCATTATTTAAGGTAAACACATACCCCGAAACAGATTTATTGTCATCTTGGTCTGTTTGAAAACTTGAGTCTGTGAAGCCCTCTAGTTTCAATTCAGACCCACCGTAGACAAGAAATACATCCTTAGTTCTTCTTAAGTACTTTAGGATATTTTTCACTGCCTTCTAGTGTTCTTCTCCTTGATTCGACTGATATCTGCTTGTTACACTAAGTGCATGAGCGATATCTGGTCTAGTACATATCATACCGTACATGATAGATCCTATTGTTGAAGCATAAAGAATCTTACTCATACGGTCTCTCTCTTCGTGTGTCTTCGGGGCCTGTTTCTTGGAGAGATGTATTCCATGGCTCATCGGTATGAGACCTTTTTTGGAATCTTCCATGCTAAACCTCTTTAGCATCGAGTCAATGTACGTTCCTTGGGACAAGCCAAGCATCCTTTTTGATCTATTTCTATAGATCTTTATCCCCAAAATAGGATGCTTCTCCCAAGTCCTTCATGGAGAAGTGTTTAGATAACCAGATTTTAATTGATTGTAGCATAGGAATATCATTCCCTATCAGTAATATATCATCAACATATAATATGAGGAATGAACCAGCGCTCCCACTAACCTTCTTGTACACACATGGTTCATCCTCATTTTTGATAAAATTAAACTCTTTGATTGTCTCATCAAAACGGATGTTCCACCTACGAGAAGCTTGCTTCAATCCATAAATGGATCGTTGTAGCTTACAGACTTGATTTGTTCCAACCTTTGAAATAAATCCTCCTCGGTCGTGTCATATACACATCCTCCTCAAGTTTCCCATCGAGGAAGACCGTTTTCACCATCCATCTGCGCCAGATTTCGTAGTCATGGTAAGCTGCAATCGCAAGCAAAATCCGAATGGACTTGAGCATTGCTACTGGTGAGAAGGTTTCGTCATAGTCAACTCCTTGTCTTTGTTTAAAACCTTTTGCGACCAGTCGGGCCTTATTGGTCTCTACCTTGTCGTCTGCTCCAGTCTTTCTTTTAAAGACCCATTTACACCCAATAGGCTAAATGCCTTCAGGTGGTGAAACCAAAGTCCATACATGGTTTTCATACATGGAGTCTATCTCGGATTTCATGGCTTCTTGCCACTTCTCTGAGTTTTTATTACTCATAGCATGTTCGTAATTCAATGGATCATCATCATCTATGATGCGTACCTCATTGTCATCCTCTATGACAAGTCCATACCTTTCAGGTATCTTTGGTACTCTTCCAGATTTACGAATAGGGTGTTGTACAGAAGGAATCTCTACTTGGACAAGTTCATCCATTTGATCTGTAGTGGTTTGTGGTTCTTGAATTTCTTCAAGATCTATTTTCCTCCCACTGACCCCTTGAAGGATAAACTCCTTTTCCAAGAAGGAAGCATGTTTGGAAACAAACACCTTTTGTTCAGTAGGATTGTAGAAATAATATCCTAAACTTTCTTTAGGATATCCCACAAAAGTACACTTATCAGATCTAGTCCCAAGCTTATCATTTTGAAACCTTTTCACATAAGCTGGACATCCCCAAATCTTAACATGCTTAAGACTATGCTTCCTCCATGTCCACATCTCATATGGAGTCTTAGGGATGGATTTCGAGGGAACCTTATTTAGTAGATATGTAGCCGCTTCTAGGGTATATCCCCAGAATGACACCGGAAGATCGGTAAAACTCATCATGGAATGAACCATGTCCAACAGTGTTCGATTTCTCCTTTCAGATACACCATTCAGTTGTGGCATCCTTGGTGGAGTCTATTGTGAGATTATACGACTTTCTTTGAGACAATTGAGAAACTCACTGCTTAAGTATTCACCACCTCGATCTGATCGAAGGATCTTAATACTTTTGCCCGTTTGTTTCTCTACTTCACTTCTGAACTCTTTGAACTTTTCAAATGATTCAGATTTGTATTTCATTAAATACACATATCCAAATCTTGAGTGATCGTTAGTGAATGTAATAAAATAAGAATACCCTCCTCGTGCATTCGTTGTCATAGGTCCACATACATCCGTGTGTACCAATGCTAACAACTCTGTAACTCTTTCTCCTTTTCCACTAAAAGGAGATTTAGTCATTTTTTCCATGAGACAAGATTCACAAGTTGGATATGATTCATAATCCGATAGCTCTAGGTGCCTATCTTTATACAACTTGGATAATCTTGTTTCATTAATATGACCAAGTCTACAGTGCCACATATAGGTATAATTAACATTATCTCTTTTCCTTTTCTTAGTTTGTTCAATTTGAAGTATATTTTCATGCAAGTCAAGAATGTAAAGTCCATTTCGTAAATTACCAACACCATATAAAACATTATTCTTATAAATAGAACAACTATTGTTCTTTATTATAATGTCAAAACCATCCATATCCAATACAGATATTGAAATAATGTTTCTAATAAGTGACGGAACAAAATAACAATTATTTAAACTAATGGATTTGCCCGTAGGCAGTGCTAAACAATAAGTCCCTACAGCTAATGCAACAACCTTTGCTCCATTTCCCACTCGTAGGACGACCTCATCCTTGCTCAGCTTTCTACTTCTGACCACTCCTTGTATATTATTACATATGTGAGAACCACAGTCGGTATCCAATACCCAAGTAGAAGATTGACTTTCAGAAAAATTAATTTCAATCATAAACAAACCTTGATTAGGATTCGAAGCTTCTCCAAGCTTCTTCTGCTTTTGTTCCGCAAGATAATCCTTGCAGTTCCTCTTCCAGTGACCCGACTTATTGCAATGGAAGCAAATTCCTTTGCTAGCTGGATCAGGTTTCTTTTGATCCTTCACTTTCGCCTTTCCCTTAGCCTTCTTGGATTTCTTCTTTTCAGAAGACACCTTGGGCCTCTTCCTTTTCTTGGAAGAATCATCCACCAGTAAGACATGATTCTTCTTGGATGGGAAGTGACCTTTGATTTTCAACATGTTAAGTAACTTGCAAGTCGGTGACGTCCAACTTATTCATGTGAAAATTCACAATAAATTGTGAGAAGGTGTCTGGGAGTGACTGCAAGATCAAATCTTGACTCAAATCCCCATCCATGACGAACCCAAGCTGTCTAAGACGTTCAATCAGATTGATCATCTTTAAGACATGAGTCTCGACGGTAGTGCCCTCATCATCCGAGATCGGAAGAGCTCCTTAGATATTTCATATCTAGCAAATCCTACTTTTGCTCACCATACAACTCTCGAAGGTGCGGTAGAATAGTAGGAGCATCCATGTTTTCATCTTGTCAAGAAGCTCGTTACACATGGATGCGAGCATGATGCATGAGCCACCGATGCATCATCTTGCCACTATTTAAAAGTAGCAATCTCTTCCTCGGAGGTCATTTACGCAACTTTTGTAGGTACAAAGTAATTTAGGACATAAGAAATCTTTTCAATGAATGAGAACAATTCTCAGATTCCTTAACCAAATTCAGTGTAATTTTGATTCCCGGTCGGTTTGTTAGCATCAAGTATGCTACGCAGATGAAATTAGTAAATGTGACATTTTCAAAATTCTGCATGTAAAAAGACAATATTTTAGCAAACATTCATTTAATTAATTACCAAAATAAATTAGGTCTTATTTTATATCGGTATCTCCCACTATTTTCTTCAAACTATATTACCCTCATGAATATAGTTCGACAATATCTAATTAAAGATTTGCTAGTGAGAATAAGAATCCAATTTCAAATGTATATAGCCTTGTGTGTGCACAATAAACTATATATAAATAAATAGGTAGACAACTTTTGTCAATTACATCATCATGTAACTCCTTATATTTTGCCTCTTAAATCATAATGGTCAAGTGTGTGCACATCCGAACTAAAATGATTTAAGTTAAGTCATACCCAAAGATTTCCATATAAGTGAAAGAAAACTCATGACCCTCTTGTGTGTGCACAACAAAGCGGTAATGTTCAATTCCTTATAAACATCAAATGTAATAAAAACAACATCTCAAATATTTAATACTCGCCTTGTGTGTGCACCACAAACTCATATTAAATAGTCAATGCTCTATTTTTTTTATCATGCTAGAAGGCGACGTTCGATATTCCAAATATCTTTAAACGTTACAACTTAATATAATTTTCATTGAGGGGTTTGTTATTATTAGTCTCATCTTGTTTAGCGCGCATGCAAATATATATATAAAATACGCGTCATATTATTAAACATGCGAAGCATGTTTGCATAATATATAATATATTTAATACTAGCATACACATATAGAATACTATATTCTACCCGGATTGATTATGGACTTTTATTCTAGTTTGGTTCACTAGAGCCACCAAGTGAACCAAAAGGTCAAACCCTAAGGTGCAAGAATAAACATTTAAATATAACTATTACATTTAAACCCGGGCTCCATTACAAACGGGTCATCGAGTGCTCCTTTCTCTTTGATCTCCGGTTCTCGAAAAAAATTTCTAACTAATCATATTACATTAAACTATTTAATTTAAATAGAAACCTTGATCAGCAGTTAAGAGGAAGTACATAGGAGAGAGATATAATTTACATCAAGAAGAAAACCAGAAAAGACGAGGTACGCAGACCCCATTTAATAAAACTCATTCATTTAAACATCCAACCAAAATAAATCCAATCACATTGGTCAATAGTCCATAATCAATCCCATTTATTATCATACATATCACCATATGTATCAATAAATAAAATCATTCTATATATATATATATATATATGATTATCATTTAATGGGCAATTTTATGTTGCATGAAATCCAATTTCAAGATTAAAATAAACTCTTTATTTTAATTACAAAATTATTAAGAATATTATATATATATATATAATATAATATAACCGTACCATATATAATATATAATAAATATATATTACGGATATAATCATATCTGTGACGCCCCCAAAACAGGTATACATCACCCATCTTGGGTCGCCAGATACAAGGTACTGAATACAAATACAACTTAATTATACAACAGTCGTGTAAAATACGACAAAACATAGGCTGTGAGTTTTAATACAAATATTGTCATCTAGACAATATCCACACTCAATGGAGTCCTCATTACATTTATTATCACACTATTTCACAGAATAGTGAGACCAACTAATGCACCATCTAGGATCATCACTCTGTTCCCTGACTAGTCCTAGCTACGTTCTCATTTCCTGAAGAGAACATTGAAAGAAAGGGTGAGCTCAACTAGCCCAGTAAGAAATATTATGACTAAGATAATGCAGAATAAATTATCATTAGCCTTCAACGGTGTTAAACTGATAAAATGTAATAAACATCAAGTTTAACTGCAGCGGAACAAACAATCCATTAGAAGAGTCAAGTAGAGAATAAAATCTACTATCTTCTATGATTTAAAAGGTTTTTCATCACTTTTATCGCTGAGACTCAGCTTAATAAATAAAATCGAATCATCCTCCACGGCCAAGGATATTCATGTAATCATCAATGGTCATGACTATACCGAATAATCCCTGGTCATAATCATACCAACAACTATCCACCAATGAACTACAGGCCAATGAGGACTTTTACCACATCATTCGTCACATTACGATCATGATTATACCGAATAATCCCTGGTCATAATCATACCAAGTCCATCTATGCTTTGTGCAGTAAAATTCAAGAATGCTCAAAAGAATATTTCCATGAAAAGATACTGGATGAAGCGCAAATATCAAGGATATTCCACTAATTTCATGGAGTATAGAAGCCAAAACTTTAACCAACTCGAGTATAATAGAATATATGAAAGCGCAAATGGATTTTCACCGCCATGCAGTAATCCACGACATGCATCATTTCCACAATTTAATAAGGAATGAATACAAAGGATAATTCACCATGCATGTGGTAATCCACATAGACATGTTATTTCAATGTAATAATGAAGAATGGAATAATGAAGGATTCACCATGCGTGCGATGTATAGGCAACATGCATGCATGAGTTATTCCCAATGCAGAATAATAAATAATGGAACCAGTCCGACATAAACGCACAAAGCAGGATATTCCATGAATAATAAATAATGGAACTAGGTTAAGCATAAACGCATACTGAGACGAGGATATTCCGAAATGTATAATAAATAATGGAACCAGTCCGGCGTAAACACACGTATGTGATATTCCAAATGAGTAATAATAAAGAACGAAATATTAGAAGAATTTCACCATGTATGCGGTACTTAGATAAGCAAAGTTATTTCAACGTAATAATAAGAATGGAATAATGAAGAATTTCACCATGTATGCAAAGACTTTTGCATAGCAGATTATTCCAACATAATAATAAAGAATGGAATAATGAGAAGAATTTCACCATGTATGCAAAAGATTTTGCATGTATGTATTATTCCAACATAATAATAAAGAATGGAACAAATGTAAGAATTTCACCAACTATAGGGTATCCCGTGTATACAGGTTATTCCAATAGAATATTAAAGAATGGAATAACAAAAGTTCTCTTCATAAATAAAAAAAGAAAGAATACCCCTTACGAGTACAACAAATAATATCCCCTACCTTAGAAGAAACTGGATATTAGAGTAGTGAAGTAGCAGAATACTTTTCTTCTTTCTCTCTATAGTTTATCTCTCTAGAGTTTCAGTGAATTCGTAAGAAATAATGAAGGAATGAGCTTGTATTTATAGGAGAATGGACTGAATAGTAACTAATTCATGAACGGTCCAGATTGATTTACTTTTAAACGGACGATCCATATTGGTTTACTATTAAAACTTAAAGCAACGGTCCATACTGATTTACAATTAAAACTTTAAACCAGCAATCCATATTGATTTACTATTATAACTTTCCACAGCGGTCCATATTGATTTACTATTATATCTTCAACCAACGGTCTGAAAAATTAGCACATCTCCTCATGGAATAATATTGTACCCAAAAATGATTTGGACCAAAAAGAAATATATCTTACGGGTGAATAGTACCCCGTGAATAGTAACTCGTGAATAGTAACTCATGAATAGTACTCCGACATGAAATATGACGCCCCCAAAATTAGGTATACATCACCCATCTTGGGTCGTCAGATACATGGTACATAATTCAAATACAACTTACTAATACAACTGTCGTGTACAATACGACAAATATAAACTGTGAGTTTGAATACAAATATTATCTACTAGAGATTATACAAACTCAAAAGGAGTCCTCATTATAATTATTATCACCTATTTCACAGAATAGTGAGGACTACTAATGCTATCCTCTAGACCATCACTCCGCTCCCGACTCATCCCAAATTTATATTCTCATTTCTCAAGAGAACAAATGAAAGAAAGGGTGAGCTCAACTAGCCCAAGAAGAAATATTATGACTAAGATAATGCAAAATAAATTATCATTAGTCTCCAATAATGTTAAACCGATAAAATATAATAGACATCAAGTTTAAGCTGCAATGAACAAGCAATCCATTAAAAGAGTCAAGTAGAAAATAAAATCTACTATCTTTTATGATTTAAAGGTTTTTCATCATCATTATCATTTGAGGCTCACTTAATAAATATTCCACATCATCGAATCACCCCTTGCACTATGGCCAAGGATATTCTTTAGTATCACGACCACAATTATCCATGCACTACACGGGCCAAGAATATTTGTGTATTCATTAATGGTCATGATCATGCCAACAATCGGTCCATCAATGCACTACGGGCCAATGAGAACTTTAACCACATCATTTGTAATATTACTACCATGATTACATAGAATAATCCTCGGTCATAATCATACCAAGTCCATCTATGCACTACTGTGCCACGAGATGACTTTCAACAAAATATAAACATGAGGATGATGACAATGATATAAGAATTCAATAAAACAAGTTCAAGAATTATTTTATCCAGAATTATTAACGTCCAAATTGTCAACATGATCTTTTTTTTATAGAGTAAAATTCAAAAATGATCAGAAGAATATTTCCATGACAAGATACTGGATGAAGCGCAAATATCAAGGATATTCTACTAATTTCATGGAGTATAGAAGTCGAAACTTTAACCAACTGAGTATAATAAAGAATGGAATAACAAAAGAAATCACCATGCATCTTTGTACTTCAGATAGATAGGTTATTCTAATGAGAATAATAATAATCGGAACCGTGTCGTGCAAAATTTGCACCATTGAGGATGTTCCAATGAGAATAATAAAGATTTAAAACCAGTCGGTGTAAAACACATGCACAGGATGTTCCAACAGAATAATAGAAGAATGTCACCAAGTATAGGGTAGATCACAGCGTATAAAAGTTATTCCAACGAGAATAATAAGAATTGAATAACACAATGCTCTCTTCATGAATAAGAAAGAATAACACTCCTTACTTAGTACAACAAATAATATTCCCTACCTTAAGAAGAAGAAGAGTAATCGGATATATAAGTAGTGAAGCGAGAATACTTTCTTCTTTCTCTCTATAGTTTATCTCTAGAGTTTAGGTGAATTAAAAGAAAATAATGAATGAATGAGCTTCTATTTATAGAAAAATGGAATGCATAGTAACTAACTCATGAATGGTCGAGATTGATTTACTTTAATCTGACGGTCCATATTTAAAGTAAAGTAAAATATAATATATTCTATTTATAATCTAATAAAACGAATAACTTTATAAAAGATTTTACTATGCAAACACTATGCAGGCACTATGCAAACACTATGCATAATAAAATATAATATATTATAATTATTGTCTAATAAAACAGATAGCTTTATAAACGTATTCTGTTTTATATAAAAAAATTTTACTATGCAAAACACTATGCATACACTATGCAACACTATGCATAATAGAATAGAATATATTCTATTTATAGAATAACTTTATAAAAGTATTCTGTTTTATATAAAAAGATTTTCTGTATTATTACATTAATAATACCAATAAAACTGAGTGACTTATCACTTAAGCATCAATAATTAATACCGTGTGCTACTATGCAACCACGCGGCGTATTCATTTCTTTAACACCGGGTGTTTCAACAGTTAACGGTAAAACTTCCGCCGTTATTTTCATAAAGTATTTTTGTCATTTTCTCAATCCGACAATAATTCCGTTGTGGGGTCCTCCAATGATTGTGCCGTTGTACTAATATTCCCTGTTAAAATGAATATTCCCCGACCAATCAAATATTATATAACAACTTGCGTACTTTGCAAAATTTATAAATATTACCCACAACTATTATATTAATTTCACTCCATAATATTCAAAATTAATATTCAAAGAAAATTCATCTTTATTCAAAAAGTTGGGGTTTTACAATCTCCCCTTCTTATAAAATTTCACCCTCGAAATTAGGGTACGTACCTGATATGTCGAAGAGGTAAGGATACCTTGATTTCATTTCAGATTATAACTCCCAAGTCATTTCCTCAACATCGTGGTTTCTCCACAAAACTTTGACTTGAGGTATAACCTTGGTGCGTAGAATATGTTCCTTCTTATCCAAGATTTGAACAAGAACCTCTTCATATGCCAAATCTTCCGCTATTTCGTCCGGTTCCAACTCAATAATGTGGTTCGGGTCTTCCACATATTTACGTAACATGGATATGTGAAAAACATTATGAACACGAGACATACTTCACAGCAAAAGCGAGTTTATAGGCCACAGTTCCTACTCGATCAAGGATTAAATGGGTAGATGAATCGAGGATTGAGCTTTCCTCTCTTTCCAAATCTAGTAACTCCTTTCCATGGAGCAACACGTAACAACACATGATCTCCTATATCGAATTCCACGTCCTTTCAATGAAGATCAGCATGACTCTTTTGTCGATCTTGTGAGGTTTTTATACGTTGCCGGATCGTTTGAATCTTTTTCTTCGTAGTCATACGTACCAACTCTGGTCCCAACAACGTTGCTTCACCCACCTCGTCCCAACATACTGTAGAACGACACTTTCTTCCATACAACGCCTCGAATGGAGCCATGCCAATACTTGCTTGATAACTGTTGTTGTAGGAAAACTCCACCAATGGTAAGAACTTGTCCCAACTTCCCTTGAAGTCAAGGACACAGAGTCTTAATAGATCTTCAAGAGTTTGAATCGTCCTCTCCGACTATTCATCCGTCTGAGGATGATATGCCGAGCTAAATCGTAAATCTGTGCCCATAGCTTTTTGCAAACTAACCCAAAATCGAGAAGTGAATCTTGGGTCTCGATCAAAAACTATGGATACTGGCATACCATGCAATCTTACAACCTCGTTTATGTACATACGAGCAAGACATTCAAGTGTATAAGTTTCTCGTATCGATAAGAAATGAGCAGACTTGGTCAATCTATCAACAATGACCCAAATCGCATCTATGCATTGAGAAACTTTGGGAAGACCAGTAATGAAATCCATGGTAATGTGCTCCCACTTCCATTCTGGAATTTCAAGTGGTTGCAATGGACCTTTTGGTACTTGATGCTTCACCTTGACTCGTTGACACGTTAGACACCTTGAGAAAAACAGCGCTATCTCTCTCTTCATATTGCCCCACCAAAATGTATGTCGAAGATCATGATACATTTTGGTACTCCCAGGATGGATTGTAAATGGTGTGTTGTACGCCTCCATCATGATTTTATACTTTAAATCAGGGTCGTTAGGAACACAAAGTCTGGAGTTGACTTGAAGTATTCCTTCTTCATCGATTCTTGCTTCCGGCATCGCACCTTCTTGCACTTTCTTCCTCATACGATCATCTCGAATCAGTAATTTGAGCAGCTTTAATTTTATCAATTAAAGTCGGTTCTACTCGTATATTTTCCATCATCATGGGTCCCTGGAGTCTTTATCTCTATCTCCATCCTTTGCAAGTCATACAGAATGGGCCTTTGCGTTGACAATGCTGCACTCGTACCCGCATATGATCTTCTACTCAATGCGTCAGCTACCACATTCGCTTTTCCAGGATGGTATTGGATGATATGATCATAATCTTTCAACAGTTCAAGCCAACGTCGTTGTCACATGTTGAGTTCCTTTTGAGTGAAGAAATATTTAAGGCTTTTATGATCCGTAAAGATCTCCACTTTCTCCCCATACAAGTAATGCCTCCAAATTTTAAGTGCGAAGACAACAGCTGCTAACTCTAGGTCATGAGTAGGATAATTCCTCTCATATTCTTTGAGTTGTCGTGAGGCATAGGCTATGACTTTCCCATGTTGCATGAGAACACATCCTAACCCTTTGCCCGAAGCATCACTGTAGATGACAAATCCCTCCGAACCAGATGGTATTGTCGTAATAGGTCTTTGAAATGAGTCTCCTCTTGAGTTCTTGAAAACTCTTCTCACATTCCTCGCTCCAACCGAACTTTGTATCTTTCTGAGTCAGCTGAGTTAGTGGAGTAGCGATTCAAGAAAACCCTTCTACGAATCTTCGATAATAACCAAAGTAAGCCGAGAAAGCTACATTTCTCGATCCATCGATTTAGGTTGCTCGACTTTGAATAGCTTAAATCTTTCTTTGGGTGGTCAAGATATTCCATGACTTGATACCACGTGCCCAAGGAATGCTACTTCCTCAAGCCAGAACTCGCATTTCTTCAACTTGGCATAAAGCTTGTATTCACGAAGCTTTTGGAGTATCAGCCTCAAGTGTTCCTCATGATCTTCACGGCTTTTGGAATATATGAGGACTGCTAATGCTATCCTCTGGACCATCACTCCGTTCCCCGACTCGTCCCAGCTATATTCTTATTTCCTGAAGAGAACAGCGAAAGAAAGGGTGAGCTCAACTAGCCCAGTAAGAAATATTATGACTAAGATAATGCAAAATAAATTATCATTAGTCTCCAATAATGTTAAACTGATAAAATATAATAGACATCAAGTTTAACTGCAGCGGAACAAGCAATCCATTAAAAGAGTCAAGTAGAAAATAAAATCTACTATCTTTTATGATTTAAAAGGTTTTTTTCATCTTCATTATCATTTGAGACTCAAATTTTAATAAATATTCCACATCATCGAATCACCCCTGCACTACGGCCAAGGATATTCTTTAGTATCACGACCACAATTATCCATGCACTACGGGCCAAGAATATTTGTGTATTCATTAATGGTCATGATCATGCCAACAACTGTCCATCAATGCGCTACGGGCCAATGAGAACTTTTACCACATCATTTGTAACATTACTACCATGATTATACCGAATAATCCACGGTCATAATCATACCAAGTCCATCTATGCACTACTGAGCCATGATGACTTTCAACAAAATATAAACATGAGGATGATGACAATGATATAAGAATTCAATAAAAACAAGTTCAAGAATTATTTTATCCAGGAATTATTAACGCCCAAATTGTCAACATGATCTTTGTTTTGTAGAGTAAAATTCAAGAATGATCGGAAGAATATTTCCATGAAAAGATCTTTTGGATGAAGCGCAAATATCAAGGTTATTCTACTAATTTCATGGAGTATAGAAGTCGAAACTTTAACCAACTGAGTATAATAAAGAATGGAATAACAAAAGAAATCACCATGCATGCAGTACTTCAGCATAGACGAGTTATTCAATAGAATAATAATAATGAGAACGTGTCGAGGCAAAATTTGCAAGCAGGATGTTCCAAATGTAGAATAATAAAGACGGAACCAGGTCGGTGTAAAACACACAGACAGGATGTTCCAACGGAATAATAATAAGACGGAACCAGGTCCGGTGTAAAACACACAAACAGGATGTTCCAACGGAATAATAATAAAGACGGAACCAGGTCCGTTGTAAAACACACAGACAAGATGTTCCAACAGAATAATAGAAGAATGTCACCAAGTATAGGGTAGCCAGCGTGATACTGAGTTATTCCAATGAATAATAAGAATTGGAATAACAACAAACTCTCTTCATGAATAAGAAAGAATAACACTCCTTACGAGTACAACAAATAATATTCCCTACCTTAAGAAGAAGAGTCTTTGGATATATAAGTAGTGAAGTAGCGAGAATACTTTCTTCTTTCTCTATAGTTTATCTCTCTAGTTTCAAATTGAATTCGTAAGAAAATAATGAATGAATGAGCTTCTATTTATAGAAAAATGGAATGCATAAGTAACTAACTCATGAGCTGGGTCGAGATTGATTTACTTTAATCTGACGGTCCATATTTAAAGCAAAATGAAATAAAATATATTCTATTTATAATCTAATAAAATGAATAACTTTATAAAAGATTTTACTATGCAAACACTACGCAGCACTATGCAAATAGTATGCATAATAAAATATAATATATTCTAATTATTGTCTAACAAAAAATGAGATAGCTTTATAAAAGTATTACATTTTTTATATAAAAAGATTTTACTATGCAAAACACTATGCAGAATTAATTATGCAACACTATGCATAATAGAATATAATATATTCTATTTATAGAATAACTTTATAAAAGTATTCTGTTTTATATAATTTTTTTTCTGTATTATTATATTAATAATACCAACAAAACTGAGTGACTTATCACTTAAGTATCAATAATTAATACCGTGTGCTACTATGTATGTAATGCCAGACATCGCATTTTTTAACAAAGGTGTTTCAACAGTTAACGGTAAAACTTTCGCCGTTATTTTCATAAAGTATTTTTGTTGTTTTCTCAATCCGACAATAATTCCGTTGTGGGGTCCACCAATGATTGTGCCGTTATACTAATATTCCCTGTTAAAACGAATATTCCCCGACCAATCGAATATTATATAACAACTTGCGTACTTTGCAAAATTTATAAATATTACCCACAACTATTATATCAATTTCACTCCATAATATTCAAAAATAATATTTATAGAAAATTCATCTTTATTCAAAAAGTTGGGGTGTTACATGAAAAGTTCCCCGAATACCCGATTGAACAATATAACCTCCAGACATCAATTATTTTTGAAACAAATGTCGATTTCTACTAACACAAATAATTTTAACACAATAGAACTATAAAATTCATCTTTAATCAACACGAACATATTCATCATTAATATTATAATTCACAATATTTAATAGCCAAGTCGTTCCCAGGAAATAGGGGGCTTTCCGATAAGGATTTCTCCTTATTGGCGCGCAATTAGGTGACCAAACCTCTCCTTGACAGAACTTCTAGACATTCTCAATATTGCAAATAATAATATGAATAACTTTGTCGTCTCAATTATTGATTTAATAATATATCATATTATCGCGATGATATCGTAACAATAATTGAATCAATAATATGAGAGAGATATGATGCGTTAATTATTGTAGCAATAATTGAGTATAACTGAGTGACTTATCACGTAAGCATCAATAATCAATACCGTGTGCTACTATGCAACCACATGTATTACTGTACTTTTACTACTGAGTAGTTCAACAGTTTTAACGGTAACACTTTCGCCGTTATTTTTATAAAAATATTTTTGTCGTTTTCTCAATCCGATAATAATTCTGTTGTGGGGTCCACCAATGATTGTACCGTCATACAGATATTCCATGACAAAAAGAATATTCCCCGATCAATCGAATATTATATAACCAATTGTTTACTTTACAAAATTTATAAATATAACCCACAACTATAATATTATATCAAATTTATACCATAATATTTAAAAAAATATTTCGAAAAATTTAAATCTTTATTCATAAAATTCGGGTTGTCACAATATCCATATATAATTCACGGTAGAAAAAAAAACGTGTTCGTGATTTCCTTTACATCTAATTCACGTGACCAGAAACAAGAGGTATAAAATAACAAATCATATATATATATATATATATATATATATATATATATATATATATATATATATATATCACATGAATCTCATGTAGATAACAAATATAATATAATCATATATCCTTTTCAAACTAATTCATGTGACTCTTGGTTCAGTAAGTCTTGGTTGGCGTGAATCAAGATGTAACCTTGAAGAGTGATCCAGGATGAGATTTTGAAAAAAAAAAGTTACCCACGGAATAAAAAAAAATTGTTTTTCCGAAAACAGTTTTCGGCAAAATTTATTTATTTTTTTGTCATAAAATAATAATTTTATACAATAAATTATGTCCAATAAATTATTCTAAGTACATATACATATATGGAATCAAAATAATTAATAATTCGCATAAAGTTTGGCTCATGATACCACTGTTAGGTTTTGTGAAAATCAAAGTAGCAATCAAATTGCAAAAACTAGCGGAAGCAAAATAAAATCAGATTTAAAAAAAAAAATCACAAACCATTTACCCCGATCATCCTTTATGCATATTATTAATTAAACGAATAATAAGAAATTATGAAATCATACCCTTATAGAAACGAGCTACCTTAGGTACGAGTTCACCTCCTACTTCTTCGCGATCTCCTTGAATCTTCGGGTAGATTCCTTCCTTTGATCAATGTAAGCCACCCAAGTGTATGACCTCTAAAGGTGATCCA